>JAWWEO010000009.1:25214077-25307779 GCA_035582975.1 Ormyrus labotus | reverse complement strand
CTCGCTTTACCACATAAATATAGTAATTTTTAATGAATTTATAGTAAATTTTGAAATAACATTTTTCTCAGTGTAAGTGTTACCAGATAACTTTGTTTACTTTTTCAAAATACGATCCATTACACGAAATTCTGAAACGAGAAAATATTGTTTTTTTTTTTTTTATTTCAGACGCAACAGTTAATAAATCTTGTTAACTGCAAGCAATAACTTTCTTTCAAGCATAAACAGAAGTGTCAAACAAGTTACAACAAATAAAAATTAATCCAGTTTGCTAAACAATTTCATTCAAGTTAAGTAACGCTCGTAAATCAAAGTTTTAATTTATCACTACACTTAAAAGTTCGCGGCAAGGAAATGGCAAATAAAACTAATCTAAGTAACTAAAACTATAAACCGCTCTTATCTAACCGCCGTAAAACACAATATAAACCGAAATTTAACGAGAAAAGCGAAAACAACGACACTATTTATAAGTAGAGGAGGCGCGGTAGCGACACTGCATACATCCTCGTAAGATAAAAGTCGACGGCCCGCAGCCGAGAAAACCTCCTCATTGCTCTCCTCCGTAATATCACTTTCCGCTAAAAGCAACTCATCTGTATAAATATAACAAGCGAGATAAGACGCTCGGCGCGCGAGTTTCATACGCCATTTAGCCGTCCCACACACGAGACAGGACTTAGCGGCGGAGAGAGAGAGAGAGAGAGAGAGGCGTGTTAAGGAACACGGGTACGCATATCCTCTCTCGAGTTAGCGACACCTCATTAAGTGCTCTCGGGCCTACCTCGCACACAGCCAGCAAATGAAGTTGTGTACGGAGAACCGGATGCCTCGTATCCCTCGATATCTAGGAAGGAAAACCGACTGCGCACACATAAGCTGGAAAGAAATCCCGGCGAGGAAAGAAACTCTGCCAGCAAAGCAGCTCTCTCGCACCCTATTATTTCTCGGGCTGCCTTAATCATCCGGGGAATTTTTATTTTTATTTTCCTCCTTTCTCGCACACGTATATATGTAATACGTACACGTGTCCGAGCTCTCGAGGGCTCGGGAGGAAGAGATATAAAAAAGGGCTGCACCTGGCTGGATTCGCCACTTTGATTTAGAGCCTACTCGCGATTCTGCCTCGCAGATTCTCCTCTCCCAAGTATTTATATACGTTCCAGCTGTTCGCGCAGGTTATGGCAGATGCATCTCGACACCTGCCCGCTTTTGCCGAGCTTTTCGGCAGCTGCCTCTCTCTCTCCTCTTCTCGTGCGCGCGTGTGCGTGTACACGCGCGCGGCCACTTGACTCGTCGGTCGAGAGTTTTTTTTTTCGCGACCAGAGAGGAGAAGAGTCCTTGAGGCCCGCCGATTCGGCCACACCGCCGCTTCCTCCCGGGATAGCCATCGATCGCGAGCGGTAATTACGGCGGCCGAAAAAAAAAAAAAACTGGTTAGAGCGTCGCCGGATAGCGATACGTGACGAGAGCCGTCGAGAGTTTAAAGCCCGATGATCCCCCCCCCCCACCGCTCCTTCTTTTCGCCTCTTTCCGAGAGCGTCTGTGAACTGTTAGCCAAGCGCGTCGATTACAGGAACGCGCACGAAAACAGACAGCCAGATTTTCGAGCACTTATCATTCGATTCGCGCGATCGTATCTAGCGCTAAAACGGTACACGCGATAGCCGTTTAGCGAAATCCGGAAGGGTACATAGCCATTCCCATGTGTGTATACATATACGCACGCGGAATCGTTTGAAAAAAAAAAAATGACTAGGTCACGTGGCCCGAAGGTCGCGGTAATGACTTTGGACTGACGCAGACTCGCGGTAGCTTATATACGCTACACGCGTGCACGTACTTTTGTAGCTCGAGCCGATCGTGCATACCGAGCGAGAGAGAGAGAGAGAGAGATCCGTTAACTGAGTCAATGAAAGCTGATGCGCGAATAATCCGACACTCTGCCGTGTCGCGATCGCCTTATCTCTCTCTTTCTCTCTCTCTCTGTTTCCATCCACGAGCGAGCGACTGCCGCTTCTGCGGGAACTTTGATTTCGTTCCCGGGTATATAACAAAACGGTAATTACGCCGCGCGGAGAGAAAAAAAAAGTAGCCTTCATCGAAAAGTCGAAAGTTGCGAGATTTACCGATACACGTTCCACATCGTAATTTAGACGAGGGAAAAAAAAGGAAAGGAAAAAAAAAAGGAAAGAGGCCCCGACGAAATTAGTTCGGCTCTTATGGAAATTTCCGCCGTGTATGCCCCCCCCCCCTCCTTCCCTCGGAGAAAAGCCGCGCGTAATTCCCTGAAACAAAACATCGTCAGCCGCCACTTATCCGCAATCATATCGATCGGTCGCGAGGATTCCAAAGTCGCTCGCGAGTCCGCGCCGCGCGCGCGCGCGCTTGGGATGTGGGTCAGCGCGATTGTTTTCCCGAGCGCGAGAACGGAGAGGAGAGCGTGCGACTCCGAGCATTGTACGCACGCCTTCGGGCCAGCACGAGACGATCCATTATTATTTTGTGTGCAGCGCGCGAGCGGGGGATTAGGTAACAATTTCTTTTGACGCGCGCGCCCGAGCACCCATTATTCCGAGCCTTGACTTTTTTACCAGATGTACGTACGCGTTATAAGAGAGATGAATTTTTTTTTTCTCTCCTCGGACGACGCCGGCTGACGCACCGTTCAAGGGAATGCAGCGGCCTCAAAGCCACCGCGGGTTGCTTTGGGAAATGGATGTTTAGGAAGGTTTTCAAGGCTTCGAGGAGAGCGGAGGAGTCGCCGCTCGGACGGACTCTTTGAGTTGGGTAAAGGACCGGGATTAATCAAGACCCGGGATGTCGTGTGTGTGACTAAGGTTGCTTATTCTTCAAAGCGATTACCATAAATATATCCAGAGTAATCTCGCAACGACTTATTAATTTTCGAGCCTAAAGCGTCTCTTTAATTTCACTTTACGCGCAGCTTTTTAAACAATCTTTATAGTTGAAAATTACCGTTTACATTGTCGTTAGCCACAAAGCGTCCGCTTAATTAACTCGTTGACAGTAAGAATAATGTAATTTTTAGCAGCTGTAAAATTATAAATTCCTCCGGCCGCCAACATAAACCATCCTCGCAGATTCATCAGCGGGAATTTATGCCCCGTGATTTTCAGATTCGTCTAAAAACCCAGGCCGGCAAGGAGGACGGACGGTCAAGTGCTCGTTTCCGGAAAAAAGCCTGCGCGCGCGCATTATCAATCACGCGAGCGCGCAATAAAGAAGAAAAGCAGCGAGTCATGTTTTCATTGCGCCGCGCGAGGGGAGGAGGGGGAGAAAATAACAAGTGTTTCCGCGGCTCTTCTGCCAAGAAGATCATGGCAAGAGCAGTGCAGCGCGCGCCTTTCTTTTGTTCTGGCGAAGGTTGGCCATTTCACTTTTTTTCTCCGTCTTCATCCGCCGAGAGCGCGGACTTTCTTCTTTCCTGGCTCGTTAATTTTCACTCGCAACTACCCGGGAATCGTCCGCTGACCGGAGAAACCGACGTGTGTACACATCGGAGAGAACTCCATTTATCGAGTAGAAATCACTTGTAGCTTCGACGCGCGGTATTAACTAGAAATTTATTTGCGCCGCCGTTTCCCCCGAGATATTACACGAGTACGAGACACCTTTTTCTCTCTCTCTCTCCCCGGTGCAATTATGCTACAAGCTTGAATTGCTATTTAAATGTCTCGAAAGTCTTATGAAATTTCACCGATTGTAAACATATAAAGTCCGCGGTAAAAATTATAGGAGAAATTTCGCTTTTTAGTGCTTTCCTGACGCGCGAAATATGTTCATCAATAGTTTCTACGGAAACCTCTTAATTAAAAAGCCTCGGCGAAGAAAGTTGCAACTTATATTCGTATGAATATAAAAATGACGAAACGCCCACTAAACGGACGCGTACTCCGTTCGTTTTCCAGTGGAAGATAATACCAGGCGTCTCTCTTTCTCTCTCGAAAAAAAAAAACCTCTTTTTAATGTTTACAGACGCACTCGAGCACGCGCAGCCGGAAAGTAAACGGATCTCGTAATCCGATACACGCGCGTCTCGATATAAAGTTTGATTCCCGGCCGCGCGCTCTCGCACAGCTCCTTGTGTGCTTTGTAATTTCATTCCTGCGAGACGACTTAGCCGAGGCGGCCTTTTCCCCAAATGAGGCGCCTTTACGAGCTTGCAAAATGAAAGCCGGAGCGGCCGACCGGAGGAAAACAGACGTCGGGGCTATTCCTGGGGGAGCCCAGACGTGACGCTCGGGCGCGCGTGAAAAATAAATGCCGACCGCCTTTTTTTTCAATTTTTTTTTTTTTTCGAGCAGGTATTGAAATTCCGACGGATCGATATAGGTAAGCTGCTGCTGCTGCTGCTTCTCGATTTTGCGCGCTGCATATTCCATGCGGACTCGGAGCCGGAATTTTGAAGGCTTTTTGGGGGCCGGCACTGCAAACCCGAGAGCTTTTTCACGATTACGCGAGTCGAAGCTTTTTTCGGAACTTTCGGAATAGCGGAATTTACCGTCCAAGCGAGTATACTGAAGCGGCGTGGAATTTATCGTGTGATTTACTGAAGCGTGCAGAAATGTGGAAAATTTTGTGACGCGATTAAGTATTGTAGTATTTTACGGAAAAAAAATGCATATTATTTTAATAATTACACGATCTTGAGTTATTTACTCCTTTCCAAGCATAAAATTTTTCAAGCCGTAATATTCAATTGACTATTGAAAGATTTCTACTAATTTTTAATCTAACTTTATTACCGCGGGTATCACAATACGAATAAGGAGTCGTTTAAAGCAAGGAATGATTTCTAATTTTACACACTTGACCCAGAGTTTATTTCAAGAAAAGTCATTGAAAGACAATTAATAGACGCGCCATTAATTGAAAACATAGATTTCCCTGCATTAATGAGCTCTCTAGTAATAATCGGCTTGAATCACAACGCAGGGCAAACATCCCGAGCCTTCTGCAACGTTAAAATGCAACGGTAGAAGGTAGAAGCGAGCTATAAACAGCCTCAGAGCGGCGGACGGACAGGGACCTTAGCCGAGCTTGCATTTGTTCCAACAATGCTCACTCTCTCACTCTGTGTGCGCGCGCGCACGTACCTATACGTATCCCACGCCGAATCTAATTAATTCCTCGCTCTAATTGCGATTAGTCCCTGCCCAGCGAAAATTACCCGAGAGCGGCGGCCACATGCGCGCCACATGCAGCCGTTCGAATGTCGAATAACGTCCTTCGACCGGAACATTATCAACTTCCTTTTTCCGGATTCACGGCCGTGCGCCGTGTCTGTCTATTTATTTCGGAAAAAAAAAAAGAAACAACGTTCGAGCGCACACGTCCTGTTTTATGAACGGTTATGGCTGTGAATTTTGAAGGACCAGCGGCGCTGGGTTTAACGGCTCCGCGAATTTCGAATTTAACACGGCGCGCATGTAAAACTCTTCGAGCGTGTTTATCCGAGAAAGTACCGCGTTAAAAGCGGCTTTTTATAGGCGACGCGGCGCGTTTTCTCTGTCACTCGCGGGTACATGTATAAAATCGAAAATTTCCCGTCTCCCTCCCTCTTTTTGCCCGGCGTGCGCGGAGCAGTGTGTCAGTGATGACAAGGAGAGGCTCCGGGATATGCGGCTCTTAAAGATCGGAGCGAGGCACGCAGGGGACTTTCACGGCCACGGGGGCCGAGAGAGGCCCGACCCGGTCACACCGCTTCGCGTGCCCGAGTTGGACCCCAGGGTATATTGCCGATCCGAGCTCCACTCTATATGCCTTTATACGGAGGCCGGCCGCCGATTGAAAAATGCCTTTCGAATAGCGCGAAAGTCCAAGGGAATTCTAGGCAATTGGGAAATTTTAAGGAAAATTAGCAGCTTACCAGCTGCTTTTATTATTTAACTTTTTTTTTTTATGAAAAGAACATCTAAAATACATTTCAATTTCCCAAGGTGCGCATTAATAATTCCGATGGATGACGGATAAATAACTTTCTTCACTTTGGTATGCTGTAGAGAGCATGTTTTTTGATCGTACATATACCGGGACGTATTGCGTTTTAAAAAGTAAATTCTTTAAAAAGGTAGGGTCGAGTACGGCCTGCATTTTTAATCTGATCCATCGTCCTAAAGCATTCGAAAGCGATGTTTGATAGTCGGAAAAGCTCTCGAGCGCCGCGCATCCGAGCCTCGGCGCTCCCAAAAATATCTTGACCCTCTTTTCCCGGCTCGGGCAGGTAAGTGCCTTCGAGAGATCAGAAATTCAAAAGATCTCGCTCGCATCCCGAGAGCGGACGATTCCACCTTCGACGCGAGGCAGGCACACGAGCGGCGACGGCGACGGCGGAGGCAGATATGGGGCAGCACGAAAAAAAAAGAAAAGCATGCACGAGAGTCTCTCTACTCTCCTTAGGCAGCTCCCGCTTTCCCCCCTCCGCAAAAAGAAAACAGGTTATCGAATTAAAACGCGATGCACAGCGTGTAATTTCTATCCCTCGGGCGGCGATATTCGTATATAGCTCTGCCGGCCTGACCTCGTCGTCGCGCTCCTCTCTTTTTTGCGCGAGGATCCTTCCTTTTTTGCGGAGGCTAAACAAAGAGCCAGCGCCTGCGTAGTTTTTGCGCGATCCGAGGGAAAGAGAGAGGGAAGAGTCTTGTCGTTTTGCTTGATGAATGGAGCCGAGAGGAGGTTACATGCGCGAGCGCTCCGAGTCAGTTTCAATTAATAAAGAGCGGAGAGTCCGGAGCCGGTGGACGCTTTATCGCCTGACAGGCCCGATCCCGCGATCTTGATTATCGTCTTTGCGACTGATTAGATTCTTTTTTTTTTCTTCTCCTTTATAATTGCTCTCCCCTCCTCCTGCAGCCGAGCCGCTACGTCACGCATTTAAATCGTGTCATTGATTTATGTAAGAAAGACTTTAGCCGACTTTTCGTTGTACGTTCGGAGCTTTTTAGAGTACACGACATGAAAAGTTTTAAATGTTTTTACTCGCTTTATCTCTTTACTTTAAATAAAGCTATTTTCGGATAGCCTTTCTTGCAAGCTTCAACTGGTTTCGGGCCAAAATTGTCATTTTATTTATCAAGGACTTTGGTAAGAAAGCACTTAATTTTAGTGTCTACCGTAGACTAATTTTAGTCATAAAACTGTCCACTCGTAATTAACACGCTGACCGGTGAAAATTTATGCACGTACAGTTATACGAAAAAGTAATAGCTCGAGGGAGAGATAAGCGTCGCGCAAAATGCTAAAAATCAAGTACGCTAAAACGATCGCCTGAAAGCGCCTTCGAATCTTATCAGCCGACAATTTAACTCCGCGCTCATCCCAAATAAAAGCCGCGGAAAAGTACTCGCCGTACACCCCAGATGTAGACGAGATGAACGCGCCGCGATAAGTCTCTGCTCTCTCGCGTATCAGCTCTCTTTTTTCGCGACGCCCGGCTCTCCCTCGCCCAAAAGCAGAACCCTTTCTCTTTCTCCGACGACTCGCGCAGCTTCCCGCTCGTTAGCTCCATTGTGGGGGCCGCCGCCCCGTCGATTTTCGCGAACAGATGCGGGGGCGAGGCGGCGGCGGCAGCGGCAGTTCTTTGTGTCGTCGCGTGCGCGTTATTATAATGTCATTGTCCCGAGCGATGTCGGCCGAGATAAGCGGCTGCTTTTTTCAGCCGCGGGTTTACTGAACTTGGCACGCTTCCCGAGATAAGGCAGGTCGCCTTTAATTGCCAGCCGGTTTTTCGGGAATAACTCAACACTTTTTCGACTTGCAGATCGATGCTTCGATTATAATTATAAACAATTGCGCAAAGCCGCAGCGAGAAAAGCGGCTGATGAAGTCTTACAAAGGTTTGCAAAAAGCAGCGGGAAACGGAACGGATTTAATGCGCCTCGGCATCGGCAACATATTACTGTTATTTGTCAAGTCGAAATATCCTTGAGGCTCGCGCGCGGACTCGACTCTCGAGCTGTCAGCTGATACATAAAGACCTTTGTGCGTCCTGGCGACTCTCCGCGCGCGCGTCTCGCCTTTTCTTTTTTGCAGTTTTGCTCCGCGCGCCGCGGTTACTTAACGCACGCGCGAATCTCGTGTGTGTGCCTCTCGGCCGTATCAAAAAGCGGCGGCGGCGGCGCGCGCAGAGCGACGAGAGCGCGAGGCAGCAGCGAAAGCGTCATTAATTACGCGGACAGTATCGGTATCGGCCGCGGCGCTGATTTATGCCCCCGGGGAGGACAATGACTTTTCCTTGGAAATCGCCGATTTCCGCCGATCGAAATCCACGGCAACTTTCTTTCTCCCCGCGTAGGCTTATAATCGCGCGGGTACTTTCAGGCGTAACCCATCGGGGATTAGGTGTTACGGAACGCTCATTACGAGGCCCGATCTGGCTGAAAGTGGGGGATTGATTTACGTGCATTGTGGTTACGCTCGGATTTTTCGAGGATCTCGGTACGTGCGTCGTGTTATTTTATTCGAAAGTTTTTGAATGGAACAGGCCGCTTATTTTCTTACAATAATTGAATATACGAGTCGAAAGAGCGCGAGTTTCATCACCCAGCTGTCAATAATTTCGCGAGAGTGAACTTTCGCGAGGAGAGGCAACAATGAGCGTACACAGACGACGTCGTCCGGCGAGAGTCGCGCGCGGATCCCATCCTCGGGCGTTAAAAAGTGTCACGTCTTCTCTCGAAAACTAGAAACTCGCGCTCGCGCGCGCGATAAAATGCGCCAGGAAAGCCAGCCGCCGCGAGCCGGAGAGAAAACGCCGGACTCGAGCTTGACCCTCCGGCCAAGTCGTGATGCGTCGCGTCTTCCATAAGGCGAGACGACGATGCGTTTTCGAGGTTAACGCTAACGACGCATCGCGTGTGTCTGTGTGTATACTCTCTAATGCCATTAACGAGAACGAGCCCTTGCCCGCCGCTTTTTGCCCGGCCGCGGTAAATTAGCCTATAAAAGCCGGCTTTATTGCGCTTTTAATTAGGCGGAGACGCGAGCTATCGGTGAAATTGTCGTTCGTCGTCGCTGGCCAAACCCCGTTAAATTCGAATTGTCCGCGTAATTGAATCTGTGGCTCGTCGGTTTTAGAGACTCCGGGCCCCGAGTGGGATTTATGCTCGCCCGGATTTTTCGCCGTAAAGCAAGCTTGTATGAAAATTAGCCACGCCGGGATGCATAAATTTGCGAGAGTCGCCACGTCTCCGAGCGCTGCAGTTTTGAAAGGATAAGTTACTGCTCGCAGGCCCGTTTTATTGCGCGAATAATCAATTCGCTGATATTCGAAATAAAAAGCCAGCGCGCGTCTGCGAGAGCTCTCCTCCCCGCAGTTAATTTCCCCGGCAATTTCCATATTTCCTCTCCGGGCAAAAATGCCCCTGTATAAAAGAAGAAGCGGCGGCGATGCAGCTGCTTATAAATCGTGACTCATCGGCCAGCGGCGCTCTAATCCTTTTTTAGCGAAACTTTCATGAGCCGCGCAATTGTCTCTTTGCGCAATTTGCACTCTGCGAGTCCTTGGCATTCGAGCTGGTTATTGGTTCTGGGAGTAAGGCAGGGCCGCTTCCGAGAAAGCGCATCTCTCTCTCTCTCTCTCTCTCTCTCTCCCGCCTTGGCGCACCTTCGAAACTTGCCTGCAGTCGTCGTCCACCCGTAGAGGCGAAGAAGGAGCGGGCGCCCCTCTACGCCTCTATTCTTTTCAAGTGCAACCGGGCCTTGAACTCAGCTGGCTGTAATCCCTTCTCCTCTCCGTCCTCCCTGCGTGTGTGTTTTTAGAAAAAATCGACCGAGAGAGCCCCGGAGAGCGAGATCGGGCCGCTAAACCTCTCTGCCTCTCTTCTTTGTTTGGGTGCGAGAGAACAGGTAGACCTGCTCGCCGCCAGCTGCCCCGCACCGGAGAGAAAAACAAGCGGCGCGCCGCTTTTTCTGGGCCCCGTCTCCGATCCCCAGCGGTCCTCGGGCTTAATTTTCACTTTTTCTTGTGCTCCGCTTTATAGATTTCTGCTGCCGCCGCCGCTTGTGCAACGCGTTACGACACACGAAAATTATTATTGTCGTCGCGATTCCCGGGACGAGATGCGTTTGCGCGAAGGCTAAGTTCAAGCGTGTAATTTTTTTTTATACGCGACGTATAAAATTAGAAATCATTAAGTTAATGCTGTGTACGAGGTTTATATCTTGTTACGCGCGCTTGTCATTAGAAAATTCCCGTAAAACTATCTAATTTTGCTTTTAAGACGTATAAAATTACGTACATTACGATTTTAGTGGCTCCGAGCAAACTTTAACATTCCCTTTGATAAGACGTTAAAATTTTATTGCAAATTGTAGAAGTGAACAAGCAATGTCCATTCAATTTTCGTTGCAATGCATAACATTCAATGCAAATTAACACTCGATAAATAAAAACATTGAATTAATGAATAATCGGCCGGACGTTTACGTAAACGCCAGATACGCTTTTTGTTTACATGAATTTCAGTGAAGCGGCTGGCATAGCTCTCTCGCATCGCGAAAAAGATTAGAGCGCTCAACAAGTCCTTCGATAGAAAAGCAACAGCGGCTACTCACAGAATCGTAGAGAGACTTGAGCCTCACGTGGTTGATCGCTGGCACGTCGACCATCGAGCACTTGAGTAAAATCGTCGTAGTCTGGCTCGGCATCTTGTCACCCCAACTACACCTCCTTTACAGTCTCTGAGAAAACAACTATACACCACTTCTTCACAGCTCTTTGGGGGTAGGAAAAAGCGACTCGAAGGCAGGCAGGCTGGCTGGCAGGCAGGCTTCGCGTGGGCCTCGGCAGTGTATAATAATTGAACAGGGGGGGTGTGTGAGTGCAGCGCTGCAGCTGCTGGCTCCAGGCTCGCTAGCTGGGCGACATAGTAGCTGGTGCGGGAACGCGGGCCATCGACTCGCGAGTGCCGAGTGGACCGACTGACTGACAGACTGACTGACTACGAGCTCCGCGCTGCCAGTCGCGCCGCCTCGTCTGCGTGTGTGTGTTGGTGCGCGCGAAAGACGGGGGGAACCGGCTGCCTCGCTTCCCCCACTATGAGCGAGCCTGCTGCTGCTGCTGCTGCTGCCGCTGCCGCTGCCAGCTCGCCTTGCGCTCGCTCGCTCGCTCGCTCTCTCTGTTGTTATGGGGCCTGCTGCAGCACACGTGTGCGCGGCTTTCGGACATTTTTCCCACAGCCGAGCCAAGGAAAACACGCGCCGAGCGTGAATGAAAGTGCCAGCTGATTGGAGCTCTAATTTATAAAGCCGGCCCGCACACCTCGACTCGGGAGAAGGCCCGCATAGCGCTGCTCTCCTTTTGTCTTCCTTTCCTATGGCAATAGGAGTAGTTTTCGAGGATCCTCAAATTTCAGCGGAAGAAGAGTTACAAAAAAAAACTAGCGACCTTTTAGTCTTCGTAGAAAAAATTATGTAAAGCTTCTTAACTATTAATTTTCTAAAAATTAACCAATGTTTACGACTTTATTTTCAGCGAATGCTTCTTCGTATTCGAGAAAAAACCGCGTTACGCGAAGAAAGCAAGTGTTTTTAGCGTAATAGTGAAATAAACTGTAGCGAGAACAGTAAAGAGGTTGGTTACCTATGTACTCCTGTAAGTGAAGCGGGGGAGTAGTTCCCCCCCTCTCACTTACCAGACACACTTCCCCACGCGACGCCAGTGTTTTTGTTTACATTTTCCCATGTATAACGTTTTCTACAGTGTCTGTCCGTTGGAATCGCCTAAAAATACACTCGTTTTCAATGGAGCTCTTCGGGCTTTCTATCCGGTTATTTTCGAAATGAAAATTTCCACCTCTCACCGCATAAATTTTGCCGCCAAATAGCGAAAGAAAAAACTATTTGCGATACGATATATCTAATCTTAAATCAATAAATGTTCGATCGTGCTCCATAATTCTTTTGGCAAATAAGCCTCTAAAAATAGTCCCGCCAGAAGCAGGGAGACGGACTATCTCTAAAAGACGAGATAAACTTCTAAGAACCTACGCATCGATATACCTGCAGCAGCAGAATGCTTCCCCGAAGCCTCGAAGGCAGCTATATGCTTTTCGCGCGGAAAAAGAAAAATAATTCAAGTTTCGGGATATGAATAATGACTCGGGGGCGCGCAAAAGCAAACACGATTTTCCCCGGCGGCGGCGGTGCGTTCTCAGAAAACCGGCCGATAATTAATAATATCTCGCGCTTACAAGTTCCCCCCTTTCGCAAGACAATGCAAGCAGTGTGGCTCCCACACGTATGCAACATGACGAGGACGGGGGGATCGATGCGCTCGCTCGAGTATGTCGCGAGAAAGCCGCCGGCCGTAATCGAGTTATGACATGAGGGCGCACTCGACTGATCGGACATAATAAGACGCTCTGCTCCGCCGCGGTAATTGTCTCGCAGTGTATTCCGGCACCCCCGCCCCGAGACTCCGCCCAGAGCGCTCGTCTTATATTGTCGGGCTCTCCGATCAAATTCGCGCGTTAATTAGTTCGCGGAAATTTCTCCGGGCGGATTCGACGATTTTAATGAGGCCCCGACGGATAAGATTCAAGAGTATTTTCTTCTTTGCTCCGTTTACTGAACTTTGTGTGCGCGAGACTGTTTACGTAATAATTCAATAGAGTTTCTTTCTGTCCCTCTATGCTCGACGTAATTGAATAGTTTAGAAGTCGAGTAAAAGTTTTATCTCCGGTTAAATATAATGCATAAATGGTTGGGGATTTTTAAAAAACGTGGTCGAAACGAATATGCGATAAATATGAGGAAATAAAAATACGCCGCAGAATGTCTAGTCGGAATTAATCACCGCAGAGATAATTTCTTCGGTAGGCGAGAGCTTTGTTTTCCTGGTTATACGGAGGCTACAATTTTTAGATTAGCGGGCGTTTATTTTAGATGCTAATTGCTATCCGCGATTATCAGCCTAATAAATGCAGGAAAAAACGCGAGATCTCCGAGTGTGCGCTTTCTAAAAAAGAGCAGCGCGAATTTTCAACAAATTTGCTCGACTCTCTCGTACACGATAAACCGATTAGAGCGGCTACTCTCCTTAGCCTTATTTCTTTGCATAAACGTCGCCGCGGCTTTATATCTATCTCCCCGCATTCTCGCGGGCGAGAGACTAAATTATTATTTTTCCGCAAAGGCGCTTCTCGGAAACGTATATCGCCGGGCTTGCCTCTCTCGGGGTAAAAGTATAACTCGTGTCGCCGCGGAAAGGCGGTATAAATCGAAGAGCCTTTAACCGCAACGCTCGAGCGAGCGCCGTTTACATAAGGATTAGGCAAATCGTGCGCGGAAATGCCTGGGCAGCGGCAGCAGCAGCAGCAGCAGCAGCTTTCTTCAGCCGCCGAAACTGTATTACGTTCCCCCTCGCGTGCCGGGAGAAATCTCGAAAAACAATCGGAGCTCCTGCATGTAAAGTCTCGGCGAAATGCGGGTCACGCGTATCTTCCTCTCCTGTCCTGTCCGCAGGTTGCCGCGGGGATTAACAAAGGACGAGCCGATGATGCTCCTGCAGGCTATTTATTATGTGCGGCCTCGCGGCAGAGGCTTCCTTTTATTTTTCGCCGACGAGTGGCTCTGGGACGTGAAAATGCGCCTTGTGCAAATATATAATATCGCGGGAGATCGTTTCCGATGAAAAAAAACGTTGGGAAATTGCTATCAGAGGGGCTCATCGATCATAGATAATGCGGTTGATTCTTTAATCGCACTTGTTAATAACAAAAATACGGACAATGAATCATTAAGATTTACAATGATGGTGGTACCGCGGCGACAAGGTGAAGTTATACTTGTACCTTGGAGAGCAGATCTTAACGAGACTCTTAGGGACTTCCGGATACCGAGTAATGAAGTCTACAGTCCATATCTCATAGAGTAATGGCTTCTGCTTTTGCAGTTAATTATCATTTAAGTTGAACGTACGACGCTTCGCGAGACGCTACAAGGCTTTTATAAATCGGCGCGGACTATAGACGCTTCTGCAAAACTGCTTAAAAACGAAAAGGAAAGGTGTAAAAACGAGTTTCGACCTGGAATTCAGCGAAATGCTAATTCGGGTGACTAAAAATTTCGGAGAACGTCTAAAACGCAAGTTGTGTAACGCTTACAATCCAAGAAATTCGACTGAAAACGAGCCACTCAATAAAAGAGTGAAAATTGTAGACGGTATTTAATTTTCTCCGCGGACACCAAGCGCTAAACTATTCTCATAAATGACTGCCTTTAGGAAAACACTTTACTAAAAGCTCTATAAAATTAGCCGGCCGAACAAGGCCTACAAAGAGAATGAATCTTCGAAGGTAAGATTTTCTGGTCGTTAGCTCGCTTGGCAATAAACGTTCGGCCGCCCGGTGCCGGTATACACGGTGGTGGCAAAGCGAACAAAAAGCACCTCGACGGCGCAAAGGTGACACACAATACACGTCGTGATTTCACGTGTGCGGCGCTCGCGGGAGGCAGGTCCGAAACCCGTTATGAACCGTTGCCATTACGTGACCGGGAAAAGTACCTTTTAGAATTTCGTCCCTCGCGAATTCGAGAGCACAAAGAGAGGCGCCAACGAACGAGGCAAATCTGCCCCCGATTCCGATAAGACGATTAGCTCCTCGCGCCGCGTAATTACCCGCGGCGAGGCGAGTCATCCGGAATTCGCGAGACGCGGATAATCGTTTCGGGAGATTACCTGAGTGATTGGACCGGAGTTAAGCTGTTATGTAAATAATAAGCAGGAACCGGTGAAAAAACGCTTTCTAGGAGGAGTGCTAATGAGAGGTGATTCATGCGGAGGATGATAATGAAGACGCCTGGAGAAACTTGAACCATTTTAACGAATTTTTAATTCTTGCTTTTTGAGTTTTATATTAGTGTAAGAGGAATTGAATGGCTAAATACTTAATTTCGTGTAATCAAAGGCAAGCGTTAAACTAAATTGCGCTCTTAACGACGATACTAATATTCTATTAACAAATTTTACCAAGTGACTAATGAATCATCACGACTGATTTATCAAATAAATGCTTTATCAGCGATGATGCTGTTATATAAATGAACATAAACCTTATCGATTATTTATTTTAATTAAATGACAAGTGCCTAAAAATATTGTTGATGTTATTAAATACAAAAAACTTGAACTTACGTATCCAACTATTTTCGAGACAAAACATTGTCAGCAGTTTCCGCGAAATACTAATTAAATTCAACAAACGCAACAACAAAACATTATTATCGCGCATAATTGCACGACATTATTATCGTAACAACGCAAACCTATCATCCCTAATTAACGATGCAATGCAATATATACCAATAATATGATTACCCGCGGCGCGTCGCTTAAACCGGTAAACAATCGTACTTCGCCGTAATGCCTTCGCAGAAGCAAAGATTTCCGCAAAAGAAGATGAATCAAGCTCGGATCGGCGCGCTACGTGAGAAATCGGCGGAAATCGAGCTCCGTAATCGTTATCAATTGGCATCGTCGTTCGCCTGTCGAGGCTGACAAGTCGCTGGCGAGCGCGCCTCCGTAGAAAGCGGCGCGCGATGACGAGTCTTCCCGGAGCGCGCGTCATACATCGCGAGCTCCGCGCGTCAGCGCCGTTTTCGCGATACGTCACGCGGAAAAATTATACATACCCGCGGAGGAGGAGAGCCGGTCTCTGCTCTCCTTTGTCCCCGCTTTTCCCTTTCTCGATGCATGCCTTTACCGTTATTACGCTCCGCGCGTTCCGCTTCGATAATCGCCGGTTATTTCGGATCGCCGAATTTTGTGGCCCGGGCAACGGTAGTGGACGGCGCTCTCACGAGGTTAATTTACGCCGCGGAGGTCGCGGCGGCCCACGCGGGACAGCTCGGGGATGTGCATTTTTCGACGCGGAGACGCTAAGTGATGCTTATCGGGGGCTTCGTTATTCGGGATCTGGTTTTCTCTCTGGTATAAATTGCGGGACGGGTTATATTGAGTCGCTGGCGGCTGGATGGAAAAGAGCTGCTGCGTCATCGTAAACAGTCTACTGAATTGAAAGTGTTACACATTTTTTTTTTCTTTCGAGCCGATGTATATTTATGATATTGTAATTTATATCTGCTGCGGAGAGCGCTTCGAAGAGCGGCTTTTATATGCTAATTAGATTAGTGCGAGGAGATGTGAAAATTATTCTCAATCTTTGGTTTTATCGAAGCGCTTTTCTGTATGTTTGAGCCTTAAACAATATTAGTTATCTGATCTGATTGTATAAGTGTTTCTTTTGTTAGCCCTTTTATGCTGTACAGTATTTTTTTTCTTTTTTTTAAATAAAATGATATTTCTATCGCATTTTACCGTTATAATACTGTGTATTTAATACCCACAGAAAAGTGCTCGGAGTGGCAGATAAGAAAAATTTCTTTTTTCCAGCAGGCAAAAGCAGAATGCCGTCGTTGCGCGTTAGTTTCTCACAGCCCACCTCTCCCATAGAAACTAGAGAAGATCTTTCTTTGTCAATCTAAACTCTCTAGCGTATTTAAAAGACCGCGCCGCTTGTCTAAAAGCTCCGTCCATATTTTACTTAGCATTCATTCGAGCCGAAGGTACGAACGACTACCACCACAGAGAGAGAGAGAGAGAGAGAGCCTCATCCTCGCTCCCCCGAGTGCTTTGACAGATAAGACTTGCCCGCTGAACCGGACGCGCGTGTTTCCGACGACACCGTAATGCGCGTGCGCGCGCGCGCGCGGCTCGAATATACATTTCAAAAGATAGCTCCTTTTTTTCTTCTTCATTTTTTTTCTTTTTTTTTTCAAGGAGCCTCTCTTTTATCGCGTAGAATTCTCGCGCTATTACGGGCTTTCAGCGCGCCAGGCGGGAGAAAGTAGCGGCTGCGCGCGGGGCGGGGGGGCAGATAAGATTAAAACACATTTCGCGCGATTATTCGCGCATGCGCGCCGCCTGCTCAGATCCGAATGCTCGATAGGTTCATTTGTCGGCACTCGTCGAGTGCTAATGTGCCGAATGATTATGAGGAACACGTTTGCGAGAGCGCTTTTTAACTTGTACACCGGTTCCCGACACGCGTTTTCGACGTGTGTTATACGTTTGCCGCGCCGATCGAGAGCTTTGCTTTTGTATAATCGCCGTTTCCGCCCGTGGCTGATGGGAAAACTAATAGTGCTAATATAGGATGCGAGGGCAGATATACCTGAATGCAGGCTGCGGGTTCGCTTTGTTAAATTACTTGATGAATGGAAACGTTTTTGTACACTTCGAGGCGGATGAAAGAGTTTGGTGAGAAAGACGGTTTAAGAGATTAGTTTTCGAAACATTGCCAACTGTTTGGGCTCGATGATTTTCCTACTTAGAGATATAATTAAAAATTAAAAGTGAACGTACAGCGCTCAATTTTACAACTGCGCTTAAAAAAGTTTGACCGAAATACATTATAAATATTTTTGCAATCACGTTCCACTTTTTCGATATTCTGTTTACCGTTTTTAATGCGAAAAATAAACATCCGCAAAATGAAGCGAAGCATAAAATAAAGGCAGCATCAATTTGCGCAGAAAATGTCCCGATTGAAAAACTTTCAAAGCTTAATATCCCTCGTAAAACACAAAGAATGAATCAAGCAACGGATCACCCGCATTCTCCGTCGAGCGATCAAAAACAGGTTGTCGTTATTACCCCGGTGAACTCGATGATTCACGAAATCTCATTACCGTCGAAACGGAAGCCATCGAAAAAAAATTCGCTGGCATGACGTGTCCTGATGCTGCGCGATATTCGGAAAAAAGAGTTTCGAGCGACAGATCCGGTCGCCGAGATAATAAAGAATTGCCCTGCTCCGCCGCCGCCGCCGCCGCTTTTACGCTTCTCGGAAAACTCGTAAAAGCCTAACGGCTGAATTCTCGCGGCTGTAATTCTCTCCGGGCGCGTTGCACTTTTGTCGCGGGTGTATAGTGCGCAGGCGCTCTCTTCATTAAGTCGTTTAAGCGCGCCACGGCTTTTTAGGGAATTTCCGAGGAAGCCGTAATTCACCGACTCAAGGCGGAGGACGAGCCCTTTTTCTTTATTTTTACGGCTCGCCCGAAGTCCGCCGGAAAATTTAAGTGCACTCTTGCGAGCCTCCCGCGCCCGTCTCGAGCGAGATAAAGGTGGCAGAGTCGATAGTGTTTACCCGGCGATAAGAGGTCAATGCATCCGCGACGCAAGTTTTCCCGACTACCGAGTCGTTTCGTCGAGACTGTTCGTCGAGAAAGCGCGCGCGCGATGGCTCTCTCGCCAATGGAAATTTCAAGCGTTTAAGCGCAATTAAACGATTTAGAGGGGCGATTAAAGGCGCCGTAAATTATTATTCGATTGTTTTGCGAAAAACGTCCGTCTTTTTGCGAGGCACAATGGGTCGATTTGAACGATTTATTATTGAATTTAATCAAAGTAATACCGAATATAAAAGTATTTATTATTCACGATCCATTGAGTAAGTAAATATCTCGTACCTCCAAAAGCTATTTAATAAATAAGTCAAGTTCTTATTCACCGACTCTAGTTTGCGAAAATGTTATCTAAGTTATTATTAACCGATTATCTGGTACTTTATTTATTGCCCGTTAATCATCGCCGAGGCATTAACTCTCTCTATATCTGCATTCTTTCCCCCCGCGAGCAGACGTTAAACGGATTGCGTTCGATCTCGAAGCTTTTTCCTCCGAAGCGAAGAATCCAGTAATGGGCCGTTGAAGATCCCACATGCATCTGCTGCGCCGCAGTGCACTTCTTGTGCCTACGCAGAGTTACTTACACTGACCCAGATCGGACCGAAGCGGAGAGAGAAAAAAAAAAATATCTCGGGCCGTATAAGCTCCAATAAATTAAATGGACTTATCGGTACAATGCGAATGCGCACGCGCGCGGACATTATCGCCGGGAAAGTAAAGCGTTATCGGGCCGCGGGGGCGTTTTCGAAGTAATTTCCAGCCCGAGTTTTTCGAATTGAGCGCAATAACTGTTGCCGTCGCCACAGTTAAGTTGCCGGGGAAGGATTGCCCCGACGGTGTGTTATCCCGTGAATATCTCTCGCCGGACGGATAATTGCGCTAAGAATGCCGAGCGCAGTGTTCCGCTAGTTTCAATTCGACTCTGCAAATACAGCCTACTTTTCTCTATAAATAAGCCAAAATCTGCGGGTATATCCGTTTTCCTAACAGTAGAAGGTGCAAGTTTAGATCTCTGGATATTTTGATGAATTTTCGAGAAATATTTTCACTTTGTAAAATAAAGGGCGAAAGAGAATTTATTTTGCCAGTGAAATTCTGCACTATTTTGAGATAAAAATAAAATAAAACATTTATTTTTCCTAATTTAAAAAAAAAAGCGCCTCTCGGTAATTAGCCCGTCCGATAAAATCCGCAGAAATAACGGACGCTCTTAAACGATATCCTATCCGAAGACAAACTGCGCAAGACTCTCGCGTCATTTGTTAAGACCTCCTCCTCCGCTCTATCGGACGCTTAAGCGATAAGGCCTCCGGAATAAAGATGAGCCTGTCATAAAGGGATTTCCTTAGACTTTCGATTTCGCGGAAGCCGTTTGCTCGTTACGCCGCGGCGGTGCCCGGGCGGAAGAGCGTCGGTGCGCGCGTTCATAGATGAAAGGCAGCAGCTCTCCCGCGTGTGCGCCGAGGCCAATTGGGCGTGGGTCTCAATGGGGGAGAGCTGCGCACACAGGTACACCTAGAGGCATTTGAATGCGCGCGAGAGCGTATGTCAAGGGTATACCCGCGGATGTTCGAGCGACCTCCTTAACTTCTCTCTACATCTGTCGCTCGCTTTCAAGACGAACGCCGCAACGAGCCGGTACGTCTCCTAGTGGGGATTATGTAGATGCGATTATGCGGACGGGTATTGATGGGCACGTCGCGAGGGGAATCGATGCCAATTCGATTCCTAACCTGATGATTATTTGCTGCTTTAGTCAAAGTACCGGGGGGGGCATAGGCGTTTTTCATTTGCCCTGCTTTCGGAACGGATTTCTGCCGCGCTGCATTCGCTGACCTTGCTAATCATTTTCGAGTTTTCCGCTTTCTTTTCGTTATAGGGCACATCGATTCCATCTCTGATTTTTTTCCTTTTGCAGCGAGATTAAAAATTTAGTCTTCGTTATTCTGAATAACGAGCTAAAGATAGTTCCAGAAGCCGAAATTAAGTTTCTGAATATATTTAAAATTATGAGTGTACACAAATAGAAGAGACAACATTCTGCGAATTTGAAATGCGCATATTTTAGAACTTTATAAATAACTTTTGCGGAACGTTGAACTTACCGCCGCGTGGAAAATATCAGTTTATCAATCTTGAATTCGTCCACACAATTTGTGTTAATATTTGAGTTATCAATAAAGTTTTACAATACATCACAATAATTTCATGCTCCAATTAATTCGACGACAAATTGAAAAATCGGTAAATTAAAACAATATTGTTTTATATGCTTTCTCAATATTTGCCCGCGATGATGAGTATTCGTTTTTATTTACTCGATTTCAATCTGTCATTTACAGGTTATTTCGATCGAAAAAAACAATTAAACGGGTCGAATGCAAATATATGCGTTGTAGAAAAACGATTCCCCAACAATGAAGAAAATGCATTCACTTCAACTTGCAACTTGTTTCCATGTAAAATAACAAGCGGCAGGAAAGTAGCATCGTCAAAGTTCTGACATAATCGTATTTCACGTCGAAGTATCCACCTTCGTACGACCGATGAAAATCCGACTCACGGTTGGGTAAAAGCTTTTCGACACGTCGTCCCGCGCCGTTTCGAAATTCAAATCCGATAAAGCGCCGCGCGCGCGCGCGTTACCTTTTCAATCACGCACGTTATATACTTTGAGGAAAAGTTTAAGATCCGTCGGGGGGGCCCCACGGCTCGAGCGCCTATTATAGCGATTGGCGAGCAAAAGCCTTTTTCCTATTATTAAGCGGGTTATGTAAACCTAGGCGCGTTTGGGTATTCTCTCGCCCACTCGGCGGGATTATTCGTCCTACACTTGAGCGCGCGCTTGCTCGCTCGGGCCCTTTTATACTTGCTAAATAATGCAGAGAGCTTTCCCGCGCGTCATCCCGAGAGCCGATCTCCTATGAATCACCGTCGCCGCCGCCGCGCGCGACATGTCACTTTGCCAACAACGGAAATGCTTTTATTCGAAACAAATCGTTGCGCACCGCACCGATGTGCCTTTCATTAATACGAAGCGAGAGGGAGAGAGAGGCCCTCTGTGCGCGACCGCCGCCGCCGCCGCCGCGACGGTTTTATTAGCTCCGAATGATTAAGTGCATTTTCGAAGGGGGCAAAAACACGCGGGCCGCGGTGATGCAACGGGAAAAATATTTCCGAGTTTAAAGGGCGGGATTTCCAAGTGTTTTGCTTTGACTGTGAACTATCGGGTCTAGACTGTTGGGGCAAAAAAAAAAAAAAAAATTAGAGCAGCGCGTGAAATCAAGCATTTCTAAGAGGATTTTATTTGTGTTATGGTCGCTATCTGCACGCTCCAGTTGCTTTATTAATCTTTTCGTTTCTTGTATTAATCTTTTTTTTCTCTCCCGGTCTCAGTCTATTTGAATGTAGAATAAATATCTCGCCGCTCCGCGCGACTAATTAATATCAATTGCTCATTACGTCAAACTTACCACTTTCCCTAATTGCTCTACGCCTCGAAAGTTTCGCTCGTGATTACTTACCTAGAAAGAAAAAGAAAGAATCGATTAGTTCAATATCGCAAGTCAACCAAGCAGGAATAAACACACACGCACGCACACATCCTTAAAAATACGCAAATTCTTTTATCGACGGTCGATAAACAGTCGCGAACGCGAAACATATCCTGCAGTTCTCGCGCGCCGCCAGCTTTTAACAGAAAACTCGATGTGCAGTACTGCGCGGGGGACTTATTTTTAGAAAGACGTCGTCTAAGGCTCGCGGGAGAGAGAGAGAGAGAGAGCGCGTGCCTTTGTAACGTCTTGATTGACGAGAGCAGTTGCTGCTGCGGAGAATCATTCGCAGGAAAGAGGGACGGGGGAGTTACATTATACTGACAGTGCGACTCGGTTGCCCTTTTGCCGAGAGCGGCGACGAGCCTCGTAAAGTTCATTGGACCAATGTGGCTGCTCTTTGTTACACCGTTATGGACTCAATAAACGCTTCGCACCGAGGCCCGGAGAAAAAGAGCCGGGCCGCGCGTGCCAATAAACAGTTGAATTATGATGAAAGCGAAACAATTTGCCGGGATTTCCGGGTTCGCTTTTTTCGGTCGTTTCTAATTAAATCGCTACTCGTTCTTGCCGCGTTAAATGCGTTTAAAAGCTAATCTCTCGCCTTTTGCGTCGAAAAATATTCGAGCAGTGAAAAATTAAAACGTCTATTATTTTACGAGTATTAATGTACTTTGCGAATCTTTATGTTTTTAAATTTTTCGATTTCAAAACTTAAACATTTGTGTTTTCACTTTAAATTTTCCCAGGCCTGTTTTGCTTTCAGGTCCACTTTGTTTTCACAACCTTTTTTCCGTCACTATTTCTTTACAGTTTATACTCAGATAAGCATTCGATATCGAAAAAAGTCAATGTTTACTCCTTATTTTCCAATCGTTCATTTACAAATGAATCTTTTACGAAAATAAGCACACTCATTCATTCCAATATCGCTAATTCTCTCTCTTTACTCGGCAAACTTCCCGTACAGTCCTCTCAGTTTGAAAGAAAAACTAGAGATGCACTCGGCAGCAGCGGCCAGAGCCACATCTCGCGCATATCGCACATTTAAATATTTAATCTGCGCAAGAGGCTTAAAAGGCCTTTCAATCGATGCTTTACAATATTGTCGAAGCAAACTTGCTCGCTCGTACTTCCGCGTTTGCTCGGCTCTCGCACGTGTGAACCGCGGCTCGAAAAGCGTGAAGAAAAACCGGAAGGGTCGCGTCTGTCGGGTCAATTGACCGATTGCCGGGGCTGTGTGTGTGCGCAGGTCCGATAATTATTATCGGGGGCCCATTATTCTCGTCGCCGTCGCTTATCGGCAGGCCGGGAGAGAACACAAAGTGCGCAACAATGGAGAAAGCCGAGGAAACGGTGCCGCCGCCGCCGCCGCCGGATTCCGATTTTCGCGAGCGATCGCGTTTGTGTATTCTGGCTTACGGTTACGAGGAGGCAACCGATGATTAGGCACTTGTTCGAGCCGTCGGCGAGGCGAGTGCTTTGTGCACTCGCCCGGTGATTATTATGTAAAGCTATGGTGTTTACACAGAAGAGTGAGAAGATAAATGGGACCCGCTTCGCTCTTTGAGTTACTTAGGGACATTTTAATATTGAGCGTTTTCTTGTTTACTCTGGCGGAAATGGTTTCTCAGCGGAAGAATAAAGATGTTTGAGTGAAAAATTATTGCTGCATTTATTCTAAAAATATATAAGTTTCAAGTAAATTCCTTGCATTTCAAGACTAAATAAATATTTATTCTAATCTTAACAAAATCGTAAATTACTCGGGTATTTATTTACAAAGTAGTTATGCGGAGGGCAATAAAAATCGTTCATTCAAAAACTTTTTGGCATATTATTTAACTGATATACTTTATGCATCAAAACGAGTGATTTATCGGTGTACCAAGAATAAGCTAGATGAAATATTTGCAAAATAATTCAAGGCCAGTAAAGAAATAAAGTTTTTAAACACTGTTATCGCTCATTAAGTGGAAACATCCTTAACTTTATTTTTATACCCCATCCAAGATTAGATAAACGAAATATTTCGATTAAAAAAAATCAAAGTCAGCAGAAATGGCCGATAAACTCGGGATATCTGCAAACTATCTCTCCATAACCATTAAACACGTCCATATTCCGTGCACTTTGACTATAATACTCGGCGAAACGTAAAAACTCCGCTTTAATGAGCAGATCCCGAAGTACACAACATCTTCATAGGTTTATTGCAGCCGTAAAGCGCCGTTAAATCATTCGAAATAACTGTCGCTTTACGGGCGGCCGGTCATGTGTTGTTATTTTTAGTTCATTGTCGCTCGCCGGCGACAAAACGCCCGAGATAATGCCCGCGACCGATGCAAATACCGCTTTTCGAAAATATAGTTGTGCAACTTTTTTCCGATAGCGCGAATAATGCGCCGAAACGGGCGGATGATACATCTGGCGCCGATGACAGATCTAATGTGCGCGGAAGTGTTCTACGAGCGTTTCCTGATTCATCTCAGTATTTGTATCATCAGCGCCGGGAGTGAATCAGCCGCCGCGGGTTTTTCTGCTATTTCACCGCTGCACTTTGTGCTCCTTAACGGTTGCACAGCTGTGCGTAGCATTCTTTTGTTTCATTCATAACAAAGAAAAAAACTATATGTGGTGCGTAGTTGCAGCGCCGAATTCGAGGAGCGATTAGATAAATCAATTATCATTGCGCAAGCTAATTAAAATTATCTGCTTTTTTGCGGAGAAAACGATGAGTCGACGAATATCGTTACTTTATGTTACATCTGCGCAGTAATATGCACTGGCCGGATTTAATTGGAGAGTATTAGAATAAATCAAACTCGCGGCAAGGTTTACGTCGATATTACCGATCGAGCTAAAGCGCGCTATCTTAATCCCGCGCATTCCCGCTGAATGTTCAATTAAAATTCCTCAAAGCAAACATATCCCCGCTCGCGCGCGCGCATGAAAAAGCCATGTTCTTTTGTTAGTATATGAAATTGCTCGCGGCGAATCTTCCGGCTCGAAAAGCGAACATTACGCAAGAAGGCAGAACAGAGCGTTCGTTTAGGACTTTCGCGCTTTCCCACAGCGGCAACGGCAGCAGCAGCAGCAGCGGCAAAGTCCAATTAGCGAGCATTGTCGCGTCAGAAGCGTTAGTGGAATTGCGGCGGCGAGGCAGATGCGATGCTCTCACCGAGAATATGACGTTGAAGAACTCGTAGTACTTGTCCAGAAACCTCATGGCTGCTGGTGCTGCTGATACACGCCGCGGCCGAGAAAACTATAATGCGTCCGGCGCTGCGAATCAATTTTCACTGGCTCGCGCGAATCGCCTTTGTCTCCTCCTCCTCCTTCTCCTCGGAGCGGAGCGAGTTCTGATGCATTCCGAAGAATCCGTCGCTCGGCGCCACGTGCCGGCGCTGATTCCCGATTCAGCTAATTAGCCGATCCGTCTTAGCGACGCCTCGGACGATGAGTCTGCCGATGGATAAACGTTATGATCCTATTAGGTTTCGTGGCTCGGTGCCGTGAAAAAAGCGCAGCTTTTTGCAATGGATTAGACGCGCGGCTGAGGAGGTGAGACATTCGATGCAATTGTTGCCTCTGTGAGTCATGTTGCATCGATTTAACATTCGCTTCTTGAAAAAGGTGCATTTTAATCGAAGATTTTCTTTCGTTTGCATTAGAATAGGGGAAGGATGCAAAAAGAGTTGAATCGTGTTTGAAATTTTAATTACCGATTATGCTAAAGAGAAGCGCTGAATTTTTTTGCAAGGCGCAAAAAGAAAATTGGCATTAATTAAATATTGAAATAAAAGCAATTTCAACTCCATTGAACTTTATCCCACAATGGCATTGTCAATGTGTGTCATCTCGTCGGATCGATAAAAACTATCTCCCACTTTAATTAAAGTTTCAATCTTGGAGAAAGAAGTAATTAATCGACTGAATTAAGATCGGAATCGCTGAAATGCGTTTATACGTTACG
The DNA here is from genome assembly GCA_035582975.1 of Ormyrus labotus. Taxonomy (NCBI): domain Eukaryota; kingdom Metazoa; phylum Arthropoda; class Insecta; order Hymenoptera; family Ormyridae; genus Ormyrus; species Ormyrus labotus. The sequence continues at coordinate 25,282,033 of JAWWEO010000009.1, read as the reverse complement.
TGTTAAACCTGGCGGACGGATGCAAAGCGCACACGCAGCACTGAACCTAATTGCTTCTCAAGAAGACACACCACATTCACGCACGGCTAACACAAAAGCTAACGAGAGAGGCGCTCGTTGGCGGTCGAGCTAACGACAGGCGACGGGCTCACAATATCTCGCATCAATCAAAATGTAAATACCCATTTGCTTGGCCGATCGGTGCTTAGCGAGATTAATCATTAGCGAAAGCTAGGCGACTCGTTAATTGCAGCTCCGAACTCAGACTAAGCACAACAGCTGATCGCCCGAGCGCAAATGCGTCCAGGGGGAAGCTCGCCGTGCCACATACTGAGAGAGAGACAGAGAGGGATGCTCGATTGCGCAAGAATCGCCGGACCGCTGCATTTATTTCGGCACCGGCGATGCTACTTTGAGAGAGCCTCTTTCGCTAGACGACGCCGGGTCTGTTCTACTCTGCGAGAGAGAGATTATATGGGGTACGCTCGGGTATAAGGCGCTCGGCAATTTTTTCTAGCGTCGGGATTGCTTGGGGATTATTTTTAAGATAAGGCTCGTATCTGGGTTATGAATATTATTACTACATTATTCTATCGCGAGGTAGTTAAATAATTATTACATTTTATTTCCTATCCCGTTACCGATAACTGCAATTTTTTTCCTCCGCCGCAATTTAAATAAATAGTAATATTAAAAAAAAAAAAAAAAACTGCTCTTAAACTTTGCGAAAATCTAGTTCTCTTAATCGCATATCAATTACGACTTCAGAAAAAAGTATTAAAAACCGCGACTTTTTGCTCGCCGTTTCGCGGAAATGATTTATGACCGTTCATCACTCTAACCGACACCCGAGCCTCCGTTTCAATATTCCCAATGAAAAAAAAAAGTCCATGTTTTAAACAAATAGTGCTCTAGAAACGCGGCATACTACATATCCATTCAACACCAGCAGCGACCGCCGCATATGCGGTCGGCTCATTAAGTAACGCTCATTACATTTACGCGCGGCAGTAAATTTTTCTCTACGCACTCCAGCGCGAAGCCCAGCGGTGTATTATAGAGCAACAATACCCCCGCGAGTTTAGAAAGGTTGCGCAACGAGCGCAGGTCGGTGCATCTGGTTATGTAGGTCGGCGAGCTTAAGCAGAGCGGTGCCAAAAACCGAAAATACCCGGCGACGCGTGCATGGGTTCCTTGTCCCTCTCTGAGCCAGGGCCAAATGTTGAATAACCGCTGTATCTGCCCCCTCCCTCCCTTCTCTCTCGATCATTGATTTCTCGCCCGAGCTGGAAAGCGAGCCGATTAATGCGGCGACATATTTCGCGCTCCTGTCAATGGAGGCCTTCGCGAGCCGAGCGATGAATTCGCGCCGAGGAATTTGTCTAGCGAACGCGCCTCGCGAGCGGAGATTGTCTGGTATTACGCGCTTCTCGCGTCTCTTTTTTCTTTTTTTCCTCGATGGACGCAGTGCGCTATTTGTTTACCTTGCGGCTGCCCTCAACTGTGGAGATAGCCGCGGACGGTTGATATTATGTTAACGGTTAAATTATGTCGTCTGTTGACTTTCGTAATGCGTGTTTAATAAAGCTAAACACGACGTTTAAGCTCGAAAGGAATTGCAAAGACGGAATAATATTTATTTCATTAACGGTAAGCAAATACATTGACTACAGTATTTTACTCGACTCGAATGCCGTAATTTATTATTTAATGACGGCTTATAACATTACTTACTCGCAGGTATAAATAATGATATTTAGCAAAAGTATGTAGCAATTTATTTTCATAAGGGAAAATGATGTATGCAATCGTTGTTGTAATAAAATTTTATTATTCTCTAGAGGGCACTTGACCTTTTAACATAATTAGAATTAAGTAATTGATATCTACGCCATTCGTTTTATAAATAGAATGAGGAAAAACTGTTATTTATATTATCGACTAAATTAATAATTTGCCGCATTCTTTGATTTTCCGTGTATATTCCGGTGTATATACCCAGCCCATCTCTTCTATTCCATTTATCAAGCGCATCCGCTCTTTCCGTAGAAGAAAAAGAGAACAAAGTTTTATTATTGCAGTCCTCCAGCGCAGCGCAGAACGTAAAACTTCAGAATTTCCAGGTTCGCCCTCGACAAAGGATATTATTATTTGAGTACTCTTTCCCGTCTTCCCCTATTCTTTCCACGTGAATCACGGCACACGCGACCCACGCCGCGCTCTCAAAAGCCAGCTTCCTTTTCAAAAATCCGAGAAACCTCGGAAAATCAGCGTGTCCTTAAAAACTTCCCTCCGACGCAAACTGCGGAAACTCAAGCGAGCAATCAGCCCGGCAACTTTTAATTCGACATAATCGAGTTTCCCCGCGGCGACAAAGCACACCGCGTATATATCCCACGCACGCGTGTGGCGGAGGGAAAAATACTTTCGAGAGAAGTCCGCGCAAAAGCTCAACTGGTACGTACGCACGTGCCGGAGCTGCCCCGATATAGAGCGCCGGAACGCGAGCCGAGCATGGAAATCTATATACGCGTGTGTCCCGAAGGTCGAGCTGGAACTCTTTTGCAATTAGTCGATTTCGCGGGAAAATGCCGGCGCCGTCGAATTTCGCGGAAAGCCGGATTGCGTTTCGCGGCGCGCGCTCTTTGTGATCGTTAGATGGATATTTGCGCCGCAGCCGAGAAATTTTCGCTCGACGGTGGATTGGAAATTTTCACGCGGCGTTTTGTTGCTGAAACGTATCGGCTTTATTGGAGTAAAAGAGGCGAAACCGTATGATTAAACGTTTCTCAAAACAAGCAAGACGCTCGATAATTGGAACGGCTTTTTCAGCGCGCGCGCTCTTATATTATACAAGGTTAATGACTCGGGCGCAAATTAGCTTTCGTTTTTATTTACGCATAAATCAAGAAAAATAACGATACCGGCTCCGTACTTTTACTATCGATAAATTCGACTGTTACGGCGCTCGAAAAACTGGGTGGGCGACTCGATAAATCCTTCTTAAAAGCAACGTTGTTTTTAATTATTCGCGCTGAAAGCACACACCGCGTCGTGTGTCTCGGGCTTAAATCATTTTCGTTACGACTAAATAATAATGCCATATTGGTTTTTGCATGGCACCAAACAGTTTGGAGCAGCGTGAAAATAAGCCTTAACAATTTTGGCTAAAAATTACAGCTCCTACAGCTGGCTTCTATTATATATATATAGCGGAAAGTTTTTTCCCGACGCCGCGCTAGACCTCTCTAAATTTACCAAAAGCGCTAAATATAAGCGGCCGACTTTCGAAATAAGTGTATAGCCGATCGACAAACTTTTCTAATTGCTTATCGGTGAGCTTTTATTAAAAGCAATAATTGATCCGCGGGCAAAAGGCGAGAGCGTCCTATTGTAAAAGCAGGAAAGTTTTATTGACAACTATATAATGTATGGCGCCGGGCAAGATTAACGAGCAATTAGGACCGAGCCAATCCCCGGCTAGAAAAGCCCAAGCGGCGCGCGCCACCGGTCAGTAGGTCAAGGGTGAGCTCGCGCATCGGGGGCGGCGACGGAAAATTACGCGCGTCGCGACGTCCTCCTTTTTTTCTTTTAATTTTAGACAAAGTGCATTTGCGCGGCTCGGTTTTCTCCCGATCGAGTGTGTGCATGCGCACGAAGCGAGCACCGAGGAGGCAGATTTTTCACGCGCTTTCTTTCTTTCGACCGCGACGCAAAACCGGTTCCAAACCGGACCCAAGAGAGAGAGAGAGAGAGAGAGAGAGAGACCTTTGCCGCGAGCGTTCGTTGCTTTTTCGGGGGATCTGCAGCCTGCGCTTAAAATTCAAGGCCCACGAGATGCGGAACTGGACGCTGGAGAGAGAGAGAAGAAGACACGCGGCGTTTTTAGCCAGTGACGAATAACCGATAAAGCTTTTGCGCTGATTTAAAAGCACGCTCGTAAAAGCGAGCATAACGGATTCGTTGCGCTGCTCATCCTAATAAAAGCGAATTAATTAGCCTCCAAGCCCACGCGAATGCAATAAAACTCTTGGAATTACCAGAATATCTTGCAAAGACACAGGCATCACTGAGCACGTTGACATTTCAGTCCAGCGGCAGTAGCGGCAGCAGGCAAAGTCCGATATCGATCACTGCGGCACAGAGGAGCTAGTCGTCCATTTTCCAGCGGGTCCGTCAAAACAAACAGAGAAACTCGTTGGCGAACAAAGACAGAGAAAGAGAGCGAAAGAGAGAGAAGAGAGAAGCCAGAGGGAGGATACTATAGAGCGGTCGCGTCGCGCTGCTTGCGGCTGCTCGGCCAGTCGGACACTGTCCGCTCCGATTCCGCGGAAGCTATGCTAGCGCAAGTCCGGCTATATTAAATTAGCCCGCTTAGCGGCCCCCAAGTGCACGCGATCCCGAGCACCACCATAATCCAATATGTCGGCTGACGGACGAGTCTGAGGTGGCTCTTTTCTTTTTTCTTTTTCGCTGTAACGTTGATCGCGTTCATCGTTGACGGGAGGCTTTTTTCTTTTTGCGGCCGTCGTTAAACGAGGAGAGGATCGAAACAGTCGCTAAGGATTTTTTTTGGAATTTTAATCAGGGAATTCGCGCTGTTTTCGCGAACAATTCTACGCGGGCTCCCTAGAATTTTTTTAATTAAAACAGTAATAATTTTCGAGCGAGAAAGTATGTACAAATTTTGAAAAAAGAAGCTGGGCTTTCTCTTTGAAAGAGTTTAATTAAGAGAGTTTACAATTTTACTTATTAGTGCCTTTATTCATTAGTTTTCCAGCGAGCGGACGAATGTCCCTAATTAATTTCCGAGATTAATGTCTCGAAAAATCCGGGGAAAAAAATACTCGGAGAGACGAATGGAGACAATTGCGCTCTCGGCTTGTAAACGCAAGGTTAGAGAATGACGACAAAAACCGCGGCATCGAACGAATTTATTATGCGTCGCCGTAGATAAATCGCGGCCGAGTTTCCAGGTGAAACTCCACACGGGGAAGAGAGCAGCTAGAGAGCGAGAGAGAGAGAGAGAGAGAGAAAAAAAACGAGAACGACGAAGCTTTGTGTCGCGCCAAGTACGATGTGTAGGTGGCTTACAGTTCAGCCACCGGCGCACCGGAAGAGAATCGATTTTAGGTTCGAGACTCCCTTGTCCATTGACCTCGATTCTGGCGCGCACACGCGACGACGTGGACTTTTTCGATGCAAATAATGCACCCCTCGCGTAAATCACGCCGAGCCGTTTTGTTCGAGGCTCGAGAAGAGGAGAGAGAATCACTCGCGGCGAGGCGCTCCGGGCGCCGAGAGAGGCTGAGGACGCCTTTCTTCCTCTTCCTTTCTTTCTTGTCGGAGGAACAATAGGGGCAAGAGTGTTTTCGAGAGGAAACGTTCGAGTTTTTAATAGCGGGTAATAAGGAAATCGGAAACTGTACTGTAAATTCGGCCGAGGGGCTCGGAATGTTTTGCCGCGTAAATTATTGTTAGCTTCGAGATGATGGCTACTAAACTATCTATAGATCTGCAGTTTTAGTGCCGGAGCTGCTTCGAGATCTTGCATTCAAAATAGCGGATTGTTACATGAATTTTCGAAGAATGCGATAACAAAGCCAGCCGCAACTTACATTTCGATATTCACCTCGTTATAATTCCGATGCAAGTTTACAGAAGCGCAGTAATTAACGAAGTTTATTACAACTCGGAAATGCAATTATACCAACTTTAACAAAAAAAGTTAACCTCCTAACGAGAAGAATGATTTAATTTGGCGATTACGCTTCCGTACCTACTGCGCAACCGCGAAGTTTAGCAACACAGCAGCAGCCTCGCGACCGACACTTTTTCCCGACGAGCGATTAGGCCCTCGACTCTTTTTTCTTTTTTCTCACGGGTTTTCGATAAAAGCGGGCGGCGGCACATATGCCCCCCTCCCCCCCCCCTACACTCGTGGTAATTCGATACTGGCTCTGGGCCAGCGCTCTTCGGCCCGGAAAATAACTCGCCTGTGCCAGTTTCCGAACGGGAGCAGCGGCGCTCTCCGACTTTTTAATCCGGCCCCCGTACAGGAAGGCTAAGATCGTTGCACTTTTTGGAAAACGGCGCGTGAATCACGCGGGCTCTCTTTGTTCGGAGACGCGACGCCAGCGGCAGGTGCAGCGGCTGCTTTTTGTTTGCGATATAAATCGCGAGTTTAAGTGAATAAAGGCTCGTTAATTTTATCCGTTCGCCGCGGCGAGATATACTTTATGAATGGCAGGCGGATCGTCGGCTTTGAACGAGGCAAAAATGTGCGCTTTTGCGCGAAATCCACGGAGATTCGCGAGAGAGAATTGAAATGTATTGTAAACATTTTCCGGCATTAATCCGTTGATTAAATTAAATCTTGTTACGGACGAAGCAATTTATCGGGGTGTGCACGAAAAAAAAATCCCTGAATATCTGTTGTTTTTAGAGTGGCAACTTTTGAAAAAGAAAGCGAGAAGCAATATTATTATATGATTCGTACAACGAAAGTATTTATCCAACTCCCGTTAATTTCCTCATCCGAATCGCGATAAAATCCCGTCCCGCAGAAAAGAGCCACCTCAGAGCTTACCGCGGAATTATCATAACAAAAGACACTGGGCAAATGAACACTTGGCACTCTCAGCTCGTCGCAGCTTCGCTTCGCTCCGTAAGAAATATACGTCGGAGAGCAAGTGCCGCTCTCTCGGCCCGGCGAACGAAAGCGAGAGGCCGGCGTTGCGGCTAAGCGGGTAAAGAGAGCGCGGATATTATGTACACAGAGAAGGCAGGTCCGTCATGAAGGCAGGCTGGACACTTACTGATCGCGATGCTCGGCTCCGCTGGCGCACTTGCCGCGCCGAGGCTCTCTTTTTACGGCGCGCTTTTCTCGGCCTCGCCAGCAGGAAGTCTCTCTCTCTCTCCTTCTCTCTCTCACTCCCTCGGCGCTGTCATTGTCCGCAAGAATCCGCGGCGGGCTTAATTGCCGATAATTGCACGGCGAGTCGTTACCTCGCGCCTACGCGCCGCCTCGTTAAAGCCCTTTGCCTCTCGGTATACGTGATGATATGCCGCGTAATTGACGCCAGACGCTGCTTGCCCTTTCGATGTATAAGCCTTCGCCGTAATGAACCGCTCCGTAATTGAATCGCGAATTTTTAAGCGGAGCCGCGACGCTTCTTTATGCACCGCTGACTTTCTGGGTCGCCGTTGCAGATGAATTTAGATTTCTGTTCGGAACGTCGGGCACAATGCGCATTTCTTGACAATGAACATTGGCTTTGCTTTTTCTCTCTCTCTTTTTTTTTTTTTTTTTTAGTTTAGCTGATAAAAAAATTGCACCTGCAACGCTGGAGAGGTTTCGGGCGCGCGGATATTTTAAGAATGAAAGCGATAAAAACTAGGTTGAAAAATGGTTAAATTAACGATATACGAATGGAAAGATTCGATCAAAGCTTTCATTTGAATATAAGATACAATGGGTTAATTAAAGAAAAAAGTTATACTACGAAATCAAATGATTATTTCTATGGATCTATTGTGATCAAGTGATTGTTCTGCTGCCTTTTTAATTCGAACGATTCATTAGCGAGTAAGCACCAGAGATTATTAGACACAAAAAAAGAGAGTTGCATTTTTAAGGTTCGATTAATTAAAACGTTGCCAAATACAGCCAACCGTTTATATAACATCAGTCTAACGAAAAGTTGCATTACCGCTCCGTAGTGAATCGCTCTGAAACTTATCCTAACACGCTACGGCATTATAGAGCAATTCGAGTAACGTAATAAGGTACGTGTCGTTAATAATGTTACGCACTAAACGCTTTAATATACCGTGCTTATAAATATCGCATGAAAGAGAAAGCGTTGCAAACAGCAGATAATACATAATAAGCACTCTCCGATGACCCCCGAGTTAATATTTCCCCTTCCCATCTCATCCAGGAATAAACAACGGCTTTCCTTAATCTCTAATCGGATAACTCGGAGCAGAATCTTCGAGCTTTCCGTATTCTCTTACCATTCCGTGTCGATGCACTGCGTAATATCACGTGGAAATAATCCTAGCCAGTACAGTGGTATTGTTCGACTTACGAGCGATGAATCGTCACGTGTTCGATTCCAATGCCTCGATGTTTATTGACTGCTCTCCCGGCATACCGTACAATGCACATTCCCTCCGCCTCCACGTGCAGCCGCGGCGGCAGGCTTCCGCGCGTCAAATCTCGTTTGGGTAAAGCCTCTTCCGATACTCCGCGTAGCTGTACAAATAACTAGTCGCGCGCCGATGTGCACTTGCTTCCTTGAATTTGACGATCAATTGAGGAATCTCGGGTATTAGCTGCGGGCTTAGTGTATGTTTTCACGGAATCCGCGCGGCATTTTAGTTTGCAACGCGGGGATTAGGGCCCCCCCGATTGCTTTTAAGGAAGTTTATTGCTTCATTAAGCGCGGCACGAAAGATTGATTGAGATTTCGCTATAACTTTAGCCGACTTTCCGGATTGAAAATTATTAATTGAATTAAAGTGATCGATGCGAAAAGGTTTAATTAAGGTTAAGCACTGAAGTCATATTTTATCAAGGATGTTTTGAAACTGAAAAACAACAAAGCGCAACAATAATATGGTTTTTATAAAATTACCAGAGTAAACGTTTCATTTGAAAAAGAGCTATTTTAAAGCATTTCAAGGAATTCTTAGTATTTTAAAATGAGTATTTAGTGCAATTGCAGCGTAAAAAGCAGCTATATAACAGCTAATTTCCTTTGGTATGTCCTACATAAGTTCTCAAAATTATTACAACTCTAAAGAGACAATATGCGATAAATCCTGCACGCGATAAATCTGACCCACGGACGCTTTAATCAGATTTCCTCTTTATTAATATGAATTCAATTATTTTTTTGCAATAACCCGCGCCATTGTTTTCAGTCGAATAAGTCTGATAACGAATTCAGAGCGGTATTGCGTTACGATAACGACGAAATTCGCTCGTATAAAACATCCTGTCTCACGCGATATTTAAACTCAAATTAAAGGATAAAGCCACATAAAGCAGAAGTCAGGGACAATGGCTGTGTACCCGATGGTTCTATCTCCTATGCAGCCGATAATCGATTGCCCCACTCTGAACGACGTCTTTAATTCGCTCGCTTGCACGCGATAAAATCTAATTACCGCTTCAACGTTGTTCATATAATTTACTAAATAAAATCAACTAAATCGTGTGTACTTGGCGTTTTAATGCTTGTATGAACAGGAAAAAAATGTAAGAGCCTGAATTCAATTAAGTGCATGCAATTATTTCAGGTACATATCCTTATTAAATTGTCCAGATATATAGTAGCTTGTTTAAAGGGTGATGTAGTTGACAATAAAATCATAATTTTTCGTTTCAATTTGATAGTCTGCTGGCAATGAATATATTTCTATATTTAAAAATGTATTTTCATTTGAATAGGAAATTATTCGAGTGTTAAGCAAGATCAAGTTAGCGTCACGGGCAGGCATGCGGGTAGATATTTTTGGAAGATATCATCCCTACATCCCGACAGCAAGTTTGTAAATGTCAAAACTGATATAACATTTTCCAGTTCATGAAGCTTTCACTTTGAGAAAGCCCAGGAAAACATTTCAAGCGTGCATCAACAAAAGGTACAAAAATATGTTTTTGATTGGAAATAACGAAACTTAGATAGTCGCATTGGGCAAATAAACAAAGCTTTCAATAATAAAAAGAAACCTGTAACAAGCTCGCTGTCGTGGGTGGAAATTGCAGATAAGAGTTCCAGATCAATCTGACTGGACTTTCCAGTCGTGAATTTGTAGCTCATTTAAATCAAACTCGGGGCCAAATCTATTGGTCGCCGATTGTTTGCAAATTGAATATTTTTAAATGCATTTATTCATTAGCGGACGCTATATTTATTTATAAAAAGCTAACTGTAAATTAATAGAACCTTTTACGTTACAGGATGTATAATAAGTCAAGTTCAATATCAGGCGGACTCGTGAAAAATTGGAAGGTATAATTTATATTAAATTCCGAAAATTACCCTCGTAATTTATGCGGACCTGTCGAGAAAGGCAATATGTGCTCGAGCGCAAAACCGTTTCGTACGACTACCCTCGGGGTCTTATTAGTAATTAGCGTATTAGTCCGTCATATTTCTGCACGAGCCAAGCCATCTGTAAATGACGTTGAAGTGGACAAGTGGTTCAGGATAGGCTCGTTATGAGTCAGGGTGCCTCTCGAACGGCACGAGTGCACGAGTACACGAGAGTTGCACATAACTGGTCTAAGGCTGCACATGCACCTATGTGGCAATAACAAATATGTAAGTTAGCTACTGCACAACTCTCTGTCGCTCTTTATTTCCAGAATGCACGAATAGCTCTTTGTTACCCAACAGCTTTTCTTTTTGATTTTTTTTCGGCGGGGAGCAACTTTGCTTATACGGGGAGTCGTTATTCAAATTTTCATTTACTTATCGTTAATGAAGAGTATTTTAATTAAATTTAATTACGTATACGCCTTATCTTTATGCATGCGCTTTTTTTACGACAAAGGATCATATCTGCTGCGCAATACTGGGAGGTAGCGATCTGAAGCCTTGACATGGCGAATTTGTGTGACTTCTCAGTCGACTTACTTTGATTCCATTTAATTGTGAATTCTATCGAACTTGAATAAACGAAACGACTTTCTCAGAAGTCTTTATGCGCAATATCACCAACAAAGTATGGTTTTATAAATATAATAATCAAGGACTGATTCGAGGCGACGCATTCAGTCACAATCAATAATCATAAAATATAATGTATTCGAATTATGCATTAGATAATGGTCATTTTCAATTAATACCAGACTTTATCTGTGAGAAAATCTAAACGTTTCTTTATCTAACGCAGAGAAAAAACTTACCGCTCGATTTTTATGATGCAAAGTGTGGTGGTGATGGTGATGCAGGTGGTGGTACCGCTTTTCTTTAGCTAGATGCTTGCTATGATGCTTGCCAGCCCTGTGGGGCGGATACGTGTGGTAGATCATGTTGACGCCGATGCAAGGTTGACGTCACCTGACCTCTGTAATGGTGCACTTGATCGGCTGATTCGCTGGATTCGGATGGTTCTGATTGCAGGTACCGCTACTCTTTCTGCTCGAGCTGTTGCTCGTCAGTTGTGGCTGCTGCTGAACATTATGAGAGTTCTGCAGAGTCAAGTCGGTCTCGTCCACGTTCACGGTGAAATTCATCTGGTGTTGCTGCACCAGATTCACGTTCGAGCCTATTGGCGTAACTGTCGTTGCTGGGTCGAGCTTCACTAACGCTGCTTGAAGCTCCAAAGCATCCATCCCTGTCGTCTAACTACTTTCTTAGCCCAGATTCTCGCGGCTGCGCGAACTTTGCACGGACTTTACACTTAGTTTTTGATTCGTCAAATCGGACGAATTAGTTGGAGAGGCAGCACACTGTGTTCTTTAATAAGAAACTACCGTGAGGGATCCAATTTTTGATCAGGGGACATTGATCAGAAACGAGATTCTCATTATAGTAAAGTCAGGCTAGAATATTTAATGATTTTGAATAACACGAATTGTTGAAATTATCAAAAGCATTCGTTGATGAAGCACCCTAGTGAATTTCTAGACTTTGAATTTGGAGATGTGCCACGAGCGCAGTAAATTGTTTAATCCACTTGAAGGGGATTAAAAGTCTGATTTTAATTTACGATCTCTTGTTAATTACGTAAAATTCAATACGTTTTCAATTAGAAAGACTTTTATAAAGAGATTTGAGGCCTTGAAGGCAATGTAAACTTGGTACTTTCCCAGTTAACAAAATTCTCGGAAAATTAGATATTCTCGCCTGCCTTTAATTAAAATACGAGTTTTGCTCTAAAAAAGCGAAGAAATTTGTCGGGCCAGCAGGAGAGCAGTGTGTTTGTCATGGAATTTAATTTAGCCAGCGGTAGGTCCACGAGAAAAAGAGAGAAGATTCAGCGCTTTCGATGAGAGAACTCGCGAATAACAAGATCTCGTCAAGCATTACCGGATTTAACGAATTGCCACGTGTGTTCTGTTGCAGGAATTCGTAATTAGAACTTCATTGTTTAGAGCCCGAACTCGCGCGAATCGATTATTTATTTTATGGAGGATGCAGCGATATACTCGAAACTTTTCCAATTAAACGCGAGGTCACTCGCTAGTTGGTGACCCCAAAAGACCTATTACTCAGCATTATTCAAAGCGAAGCGCGTTACTTTCATTTCACATAATCAGGGAGCATTTTCGTTACCGTATCCGCGGTAATAATAAAGTTTTCCGTATTACCGCAACGAATTCTTTCGAGCAGTGCTTCTTCGTTATATTCCTCGAATGAAACAATAGGGTCAAACTTTTGTTTATCCACCGCGGCGCAAAGGCAAACGTCTCCCGCTGCGGGAAAAGTCTCTCGTTTCGCAATTCAACGTTTCAACAAACGAAAGTTACGCTCACTTTATGAAGCAGAACGTTTGCGTTTTTTGCCTTCGTGTAAACACGACGCGGAGATTAGTAAAAGTGTTGGATTATTTTCGCTCGGGGCAGTCTCACTTTCATTAGTCCGCCTTGCGCTGCGCCACGCGTGTCCAAACGAAACGAGTTTCTCGCGCGACGGAGAATAAGAGAAAATGTCGCATCGGTAATAGATCGAGTTTAAATCGAGGCTAATAACCGTCATTGCGCTCGGGCGCAACATGTGCTCGCACGCGAGAGTGCCTATCTCGTGCCGCTGATTATTAAGCGATATATATCCTTTCTTTCGATTTCCCCTCGTTAGGGACGTCCAGGCCGCTCGCTCCGCTTTCCTCCGGCCCGATATTGCGATTATAACAATCGTCCCGAAGGCTTTTACGTGCCACTAAGTAGCTCTCCTTCCATTCATGCCGCGAGCCTTTTTGAAACGGCGGCCCACGTTTTATTAGCGCGAGTAATGGCGCACGACTCTCTTGGCTACCGATTCTTGGACGAGGACGAAAAGACTCGAGGAGCCTTGGAGTAATTAAGAACCTCGAAAATTAGTCTATTGTTGCCAGCTGCTTTTCTGTCTTACTTCTTTATGTATATATACGCGACTGTTTACATTGTACCTTACTGGGTCGGCTCTTGTTTTCAATCTGCACCGAGGATAATTTGCTGTAGCCACGCTAATGTAAATTCACGCCGTGCAGCCAAAATTTCCAACGTTTCGTTTGAGGAATTCGCTTTAATCTTATTTAAGGCGAAAGAGTGAAATTACTTAATTTATGATGGAGATTTATTAGATTTGGCGTTCTAGAAATAAGACGCAGCTTTTTGTCTGACTACTTTACGAGTGACTTTGTGTCCACCTACGAATATTTATGCGCCTGCATAGACTTCTCTTTAAATTATGTAGACGAAAGCATCAGAATTGTTGCTGTAGGTATACTCTATTGGTACAGGTTTTTTTTTCTTCAAGAAAGTAAGAGAGCAACAGAAACTATTTTTGGTTTATGCAAAGAAAAAAGAGACTCCGAAGTATTCGGCGACTTCTTTTTGAGCTAAAAAATGACCTCCAAAACGCGGAGATTCTCACAGAAAGAAGGCACAAATATATAATAAGTAGCATACTTGCGTGTACTTTGCTAAATTCATGTGGTAAAGGCACAATAGCATACTATTTCGGGTCGATGTGTTCGCGCGAAAAACGCAAATTAACCCAAAAATTATATATGCATACCGAGAATCGTCGGTATTATTCCCATTCGTGTGAATTTGAATTTCAGCTAAAAAGAAACTTGGAATATTAAACGAGTTTACTCGAATGGAAGCGTTTCCTGGAAAGAGTTCGCATCGATTCGTACAGTTGGAATAAGGTGAGATCCGCGGACTTAATGGACCAAACGTACCGTAAAATTGCGCGTCGATATACTTTTTGGTAAGAAGTAGGTTTATTGACTAAGAAGACGATTTTGGACGAGGAAGCACTCTCGGGTGAAAGCTGGCGGACCAGAAAATCCAGATTTTCTGCGAAGCTGCACCAGTTGAAAGTCGCGATCGTAAAACATTCGGCAAACGTTCGTTAAAATCCGCCTAAGACAATGCGCCGATTATAATTAACGAGGTCGATCCAATTATAATCAAGCGCCTTAAGAAAGTCACGATTACACGCCGGCTGGACCACCGAAATTTCACCCAATTAGCATAATAAATCGCTTAAACAAAGCTCCGATTCCGAGAACGGCGAGTTATTAACGGCCGGAATTCGTCAAGTGCGAGAGAGAGAGAGAGAAAGGGAGGAAATTCCAAGAATACCGGTGGATGCGCGCCTTGAAATTATTTATTCGCTCGCCCACAAGACTTTGTTTGCCCTTAACGGAAGGCTGCATTCGTTGATTCATCGGCGGGCATAAAGACCTGCCTGCCTACACGTTTTCAATGCTGACAAACTGCCCGACCAATAAAATGATCCCTCTCGCGAGATAAGGCATGATGACGCCTGTTTTCGAGCTGCCTGAAAAATTGGCTGCTAGTTATCCTTTTTTGTTCCTCCCCGCGGCGAGAGAGCAGCGATTTTCTTCAGCAACTCCGACGCGAAGCTTCCGAAGCGACGAGATTTCAGAGCTTTAATTTCTAATTAAAAATTGTTTCCTTCGTCCAAGACGCACTCCATTATGCAGGAGGAAAGCAGGCTGCGCGCAGCTGTAATAACCAATTTCCTTCTCGACGGAAAAAAAGCGACGAGTGCTCCGCGAGATGCATTTTTCAAGAGCACTTTAGCGAAACTTTAGTATCGCGCGCGAAATTCAATCAATTAGCCAGTCGGATAAAAGAACGCGAACCTTTCACTAAGGCCGGACTCACAAAGAGCGGCGACAGCCTCTGTTTATTTGATCGAGAACACACAATAATCGGGCCGCGCGGGGGGGAGGAAAAGAGTGCAGACCCGCGACCTTCTCCCGTATATTAAATATACACGTCGCACAAAGACCAGCCAAATGGAATTTCGAAGGCAGCTGCAGCGGCAGCAAAAGCCTCCGGGGGGGTTCGACCTTTTCATAGACCAGCGAGCTCGCCTTCATCCGGGTAATGCGCGAAAAATGGCAAATTTTTTTCCCGATCTAATATGCAGCCGTTTCGCTTTCCTTCTCCTTTGTCTAATCGTATATCCGCTTTGTGGACCTGTTTCCAGGTATGTTTCGATAGAGACTTTAATCGAATGCCGCCTGGCATTATTTTTTTTTAGATAGGTATCTATTTTTGCTCCGATTGAGTCCCGGTTCTCAAAGCGAACGCGCATCCTTTCCAGATAACGACAAAACGACGTTGGCGAATAATCGAGTTTCACGAGAGGAAATTGAAATAAAACTTTAAATTATCCAGCTTTTCTCCGACGCGAGCGGCGATATGATTGGTCCGCGAGAAGCGATTCCCGCGCGAAACTCGCTTAAACAGCGCATTACTCAACAAGTTTTTACGGAAATTGCGCTCGGCGCGGAGATAATTTTCGGTCCGGATTGGTTTTCCGCGGCGGGAGGGGGAGGTGTCGCCTTTGTCAGTCGGCCACTGCACGGGGGACACGGCTAATGGCAATAACAGTCTCGCTGGACAGAGGAAAGCTTTGAGAAATCGGTGGGAACTATCGACGCGGCCTTCGGCTACGCCTTTACCGCGTTTTTCCCTTTTTAATCGTCTTACGTCCGATGCGTGGCTGCGTTCGATTTCAATGTCAGCTGCAGCAGCGTCAAATGGCTTCTCTCTCTCTCTCTTACACACTCTTTCTCGTGCAATTTATTATCTCGTAGGCGAGAGTCCCGTTCTCAAGGGAAACGTCCGTGACTTTCTTTTCGGAAAGGTTCTCGAATGTTTATGCGCCGATAATTCGAAACGGT
Source organism: Ormyrus labotus (assembly GCA_035582975.1). Classification (NCBI taxonomy): domain Eukaryota; kingdom Metazoa; phylum Arthropoda; class Insecta; order Hymenoptera; family Ormyridae; genus Ormyrus; species Ormyrus labotus. Next base: position 25,266,142 of record JAWWEO010000009.1, on the reverse strand, counting down.
GAATTTCGCGCCTCTCCCAGCCGAACGCTGCCTCACAATGGCTATGCCGTTATCGCAGCGTCGTCCTCCTGCGGCCTCTGCACTTACTCGGCATAAATACGCGCTGTGCATTTAACTATATCCTGAGCGGAGCTCGACTCGAGTCGTCGAGGGCGCAATTAAAAATCACAAACCACTGCACTCCCGCTCTGAAAGGCCTCCTCCGCGCCTCTGGGATGGGGGGATCAGCAGCAGCAGCAGCAGCACGCCGCAGCAGCGGCAGCAACGGCGGCGGCGGCAGCAGCAGCAGCAGAAGCAGCAGCAGAGAGAAGTAGAATCTTGGCCGCGGCACTTGTATTTGACGCGATGCTTGTCACACTCGGCTCGGGCAGAAGGAGAAAGAGAGCGCTCGGAGTCGCGGGCGCGGGCGGCTCCCTTTGGCTTCCGCACGACGGGAAAGAGGGTGTAGTCGCCGGAGCGGCAGCCAGAGATCAGAGAGCAGGCAGCACTCCGCTCCTAGGGACTTTCGACGCTGGACCAGAGCGCGCGATATTCTGCGAATCCCGCCGTCGCGACGACGATGAACCCGTCGTCGAGCGAGCGCCGACGCCGCACGGCTCTGGAAGGGGGTGTCGTCTCTCTCTCTCGCTCTGGGGTGGGATCAATATGAGGTTGGCTGAACGCGGGCGGGAAATTCGCGCGCAGGTCCTAGTCCTGTGCGCGAGCGCAGCATCCCTCCCTTTTCTAGCCCCCCCTGCTCCGCTCCCTTTTCTCTCTCTCTCTCTCGCTCTCTTCTCTCTCCCGTTGCGAAGCGCGGCCGAGCGCGTTTTTATTTTCGCCCTGCCTGTGTTTACGCGACTACACGAATTCCCTCTTTCCCCGATCGTCACCTGCGTCGATGTGAGCGTGCATTAAGCAGCACGTCCTTCGCCGGCGAAGCTGCTCTCTGCCCGACCTCGCCTATAACGTACGCGCCGTAATGAGTTTCATATTTTTCGCCCTGAATTATTTATGCCATCTGTTGTTCCACATTTGTCGCGCTCTCGGTCCCACGGCGGATTTCGTTGCATTTTCGCCCGCGAAGGCGAAGCCTTTCTGTTATTTTACGGCCGAATCGTAAATTATTGGGGATGAGGCTCGTCGGAGTTGGTTCATTTTCGCTTTAGGATATTAATCATTGCGGAGGCAATTAAAAATTTTTACGAGCCGGGGAGAAAAAAAATCTGGCTTTTCCAGAATCCTTTTCCCCGACGTCGCTGGAAAAAATAGCCAAAGTCAGAGAAGAAGCTCCATTAATCTTGGCCGCGTACGACGTATTTATGGGCATTGATGAATATCTCGTCCCCGTAAAAAGCTCCCCCGCGAACATTTTCATAACGCTCCGGCGTACGTACGTACACATATATATGAATCGAAAAGGAAAAAACAATTTCAGGCCGACCATATAATTAAATTTGCCGGAGCTATCAGCTCCGGGGCGCCGAATAAATTGCGAAAACTATCCTGCGCCGCCGGAGATAAGGAGAAAAAAAGGAGCCAGCCGACTGCTCTCGAACTTTTATATTACTTCCGAGCCTATACGTGTCTGGCCGAAACGCTCGCATGCAGGCTCGGTGCGCAGGCCCAGATCCTGCCTCCACCTCCGGCGCTGCTCTTCCCACGCAAGAGAACTCGACCCTTTGCTCTCTCTCTCTCTTTCTCTCTTGGGCGAGGAGTCGCCGAGAGCACGTTTTTCTCTTTTCCCCGTCGATACGAGCGAGAATTAAGATTCCTCGTCCTTCGCCTCGTTGTACTATCGGGCTGACAGCTGATCGTTTGACCTACTGACGCAATCCGCCGATTTAAAAGACGGCAACGCGTAGAGACAATAACACGGGCAGCAGCAGCAACAGCAGCAGCAGCAGCGGCACAAAGGAGAAAAGCCAGCATGCCGGGAGTTTGTTGCGCGGCGGTGGCTGGTTGCGCAAGGCCTAAACCTGCACCGTAACCCACATAGAGAGCGAGCGCTTTTTAGCATAGCCGAGGCACGAGCCGCTGCAGCTGTGCCTCGAAATCTCATTTGTTGCAGCGGCGCGCGAGAGAGGCTGACGAAATTCACGGGCGCAGCTCTCTCTCTCTCTCTCTCTCTCTCTCTCTCCCGCCGGCGAATAAATCGAAATCATAAGCAGAAGAGCAAGTCGAGCGTGCGAAATGTCTATGGGAGCCCGGAATGCAAGTGCGCAGCCGAGGCAAAAACCTGAGACGATTATTTTCGTACCGTTAGCGAGATGTGCGCAAGAGATACGAGAGCGGCGCTCTGTGCTCCCGCTGCATAGCACTTGCCTTTTTGCCACGCCACTACTTTCGATATTGCTCGCGAGAGCTCGAATCTATTTTCCGAGCCGAGCGCGCGGGGCTTTGTTTTAATCAAAACTATACGAGGAAGTGTCGCGTTCTTCTTTTTTTTTTCTTCGCTGGAAATTCTTGGCTCTCCTTTCAAAAGCTGCCGGGCGGAAAAATACTTAGTCCGCGAATGCAAAGCGTCGGGGATTGCAAAGTAAGTTTTCCAACTCCTAAGAGCTCGCGTAAAATATTCAACTTTTGCCGACGGTAAAACAATAGATTGTATCTTTCTATATACAAGCCGTCGTAAATAATGTCAACTTGTTGCGGCTGAATTACAAAGAAAATTCTATATATTATTAATTCTTAAGCGCGCCGGCTTTAAATTCGCGGAACGACCTCTCGAACAATTGAAATAAACTTTTACGCACAAGATAAATTTGCTCGAATGTGCATTCAATTAAATTTTAAGATTCAATCAAATATTTTTGATTGGAAATAACCACTCTTTTATTGGGGATTTGATCAAGTTGCATTTATCGCGAAATACCTAAATATACCATTAAAATCCACTTAACAATAAATTCACAAAAGAAAATAAATAAATCGCGATGCGTTCGTTTCTCGGAACTGGCTAAATATTCTTTATTGCGGCAAAATAAACAATCCTTTGCAGAATTATTGAAATGAACGGTATACCCCGCCTTTAAAACAAGCTCTCCCTTCCTCTCTCAGCCGGCTTTAAAATACCGTCCGAAAAATGCAGAAAAAAGGCAGGAGCAGCACGAAAATCCATCGAAAAAGAGCAATGACACACGCGCAGGCTGTCGCATTAATCCTGGGCGAGTTCGGCGCTCGCACATTCCGTTTCATCCTCCGGCCGCGGGAGATCCGAGAGCTCGCGGCCAAGCATAATCTCTCTCACGGCACTTCATCACGCTAAGAAAGGAGGCAGAAGCTCCAGGAGGCCGCCACCGCCGTTTCAGGTTTCCGTTTCTCTCTCTCTCTCTTTTTCTTCTCTGCCTCTTCTACTTTTTTTTCTTCATCTCGCTCCCCCTCGGTTTATCGCTGTGTGCGATCGCCGGGATTAAAATTATGTCTCTCATGCTAATCATAAGGGGCTCTCGAATTTCGAGGCTCATTAGGATTCGACTTGTTCGGGAGATGTATGTGGATCCTCCTGCGAAATTGTCTTTTAATCGCTTCTCTATAGACAATTTTTTTTCAATGCTGTCTGTGTGGGTGACGGAACTGGTACTTTGCGTGTGAATATGGCTGTAAAACTGGCAGAAATTTAAGCAAGAAATTTCTTGTTATTAGGTCCATAAATAATGACATTTAATCCTCAAATTGCTTACATTATTTTCTTATTGCACAAGTTTTTACGTACATGAATTTCGCACGTAATATATCCTTTTATTTACTTTGTCAAATCCAATTTCGTCTCCGTCATTATTACTCCAATAAAATTGAAAATTGATCCTACGTCCATACTAAAATCTACGACTCATCCCATCGTCCTATAGATCGCTAACTAAATTAGCGTAAGCTCTCAATAAAGCCGATACAGCGCCTAATAAAACAGAGCGTTGTTTTCGCAACAAACGAGCTCTCGGCAGCGCAACACCTCGCCGGTGGTGTCATCTCGGCGACTTTCCTCGAACTCTCCTTCCTGAATCGCCGGCGGCGGCTCGGTCGGAGAAAGCTGGTCAGGCAGATACCTGCACCTGACTCATCGCAGCCGCTCGTAAGCTTTACCTCGCCGAGGCAGGGATCTACTGTGTCTGCGCCCAAGTGTAGATGGAGCCTCCTCTGCGACCGGTCCTCCGCTGCTTCTCTTTTTTTTTTCCAGTTTACCTTATTGCACTGCGTAATCGCAACGTGCGGACAGGAATTTACGTGGGATTGAAATTCTAGTTTTGAAAATGCCGAGCGCTGAATTCGAGCCGAGAGCGTGTAACATTAGATAAGCCGAATTTCCATAATTTCAATGAGACACGGCGTTTGAAAAAGCCTCTAAAAGGCACATAAATAGAGTCGTTGCGTCAGGAGAGGCCCCGATATCTAAACTACATCTGAATAAAAAATGAAAATTCCGCGAACAAATGGCTCTCCCCGGGATTTCTAATCGGTCTGGCGCTCCGCCATAAATCGCCATTTCCTGCACGCATTAATCTCCTCCGGCGGAGAAGTCTCCTCTCCGCTGTAAGCGACCGAGACAGCCGGTGCACCAACTCTCGCAGATGTGCGAGAGACAATGTTTATGCGGCGCGCGCGAAAAGGAAAGCAACATCTCATTGGACACGTCGCGCGCGAGGCTTCGTCGCCGAGTGCGCGTTATATATATAGCCGGCGACTTGCGGTTTCGCAGCTTAGGCTACCCGGCTTACTCCCCCTCTCCCCCCTCCCCTTCTCTCTCTCTCTGTCTCCCTGCCAGGCGACGTGTGTAATCCTGCACTCTTCGTACGCAAGCCAAGCTCAAAGCGCTGCATTCTCCGCGATAATGCCGAGCACTTTGTGCGAAGAGTGCCGGACGATGTGCTTTGTTTCTAATGGCTGACCTTCTTTTTGATGGATTTAAGTCTGACGCGAGGCGTAAATCTATGGCGTGTTTAGAGGGAGCTTTGGCCAAATTGCTCAAATCTTTCGCTGGATTTATCGATTCGGGATTTAAGACGCTAATTTTCCCTTTGATAAATGGCTTGAGGACGATGATGACAAGTTTATTTTGCAATATTAAGGAAATTTAGCTTTCATACCGATATAATTTATATATGAAGCATAAGGATTGTTTTTTTAGGGAACAAAATTCGACTTCAAGAAAATCTTCTTGAAGAATCTTCTCAATCGGGAGAATTCATGGTGTTATTTTTTTAGATACGAAAGTATACATTTCCTAATACGTATGCTTTATCTAAGATTTTTAAACCCTATATAAATCCAGAAAAGTTAAACTTATCTGCTTGTTCGTAATCACTTGGAAAAAAAAAGAGTCGACTACTTTTTAATCGTTAAAACTTTATGGACAAGTTAAAATTTTTCTCCTAGTTCTTTATTAAAACTACGCCCGTACATATCGACAGAGAGCAAAGGCGACTTAAAACTTTATCAGTATTAATAGTTGGGGAGCGTCGTAAAAGCTCTCAGTCATTAGCAAACCGAAGGAGACATTTCAGTTGCTTTTGGCATCTTAATATTTAGAGATAAAACACAGCCGGGCCTATAAATACAAAGAGCCCAAGAGCGTCCACGGCATTCAGAAGGAATAATATTTGGCCGTTTCCATTCCATCGGCGGACTGTGTCACGGACACACGCGGTCCGCGGCCCGAGAATTTCGGCGCATGCAGGAATATCCATCGGGAGCAATCCGACCTGAGTGCAGCCCGCTATAATTAATGCGTCTAGCGTGTCTCTTTATAAACCGTCGTCGGCCGCAGCGCCGCGCGAGAGCTAAAAACTCTTTCAGCGGCCCTGAGAAAATTCCAGAGAGGAAAGAGTTAATCTTGCGCGCGAGGCTGGAATTACATGCAGATCGGAACTGGCCGCATTGAAAAGACCGGCAGAGCCGCTTCGGCTATAAATGTACGAGAAAACAGTGTACGCCGGAGCGGCGTTACTGTTTTTCCTTGGGCTCTAAGTCGTTTATTTGCCGATGCGCCAGGAGACTTCCGGACAAGAAGCCCATCCAGGGGTTATTAATAACGCGACTTTTTCTAAATATTTGGCTCTAATTTTTCCTGATACGATGCCGATTAATTTGTTGTTGTTGCTGCTCTCGAAATAGAGGAGGGGCTTTATTTTGTATTTTAGAAAGTTACGGCTTGTAGTAAATATTAACCTAAATCTATAAATAGACTTAATTGTGCGTATTAAGATATAGACACAAATTAATCAAAGTGGCTATTGATCGGAAATTGGGTTATCGATATAGAAAATGGTTTTCTTAATTTTATCGTAGTATGTCGTCAATAATAAAAGAGATTTCATAAATAAAGTTTTAGCTAAAATTAAGTTTTCATATTTCGCGTCGAAACAATTTCTCGGATTACCCAAGCTGAAAACAACAGTAAGTATTTCAAACTTTCATCTCGCCGAACTTAATATTTCTGCGCATAATTTACATTCCGAATTACGCTTTTCATTTACAGTAAAGTGAAATAACAAATGAAAGTCTTATAGCACAGTACGCAAAGTACGAGTTGTATGCAGAAAAAATTTTAATATTTCGTATCTACTTTATTTGCATCGATGCGGGCTTGTCATGTTAGTTGACAGATAAACTTGACGATTTTGTACTTAAAATTCTTGCAAAATTTCACCATCAAAATTATTTATTAAGGTCAATCAATAAGAAATAAAACACCTCCTCAGCCATTGTACGATAATGCATGAATTTAAAGTGCTCATATACCAATTAAGCCGAGGAACTCCGCAATCCACGATTTGAAATTCATATCCGCGGAGCCTACTTTTCGACGTACTCAAATGCAGGGGGCAAACTTTTCAGCGAAAAACGAGAGTCACGCGTCCGTCAAGTTGCCGCTCAATTTCAAGGTGAAGCGTATATGGAAAGCGCGAAATCGTGCAAAAAAGTTGAGCCCCTCCTGAAAAAAACGGCCGAAAAGTTTCGATGGCCGGCCAGTGCCAATCGTCACGCGGAAATTTCTATTTGCAAGTACGCAAACGTTAAATTACAATCGATATACGGCAATGCGGTAAGTCGTGCGCCTGGCTCGGTTCTCTACATTTTCCGCTTTTGTCATATTGCCGCCTACTCCTCTTCCGTCGTCTTTCGTCTTTTTTCTTCTGCCCGCTGCTCTTTATCAATATTACGACGGAATTATTCAGTATCACGTAGTATTCTGAGTAAAATACCTTTCTATTGCTTCTTATTCAGAGGAAGATGAATATTCATAATTTGTCAGAATAAACTACTTGAGTTCCATTATCATTCCCTTTCTATTTGCGTTTTGTAGAAAATACTCTGAAAATCCTCTATTAAAAATTCAATTGCAAGAAAAATTATGACGCTAATAAAGAAGAATAAATAATTTTAAATTCTTGAATGATAAAGTAATAACAATTTACGTGTAACTGTAGAAAGTCGAGATATTTTAATGGCTTATTTCTTACAAGACCATAACAATTATGCAATGAACATATAATTAACTTCAATATTTAATAAATAATGTATTAAATAACCATAAATCGAAATCGATACCGCGGAATTCAATTAGTTAACTTTAGAGTTATTTGTAAGAGTAAGTTATGTATACTTCCAATACAACATGTGTCAAATTTAGCTTTCTCGAGAAATTCGAGACGACTTTGTGTTTCAGTAAAAGTGCGCTGCTTTTAGAAAGTCCATCATTCCGCCGGCTTTTCTCAATGGAAACGCATCGATTAAAGGCACTTAATAATTTCTCTGAGAGACACGCCGTTACGTAACGCTTTGTATTAATATATCCCCGCGCTCGTAAAGCACACAGGTAAAGTCCAGATTCGTCAATAATACAAATTGCTTCCCGTGGCGTTGCGCCACAAATCAAAAGTCGAGAGAGCGAACCTGCCAAGGGTCTCTCTCCGGTCAATCCATCAGGAAAGAAAAGCCGCGGCGGCGGCGGCGGCGAAATTACCGAAAAAAAGATCAGCTCCGCGCGTCTGGATATAAATTAACTCGAGCCGTAAATAAGTCATTCGGCTCGAATCTTTTCCACACAATCGTAGGCGTGGTTCTGGGAGCTCATCGCATGCAACGGGTTACCACGGCAGTGGAGTACCCGAGTCACCATCGATCACTCGGTGACGAGTCGCTAAGCCGAAAAGACTCGCCCCCGACGAATCTTAATTCGAATAATGCGCGGGCGCCGGGCCAGGTTGCATAATTCCCTCGAATAAATCAGAATAATTCGGCCGATATTTAAGCGAGTCGCGCCGATCGTTATCCCCCGCCTGGATGTGTGCGGCTTTTCGGCGACGATTATTAGAGGCCCAATTAAATCTCATTAGTCGGACATTGGGAGCACCGGTTTCCAACCGAATTTCACAAGCCGATCTCGCTCGGTAGTCGGATAAAAAAAGGATATATCCGCGATAGTCATCTGGACGATTGAATAAAAGAGTGACGGATTAACAGTAAGGAGTGACCTTATGAACTTGGAGACAGCGAAATTTCGAGCCGTCGAAAAAGCGCGGACTCATCGCCGTCATTTTTCACCGCGGCGTCGCGATAGAGGATCGATAAAGAATAAGTCGTCGTCGAGGATGATAAAAGGCTTGCGGATGCCGTGTGAATGTGCCGTCGGAGAGGAGGTTCGAACGTTCGAAATACACACAAAAAGATCGTCCCATTAGATAGGGGGCCCGCTCCGCAGCTATTTCTTTGTCAACGGGCTGCGCGGGAGAGGAAGCTCCTCTACATACCTGTGCTCTCGCTCCTCTCTCGTTAATACCCTCGTCTCCGTTAACGTGCATTCTCTCACACGTGCACTTTCATTGTCGCTCGCTCTCGAATATGAGTCGGGACGCGCGCTGAATACTAATACCCGCTTTTTTTTCCCCTCTCCGTCTTCCGAGCTGCTTCTTTGACTCGGGCTGCGGGGTTAGGGACCGTTTTCGGAGAGGATGAATCGTGGATTGCTGCGAGATGAGTGTCCTTCGGGGACTGACTGATGTTCTTTACCAATATTTCGAACGAGTTGCTGCACGAAATCAACAATCTTTGATAATCACTTTTGGACGGAGGTGGCGTGTTTTGCGCGCATTGACAAGTGAAAATTAATTAATTCTCGATATTGTTCTTTACGTAACAACGAGATCAAGCTGTCTGCTATTGTTGTGTAACCAAAAGAGTAATTAATTACTGCGGGTTTTAGAATTTATTACTCCTACACTCGCCGGCTTTTCATTGTGATCATTTTTGAAGATTAGATAATACGACATTTGAAAAGTTACTCTATATTTTTTTAATGCTAAGCGATTATTATGACTTTGCTCTTATTTTGTAAGATGATTCAAAAAACAGTTTAGACTTCTCGATCTTGAAATTGGCTTCTAAAAATTACGGATGATTCTATATATAAAACGTAGCTTTAATAAGGGGCTACGATTAACAGAATTATAAAGGGTCGTAAATTCATCAGGCTTAATTTTATTCCTCTTGTTTCTAAATAACGAAATATAATACCGGAAACTGCTCAGACGAAATTGACTAAAAGAGCCGACAGTTAAACACTTTCGGGTGCAGAATAGAGAATTGCAGGTTATATAAAAATGCACGTGGGTATATTGAACAAATCGATTTAACCGGCGATCATTTATCCCGGAAAAGAAAGAAATACCCTTCCGTCTCCCTTTACTGTACTGTTTCAGCTGTACTAAAAATAGTTGGCACATCAATACTTTTTAATTGGAACCTTTTGACTTTTGTGAGGTTTTCAAAGAAACATCAAGATGGCTATATTTGTTCTTACCCGGACGCTTTTCCTTCCATCAAATTAACTGATTACTCAGCTTAATGGAAAGTCAATAAATAGTTAAGCACTGAACAGTTTTTAGAATCAAAAAAGGCAGGATGTACAGACCGGTGTATTATTAGAACTGCTGTACCGATAACTTTAGTTCGAAGTTGTTACTCGACGCAACGTTTTCCGAAAATATTTTTAAAGGCTTTTACGTGGGGAGCACTTACCTTAGTAATATCAAAATAAATTTTAAATGTGATTGAAAAGTAATACTTTGTAAAGAATAAAAATAAATTTTTGGAAAAGTATTTAAAATTATTGATAAAATTAATACTCAAAATAAATAAAATCCGAAAATAAAAGAAATTCGTTTAAAGTAAAACGGTAAATTAAAATAAAAACTAACCTCTTCGGGTAAAGGTTTTTGCTGCAGTGCGATCCAATAGTCCCTAGTGTATGGAATGATATCCTTATCTTCGGGTAGAGGCATCAGCGGCACTTCGATCCAGCACGCCTTGGTGAAGGAACACCCGCAACCATCCTTTGATTCTCGGTGACTCTCAGCCCAGTCTCTATCGACTTTTTCCCTATCTCTCGTGCTGTTGATTTGCGGGGGCGGCGGTGGCACTGGAGGCGGCAAAGGACTCGTCGCCACTTCCAGACTGTCCGAGCTCGAGTTATGCCGTCGCGGAGGCGTGATGTTGGTCATATTTCGCGGGCCGTTAATGCTGCTCGATCCCGAGGTCGGCAGTGGTCGGTAGTGATCAGTCGGGCACTTGGAACTCGGGGGTACGGTTACGGTGGCCGTTGAGTTACCGATATTATTGCTGCTTTGCGGCTGAGGTCGCAGGAAATCGTCTAGGAGATAGAAGCTCTGGGCCCTGGCGGACCTCGTGGAGTTTGTGCTTTGAACGTGATTGCTACGGCTGCCGATTCTGTCATCTTTGGCTTCGCCTCGCGTGTGGATGTCGTCTTCCAGCTCGCGATCGATATCCTCCTGCTGCTGGAACAGTCTGCGTCCAACCTTGGACCTGCTACCGTTGTTGCTGCTACTGCTGCTCAGTGAGTAGTCGCCATTAGATCTGGTCATTAGCTTCGAGGTGGAGGCTGGCTGAGATAAATTAGAGTAGGGGTGGCGACGACCGTAGGCAGAGTTTACAAGGAACGAATCGTTTAAGGGAATCCTGTCGCAATCTTCAATCATGGACATGCTTGCATTGTGGTATATCGATGCCTCGGTAGATCTGGGGTGACTTGAACCATTGGTATTATTACTGGATACTGAATTTGACATAGGCATTCTTAGCAGAGCTCCTAACGATCTCCATTTGCGATCTTGGTTGTTGGTGTTTGAAGATGTGGATGAAGTTGATACGGGAGTACTCCATTTTCGGTCACTTGCATTGCTACGTTGTCGATCTGGTGTTAGCATACTTGAGTTAACTGACCACTTACTGCTTTCCTTCAGAGGTGAAACTAAACTACCGTTGCTACCCGAAGTTACACCGCGGGGCCATCGACGTTCGTGCGTTGGTGATGTAGCCAAAGAAGCAGAATTGATACTACCACCATTGTTGGGACTAGTAGTTCGTTTGCCAAATTTTGTTGAATTAGTTAACTCGTACTCGTCGCGTTGCATATGTTTGCACCAATTTTTAAACAGATTGCTTTTAGAACGAAACTGAGAAGTCTCCCGTTGGCCGGAAGCCACGCCGGTTTCGCGGTCACTCACAGCACTTTTGTGATCGCTTCTCGTCAAATAAGATGAGGTGGACTTGGACATGATATCTTGATCTTCGTTCCCGCCCCTCAGAATAATAGCGTTCGTACTACGTAGTCTCGGACGTGATCTTACAAATCCATAGTCATTGCTGTTATCCAGGTGGGAGAGATCGTTAAGATCACGAGGCGAATCTCCAGTACTTAGGAACGTTGTAGTTGTAGATTTAGCTTGATGACCGATACCACCCGGTTGCTGCGACTGGTGATGCTGCAGCGATGACAGGCCACTGTACTGGTGCATGTTCAACTGGAGACTGGGCTGCTGGGGCAGAGTGGACGTACGCGCACGATGGGCCTCGCTGCCCGAGCCTCGTTGCAGGCAGGAGAAACTCGCCGAGTGCCTTAGGCTCGTCGGTGGATTGCCTGGTTGTTGGCTGACTCCCAACATCTTTGCAGTACGCGAACGAGTAAGAGACTTCCCGTTCGATCCCGGAAAGAAGGTCAAAGGACAGGAGCTTTTTGCCGGCGCTCGCTTTCCTTTTTTCCTATCGGGGAAAAGGGAGAAGAGCTTTTAAAGGAGGTTCATCGATGAACTACGGCGCCTGGAGACGAGTCGAGCAGCTTCTTGTGCCAAGACACTCTCGCTGGGTATCGCAACGCTGATGTCGTTGCAGAGGACGCGATGCTTGGCATCTTTCAAGCGCTTTGATGAAAACCTGCCGGCGCTTGCTGTACCTGAAACAGAAACAAGAGGGCAAGGGTAGGGACGAGCAACTCAAAACATAATTATGAATTAAGATTAAATAAAAATAGTGGCCTAAAAACTTTATGATATGAGGGATGAAGTGCGCTAAAATACTGAACTTAAAGGAGTCCAAGACTAGTACGTAACTACAGGAATGTTAAAGTCAATAATGCAATGCAATGACGATTGACTGATAGAATGTTGATAATGTTTGGAATGCGGCGATGTCTCATGAATTATGGGAGCTCTAGCGAGTTTATATTCTAATTTATGCGCTTTTCTAGAATTCGTTAAAGATTCGTTTAACTCGCTAGGAGCTTTTATCGGATAAAAAGCGGGGAATGATGAAAAAAAAAGAAAAAATTTAGGAACTTAAACTTTTATTACAGGATACGACAGATAACATTTATTTCTTCCTCTTACAATATAATTAATCGGAATTGAAATAAACACACTTAATTTACATGAAGTTAAATTTTATGCGCTACGTATGTCTAGACACTACTTAAGCATCAATTTGAATTTTGGAACTTAAGACAGTTGTAATAAGTCATTATAGCAATTATAAAATTTAAAGAAGTATAAAACGCACTTGTATTTGCAAAATTATTTGCTCTCTAACTACCGTAAATAAAAAATTATATGCTACTCTACTATTTAATGATGAGATGTAATAATTTTTTTATTTAAAGTCTAGACGTTTAAATTCTATATTTTCTTTAATAAAGTGTTGGATAACTTAACATTTTTATAGAGCGACTTCTTTCACAGGTAAATGTATATGCACTTTCATTTTTATATAATATCGTCAAAGCCAGACAAATAATTCATAATGTGTATAAAATACACAGCAATAAAATCAGATTAATAAACATTCCTACTATTAAACTTTCATTGAATTAAGCCGGCAATAAACAAGTATTTACTCTGCCTTTACGTCTCTATTATACCCGCGTCACATTATCCCCATCAAACGGATTTGCAAGAAATGTAGAGTACTTTACACTCCTTCTAAATCGGCCAATCCCCAAAGAGTCTCAGAAATATCAATAAATGCAAGCGGAGGTCCATAAAAACAGAACGATCGTCGATGGCTTCGGTTCGTTAAGAGAGAGAGAGAGGCTTTCTCAGCGTGCGCGGCACCTGGCAATGCTCTCCGTCTACTCGTCGTCTATATGTAGGCGCTGAGCGGTAAAAGGCGCTTTTCCAGCCAGACACACGTAAGCGAGCGAGGGAGAGAGAGAGAGAGACACCCACACGGCGTGCACAAGGCAAGGCCGTTCGCCGGCACACACAAGAACTCTCCCGACTGGATGCTGTTGCGAAAACCGAGCCTGCTAGCCCTCGTTCTCTACTCTCCTAAGGCTCCTTCGCGCTCTCTTTGTTGGCGCAACGGCGCGCACCAGACTGTTGCTGCTGCCGCTAAGCTCGTGGTAATTAGCTCCAAGTTCGATTCGCTCAGGAAGCTCTTAAATTTGAGGATTATCTTGCTTTGGGTTTTAGAGTATCTATTGGAGATTAATATAGGAACAAGGTTTTTCATTGCAGCAAAATTGGGCTGCTTTTGTCAATATTTTATCTTGTGCGAAATTCACAAATAAAATTTCGACTGCCTTCAATTATTTTGCTTATTTTTTGACTGGCAAACATTCACGTTTCACTTAAAGCAGTCTCTTTGCGAAACTAATCGTTCGTTAATGTAAAATTTAAAGAAAGATGGAAGCAACAAAACTTTTTATCCTCCGAGAAATCGAAGCATCGACTGCATTGCAACGGTTTTCAACCCTTGGATAGAATGTCCTCACTAGGATTTCGCGATCTAGGCGCTGAGGCAACGGATTACGGCAACTGAGCAAAAACTTACGACGGCAAATATGACAAGTGGCGCGCTTTGTTTCATTGCTCGCTCGTGAGCAAGCGAGCGAGCGATTGTTCTCGCTTGCAGCGAGAACTGATTACGGACAGGCGCGCGCATATGTTTTTGCGCTCTGTATACTTCGGAGTCACCCGGTCGATCTAATTGGCCGGGATCTTCGGCCGGAACTAATTGCCGCGCTAAGCAGCCGCCGTTCTCTGTCTACGAAATTGCGAAAGAAAGCTGCACTGCCCGCAAGTGTTATTTCTCGAGAAACGTTTGTCAGGATTCCTGCTTAATGTTTCTATTTTGTCTGCACCGACAACTTCTTCAATTGCCTATTAAACGTTGGTTGGAGTTATTTTGTACGTATTGTTTTGATGCCAGATGGTACAAAACCTGATCGTAATAGCTATGATGGCGTTAATTAGGCAGGATGTTAAAATGCTAATTTGAAACTAAAATATTTGGCTAACTAATTTGTTTTCTTCAACGTTTAGTTAAAAAAATAGATGTATGGCAATCGTGTGATAATTAATACTTTTTGGGTTTGCATCAACGAATGAAATGAGTCAGATGAGTTTGATTATTATTTCAATGTTTTATAGATCGTTGGATTAATCGGAATCATGTAGTGGGACAATTGGGGCAATTTCGAAAGAATTTCGGGCGAATTAATATTTCTCAATCAATTGTACACAAATAGCTAGCTGAATAATGATGAAACATTTTTGCAACTTTATATTTGTATCCTTCAAATTTTGGATTAAATCATCTGTGACCTGCTTTAGTTTAACAGAATTAGTCCAGCAAATCTTCAATCATTCAGAATTTCCTCCGAACGAATACACGCTGCTTCTAAATGTAGAAAAGCACCGACGCAAGCCGCCGCATAAAATAATAACAAGTATATGCTAAATTCACTTAACCGTGGATTGTTTCACAATCGATACCGTATAAATTTGAAGGTGCATTTTTCCACTCGAAGGCAGACGGCACGTTTCCGTGGAAACTTGTCTCGTCTCGGCAAAGTCAGACATGAAATTCATAGAGCCATTATCATAAAAAGGAGAGCTCGTAACTAAATTAACGTGTATCGATTGGGGGATAAACGTCGGCGGCGGCGACGACGACGCATCGAACGAGTCTGCCCGGCGCGCATCCATTGCGACGTCGGGACCCGACGGCGACGCTATTTCAGTCACGCAATGCAGAAATATTAAAATTCCGTGCCACAGCGCGATATCGTTCGCGATCGCGTCGCGCAGATCCTCGCCGTCCCGCGCAGGGCATTTCTCCGCGCGGAACCCATTGAAATTCGATATTTTTCCGCGGACGTACAAAGCCACCACGGTGCCGGCGATGCTTTTAAGCGAGACAATTCTTGTTTACGAAAAGCCGAGGCGACCGACGGCGAGGCGAAGTGGTAATTAGGACGGGAATTCGTTGGATTGTGTAAGTTCTCGGTTTTGTCGCTGTTTATAAGTCGGGAGGATTTTAGGATTACGCGAGATTGCTATTGTGCGACGGCATGAAAATTTCGAAGTTATAAAATTAGTTTGCCGCAGCGTTTGCGAAAATTTATAAACTTTAAATTAACTTTTGAAATCTCCGCCTACATCAGTGGGAAGTACGATTTTAGCACTCGAAAAAAGGTGGAAAAGTTTGAAACAATTAGAGAGGATTTAATAAGTAGCTACATGTAAATGGAGCTGAAAACGAGGACTGGAATAGCCACGGTGAAATAATGTTGTTGAATGTCAACTACTACTCGAAGTCAAAAATAGAACGCCTGATTACTCTTTTAAACTCTTTATATATTATCAGAAACTTTGGAAGTCGGACAATAATTGTTAAACGCGAGGAAAGTTGGCTGCCTCAATTAGAAGTTGAGTGCAATTACGGTTGAATATAAGAAATTACCTTCCAATTTGGAACAATAAAAACGATATCCGCTGAAGTGGAATGAAGCTCAGTTTTGTTTTTGCAAAGGTTAAAATAAAATCCTGAATAAAAGTTCTTCCACTCTTAGCTGCCGATCGATAAATTCACGAGAGCATTAGCATTTACAAATTCCCTGAAAACTACTGCAAGAAAGCGTATAAGCGAATAGGCAGCAGCTCCTCGCACACCTCCATAAAACGGAATTCCCGCATCCTAAACTCCAGCCTCCGCCACTTCCTGCTCGCTTCTCCCATCCCGTTCCCAAGCTATTCCCCGCACACCTCGCTACTTTCCCCAGAAACTCAGGCGGCACGTCGATCGTTACACATAAAACCTATTCCCCCATCGCGGCGGCTTACGTCCTTACACGCACAGTAATGGACTTATCAAAACGACGTGTGTAGCCGCGGCGGCGATATATAGACAGATAGCAGATATACAGATAGATAGAGTGGGGCTACTGACCTTTACGGGCCGAGTGTATTGCATGCATGCACAAGTTGCCGCCTTCCTCCTTGCGCGTTTATAGTTCAGGGAGAGAGAGAGAGAGGGAGAGAGGGAGGTATAGAGCACTGGCCGGCCGGCAGCGAGTCCACGGGGAGCGAAAGAGGAGAAAATAATTCACGGAGGCCGGCCGGCCAGCGGCTAGCGCGCGAGAGCTAGCCCTGAAATCGATATTCGTACTGCGGCCTGCGGTTTCTAAGCGTCGCGCGACGGCATTCGGCGGGCCGCGCGATTACTGTTGCTTTCTTTTAATCGCCCCCCAGCTGGTTAATGAGCGGCTCGTTTCGTGAACGCGCACCAAGCGCCCCTTGCATGATGATTTGTGTGCTTGGCCAAGGAAAATTATTGCTTTTTCTCTTAATTGTAAGCTCGAGAGCTTGCTTATTATGCGGCAGAAAAGTTCTTCGGGGCTCGAGCATTGTTCAATCCTGGACTTCGCAACTCATTCTGGGGGAGGGGGGGGGATTACGTCAAGCGTTACTCATACACAGTTCCGTTATTGCTCGGAACATAAACAATAATTTATTTTTCATAAACTACGATCTGTTTAGGTAAATTTCACTTCTTTGCATTGCAACAGATTTCTTGTTACGGCCATTACAAATAACTTGATACGATCGTGCAGTTTTTTTTTTCTTTTACAAAATAAGTGTGTTTTGACATTCTTTTGAATTTAACGCTTTTCCCGTCAGAGTTTAATTCGTAATTTAATTTCGGAGGATTTAATGATTTACTGTATCGTAAATCTATTGCCAAGACTGACAGGACAAGCCTTGCGCCGTAACCTGCAGCCAGAAACACGAAAATTATAATACAACTTTCATCGAATTTTTCGCACAAAGCATTCATCCTATTATACAATCCAACTCAAGCAGGATTACCACACTCCGGGCCCATCCAGGAAGTGACAGATTTATTCGTCGCAAGAAGCAGGAACTCGGGGAGAGGCGCTAAAGCAGCCCAGTTAAAATTCAGTCACCACAATTAAGCAATTCCTTACCCGCGCGTAAAGTAAGTAGCACTTCTGACGCTTCCGTCACTTTTCCCAACTCGCACTCAGGCCAAGCCGCCTACGTTACAACAGCGGCAGGGAAAAGAGACGGGCACAGGCCTCTTCTAATTTCAAAAAAGGAAGAAAAAAACTGGCCCCGACACGATAATCGCTCGAAAGCATCGGCGACGGACTTCGCAATTATCCGCGGCCGGACTTTTGCGCAAAGGGAAAAGCAGAGGAGCGGGCTTTCCCCTCGATTTATAAATCGAGGAAAAATCAAGCAACGAGCCGAGCCAAGTTATAACGCGAGGCGGCCCATTAAGGCCAACCGCGATTTAGAAATCTCCGTAAGCAGAGCATACACAGCAAGTCGGGGCGCCCGTTAGCAAACCCATACGCCGCTGAATTCTTCCACGCGAGAAGCGCGCCGCCGCTCTGCCTTTTTCCTTCAGTTTTTTTGCCCAACGCGATATGAAGCGATAATCTTATTGTTGCCCGCGCTCGAGTCATGCAACGATTTTGTTTCGCGCCCCGGTATCGAGCATTTTCGTAATGGACATTTTTCTGTGTATGGGTGCGCAATTTATATATATATAGAAACGGTAATGCGAAGGCTCGTCAATTAAGAGTTTTCGAGTCGCTTCCGACAACAGACACTTTCAGCGGGTTAATTGACGACTGCAATGAAATTAATGTAACGAGTTAGATTAATGAGATCAACAGCTGAACCATTACTAATTGGATTTCGCGCAGTAAATTGCGTTCGAATAGCTATAAATCAGCATTAATAAATCGAAATGTAGGTGATACCATAATCTCGGAAACAGAGTATCTGTATAAGAATAATATTATCACCCTTAATTTTCTTTTTTGTAGCCGCCGGAACAGGTTCAAGCAATTCCATTAAAAATAAGTTTCAATCATAATTACTGGAAGATTTCTATCAAAGCCACATAATAATCTACTTATTTTTTGGGAAAGTTTACTGAAAATATGAAAACTTTCGATATAATAACGTTTAATTTTACGAGACGCGTAAGTTGTTACTTGCCAGCAATTTCACCGACTGCACGAAAAACAAATTTAATGATCCCAAATGTGTTCCCGCTGAAAAAGTTTCCGCTATAGGCTTCGAATTTCAAATAGACATGGGAATTCTCTCAGAAACCCGTTGCCCATTTACCAGAACACTTCCCAGTCATTCAGTCAAACGTCTCAATGTCCATTCACCGAGCCTCAATTGAGCCGAAAACCGAGAGCGCTCGAAAAGAGATGCAGCCCGTCGTCTCCGTGACTCATCTCCCCCGTCGGCTTGCGAAATTCCGCAGGAAATCGCGTGCACACAAATCCTTCGGCCCGGCAATATTGTCCAGAGGGAGTTTAGCAACGAGCCTAATCAGGTTCAATAAACCAGGCAAGTGTCGAAACGGCGGCGACGGCGACCGATGCGCGCCGCTCGTGAGTCAGCCAGTGTACAATGATTAATGTCACGCCCTGCACTCCGCTCGCGAGCCGTGGAGCAATAGAACGGCAATCCGAAGGGTATCACGTGGCCGGCGAGCACGTACGTGCGCTCTCCGAGTTAATATAATATAACGCGGTTTGTTAGACACGGTCTTAAGTTACAAAAGACAACGAGCGGGTTATGAAACCTGCCGCTGCTGCCGCTGCCGCCCCCCACCCCCGTAAAAAAAAACACCGAGAATACCTCGAGAGAATTTCGTTTCTTGCATTTTTGCGGGAGACTGGCTAAAGTTTCGAGGGCGCACTTGGAACTTTAACTAGAGTTGGAAAAACTCTTGGCATGTGCACTGTGTGCTTCTTGGAGAGGGACAGTTTTTTCTTCTTTTGCACACAAGCTCGACTTTTTGGTACATTTTTTTTTTTTTTTTTTAAATACTCGTTATAAACCGCTACAAATACGTTGCGATTATTCTTTTGGCTTAGACGCGCTAACTTTTCTCGACGGAGTTGAAAAGCCGACTTTTACAGATTTTGAAGAGGCGTCAGGATTATGGAGGTTTAAGTACTTTTTTATCTTCGAGTCGAGGTAATAAATATGGGATTGTTGGAAGCAGAAGTTTATGTAGGTTGTAAAGACTCTTTGTCTGATTGTCTTGGGAAACTGATTTTACCCATCGTTAGGGCTACTTTCTCGGAACTATGACTTGGATGGAATCGCGGGATGTTAACGATGAAGTCACCACCTACCATTATCTTAATTTTTGAACTTTGCCTCGTTAATGAGAAGCCTTTACCGCTGGAGCTTCTATCTCGGCAATTACTCACTGTACAGTAATCCAGCGCTTTGTTAGCTCGGTGTTCGACTTTATATTGATTGATACCCGCATCTATAAACTGCCAATCGATCTCCAGGCCCAAAGTGATGAAAACGCAAACATCATCTCTGCGCTTCTCAAGGAGCTGTTGGCAGCGACTCGCGCTCGAGCACTCCGGCAGAGAGAATGCTTGACTCAAGGTTAGAGTAAACACATCTGCATCGCACTCGAGCGAATTGCAAAATCTTTGAAAACCTCTCTCTCTCTCTCTCTCTGCGAGCTGAATGATTTAGGGTGAAGCCGCTGCCGCTGCCGCGCAAAATCCCCGATTCCGTTTGACGGAAAAAGGCCCGCGGCCGGTTCTTTGAAAGGAGCGAGAAACGAGAAACGTTTCGCTCGGGGAAATTCGTCGGCGAAAAGGAAGGACGGCTCCAATTAGGCGGCGGACGCTCGAGCGCGCGCATGGAAAGCGTGAACTCTTTACGCGGTTATTACGACTCTCGGGAGAGAGAGAGAGAGAGAGAGAGACGTGGCTTTTCCTTCCATTCGACTCTCGTTTCGAGTCTCGTTTGAAGTCTGATGGACGCCGGGGAGAAGAAAATAGACTCGCCTAATCGTCCCGATCTTTTCTCTGTCGTGATGAACTTAATTTTCACGAGATATCGTGCGCTTTTACCTGCCACGAAACGGAGGGAGGCGCTCGCCGGTGCACGCTTTAGATTTTATTACACGTATCTTTAATTTACGTGATGAAAGTCTTGCCTGCAAAAATATATTAGAGGTTGCGACAGCGATGTTTTCAAAATCTTTGTTTATCGTGCACTTAGATTTGAAATTCACTGAGGTTTCTGTTTCAGAAGAATCGCGTAATAATACAAACTTTAATCATAAAGTAAATTGTACTTTATTCATGTAAACTAAACGTTCTCGGAGAAAATTTGTGGAAAAAGTAAATTGGAATAATGAAAATGTGTATTTCCACTAAAAAAACTCATATCCCTGATAAACGAATACTGCGCAAAAATAAAAAAAAAAAAAAAAAACTGCAAAGGAAAAGACTCGGCTCTTACGAAATGGAGGCGAAATTTCGTTACGCGTCCATAATGGAAAGTGTGTTTACATCGAAGGATGCACACGCCGCGCAGGAAAGTGCGCGCGGCGCGCGAGTAACCTCGGAGGGGAGAAAGAACACACTGAAAAATTCCCCGCGCCGAGGCGAATCTCGATAACGCTCATATATGTGCGCCTGCGTGCGCAATCCAGCGCGTCCGAAAGCGAGATTTGCAAAGCGGAAATTTTCAGGAGTGAAAATGCGATTAATTTACCACTCTCCCGTATCTCGTTCTCGAGAAAGCACTCGCGGGCACAAAGACCACATCGAAATGCAAGTAAAAAGAGGGACGGAACAGAAGCCGGCGCCGCCGACGACGACTGCAGTCAGTCGCGAGTGAAATGGATCGGAAAGGAGGAGCGCGGCCAGCGCGGAGAGGCTGTTAAAATTCTCTAGTCATGCGTCGTCCTAGGGTATATATATATATATATACGCGCCCGAGTCAATGACGGGCGCACTGGCCATTGTCTACTTTTGACTCGCCCACGCTTTCGGTATGTCGGAGGAACGGCAAAACCTTAGCCGAAGGTTTCAACGACCTCGAAGTCGCTCTGCAAATTGCTTCGCCTGCTCCTCTCCCGGCTGCTGATTGCAATTTTTCCTAGGGCCTTTTTTTTCTTTTTTTTTTTTTTGCAAGGAGTATCTGGTCGAAAGACAGGTAAAAACGTTTGCGGATTTTATGGTTAGGTGGTCGCCGCGGCGACCTTCGCAGGCTGGCTTTCACGCGAAGTTTTGTGCGCCGCTGTTTTTTTTTTGCCGAGTCTACGCCGCTTTTTGTCCGAACGTTTAATAACAAAGCGATCGGAAGAATATCAATGCTGAATGATTCAGAGATGTAAAAGTACTGATTGTACCTAGTCTATATACCCTTGATGGCTTTATACATAGAAAATCAATAAACTTGAGTAAGAGCATAGCATTATTTCTCCTTTCTCAGAAATGCATCACAAAGAAATATTTTAATTCTGAGCTAATTCACGAACCATTCCTTTGTTTATCCAACGTCATCGGCAGACTCTTCCAAGGGACAAACTCCTCTATTGCTCGCGTCAATTAAAGCCACGACGACATTTCTTAATCCTCTTATACAAGCTTAATCCCCGAGGAAGCAAATTCGAGTAATACACAGCACAATGAAAAGCCGGAGCGATATCGAGCTTGTAAAAAATGACTGCACGCAAGGCACTCCATCGATCGGAGTGGCCTTTTCCCGCTGGCGATTAAATCTTAAGGGGGACTCGGGGTGCAGTGCTGCGCGTACGGCCCGTCCTGTCCGCAAAAGAGCGAATAACGGAGCCTCGTCGACACTAAATATAGAAGGGCTAAATTTTGCAGCGGATTTTGCAGAGACAGCGAGAGAGAGAGAGAGAGAGAGAGAGAGAGCCGGGCGACCTTTTTCGGCGTGACAGTCGACGTTAATCCGCGCCGAGTCATTGACCAGGGAGATTCGGACGAGTAGGTACTTGTGTGCTCTCCGTTCTCCCGGCGGATGAAAGAAGCAAGGCCAGGCGCGGGTCATTGCCGCGTGTCCGACCACGTATACGCAGCTCTCTTACACAAGAAACGCGGAAACTCGAGAGATCGATACTTTCATCGCTCGCTGCCCGATGCCGATTATCAGCATCCCCGAGAGACGCACACCGTTACGATCAATCAGCGGTAATTTTATTTCTTATTCGCCCGGGAAGTGCATTCGAATAATCCCGGCGTGATAATCGCGTTATTGATATTCCTCTCCGAGGTCCCGGGTTATTCGTTACGCGGAGAAATTTTGAAAAAGACTTTACGGCGGGTAGTTTTTTAGGCGGCGGTAGGAGGTCCGATTATTTATCGCCGTCTTAAAAAAAAGAAAAAAAAACGCTGCCGCGCGCTGCCATTTTTTTCGAGCAAATTTATTAAGGCCTTAAAAGGCCGGCTGCAATTTTGTTCGTTATCCCCCCCCCCCCTCCCGGCGTGTGGGTGGCGTCGACTTCTTAGTGCGGCAATTTCTTCGAATGAATTCTCGCACTCAATTAGTCGTTATCGGTTTTCACTTATAACGCATCGACTTTCCCGGGGACGAATAAATCGCTCGTTAATTATCGCCTATCTAGGTGGCACGATTTACCGCTCCTAAAATCGCGCTAAAACATTAGCATGAGGCGCAATTTATCGAGCGCTAGAAATATATATAATTTCGATACTCCTCTCCCCGCGCGTGGGTGTAGCCGCGGCTGCAGCAAAACTCGTCGGAGCGCCTGCGAGAGAGAGGGGAAAGCACCTCTCTTCTCCGGTACACTCGAAATTCATGCATTATTTCGCGCGAACGGAGGTAGGATACACCTTCGCCGAGAGGCTGGCCGTTCTCCGCTGCTGCGTGGGAGTCGGGGAGTCTCTTTGCTCTCTTCCGGAGGAGGTGCGCGCTGCCTCTTTTATGCTCGCTATTAATATAGGCGACAAGTGCGGCACTGTGGGCTCTCGATTAGCGGCGATTATTATGCCGCGTTCGCGCGATTTCGGAGGTCTAAATGGAGCGTTTAATTGCGATAGAAACGTTCTGTTTTATTGTCCGGCTATAATTTTCTCGATGACTTTTGCTTGCTCGAGCGTAAAATATAGTGCAGAGAGAGAGAGAGAGAGAGAGAGTCTATAATTTTGTCGTTATTCAATCGCTCTGGGGAGCGTTTACGGCCTCGAAGAATTAAATCTTAATCGCTTCAATTTGAATATTCCGGGATATTGATTTTGTTTTGAGAATTTGAAGGGATAATGGCAAAGCTGCGCTTTTAATAACGAAGTCGACTAATTTTAGCTTGTCAGCGTATTTCAGCGTCGAGGAGGCTTTTGTGGACTCGCGGAATTTTTACGATGCGTTTAAAATTGAACGAGATATGGTTAAATTTTTGTGACGCCACACTTTGTGACGGCATCTCTTAAAGTCAAAGCAAAGCGTGACATCATAAAGAAAGTTCGGTCAGCTGTGATGTATTTTATATTTATCTCGTACGTAATAAACTGGGCTGTGTGCACTTGTATTGATCAAGTTTTATAAAGAAAAGCGCTTGCATGTTCTGTTTTTATAGAAACAATTAATTATATATGCGCGTGGGCAGTAAAATCCGCTTTTAACTTTTTTTAAGATCGGTATTTCAGGAGAGTTTTCCATCTGCCGTGCAGTGAAATTATTTACGATTGATGAAACTACGGATTTCTTAAAGTTACAATTAGTCACGCACGTTGAAAACTTTTAATTCATTTAACAATGTCAAAAGGTCTTTGAAAATAAACAAGCTCTCTCTCTCTTTCTCTCTCGCAGCGTAAACAATATAATTGAAAATAAAAATCTATTATTTCCGCTAAAATTGCTCTCGAAAATTGCACCGCAGCCCAAGAGAAGAATAAATAGCATAGCAGTATATCGAAAGGAGAAAAAAGAGAAGCAAAGCAAGCGGCAGGATGCTCCGCAGCCGCCAATCAGGTTCGATTTTCGCGATACCGATCGTTAAAGATACGTTAGGTCAGATTGTGACAATAATCCTCGTTAAATCTCGAGCGAGATCGGGGGCCCGCCCTTCCTCCCACCGGCCGCGTCGAAAGTAGCACCTGTTCTTTTTCGCAAAGAGGAGGCCTCTCGCAGCTACATCCTGCTGCGCGAGCGCGCGGTTAAGGTGCTCGCTTGCTGATTATAGCGGCCGTAACCTCTCTCGTCTAATACCGAACCCGTACCGAACCGCCGCCGGCTGCGAGAGCATTTTTCATTTCGAGCGCCGCCGCGGCCTCGGTCTAATTGCCCGAATATGCTAATTGATAATTTCGGACGGGGAACTAACTGGCTTTTCCGTGGCTTTCGCTCTCGGAGATGGATGCGCTGGATCGAGCGAGCGTTTTTTTTTTTTTTTTCGAGCCGATTGATGTAACGTTTGAGTTGCGCGGTGACGTCATGCCTTTTAAATGTACTCGGCTTGGCTGTCTCTCTCTCTCTCTCGTTTTGAGAGAAAGGCTAGACGGACTTTCGAGCGAGGTCTATTCAAAAGTATGAGCTAGATTGCTTGGAAGTACGTTTTATTTATCGGGAGGAAACAATAAACAATCACATTTTGAATTAAACCTTCAGATGAATCTCTGGGAAGATAAATGTTTGGGGGGAGTACAAAAGTACGAATGTTTCTCTTATTATACCTCTGCTATTATATCAATGTTTGTAATTATAACCTTGTTCAACCTGAAAATCAACAATGGTATATAGCGAAATTCGTGTTGTCCGCAATTATGCCAACATATAAATGGAGCAATTTTTGCGTTTACTCCAGAAAATAATTTTTGCAAGTATTCTTAGAAAAGGATAATTTGCAGTACATGTACCGTAAGTAAAAAAAAAGGAAAAAAATCAAAGCCATATAGCTTTTTAGCATCTACATACACGAAGCTCTCGCTACAAAATAAACTCCGCTTCGATCACGATGGTAAAACAATCTTTCCGCAGTTCGCTCGCGCAAATAATCAAGCGTCCAATTAAAGCGCGAAAACACACACAGGGAGTTTTCACTTTTCCGTCCAATTGAGCAGCGCCGCCGCGATTTTCCAGCGCCGCGAAAGTAGAGAGTCCCGGAGGTAATCGCAAAAAGTGCAGACGCACACGTACACACGCCTCGCCCTGCGCAGAGCAAAGCCAAAGGAAAGCCGGACCCCGGCGCGCGTATATAGCCGGCCTTTTTTTAACAAAATGCACGATGATTTACACGCAAGAGCGAGTATACACGCCGGGTGCGTGCGCAGAGACGGGAGAGGACCCCCCTGCACAATTATTCCGGATCTTTCCCTCGCTTTACGACGCCGAGAAAAAGAGGATTCGACCGGAAATGCCAATAATCTTTAAAATTAATGTGTACGGCGTCATTAAAGTTTTTGCCTTCGTTTTTCGGCTTCGAGAGAGAGGTTAAAATCGACGATTTGCCTGCTCTCCTGTTCCTTTTTAAACGACTTAATACGTCTTTTAACCAGTTATTGGATTTTCATTCAAATCTGCTGGAAAGTGTTGAATAGATCTTTATCTGATGTTTTCATTTTCAATAACAAAGATCCAACAATGGAATCCAATTGAAAATAGAAAAGTTTAATTTAATTACGTTTTTAATGGCTCGTACTACTGGACGTACATTATTGATGAAGCTACATATTTTATTATACAGCCTTGCCAGCCTTGTACTTGCATAAGAACTTTCACCTCATTTATGCACTGTGCATATATTAATGCATCTTTGCGATAGGATCATACAGAGTTGATGGTTCATTTCGCACCGTCTATTTAACAACGCATTTTTATTCGGATTATTTTATTTCTCTATTATAGGAAAATCCGCTATACAAGCTTTTAGAAAGTTGGCGTTTTTCGGTGCTCGTCCCAAACGAGAAAACCTTGGACAAGGCCATCAATTTCAGCATTTACTTGGCCGGATATAAAAGCCCCCGTGAAAGCACATTTTAATGGAAAAAAGGCGAGCAGACGGTAATCGGCCGTCATACTCAGAAGCTCACGCACCTTAAAATATGGAAGCGGAAGCGCTCTCTCTCTCTCTCTCTCTGCGCTTGACGAAAAAAGCCCGCAGAAAAAGGAAGGCAGGCAGGCAAGTGGAATCCAGAGCAAAGGGGGGCGATCTGATACGGCCGCCTCGGCGACGGCAACTCGTTAGATACGGCATACGCATTGTGCGTGTCTCCTCGACATAATACCCGAGGAAGGTCCGCGAACTTCGTCGTATAACCTAGACTAACGACTCGCAATTTGTAGAGCTGCAAGTGCCCGAGAGCGAGAGAGAGAGAAAGAGAGATAATATACGCCGATACCGCGGAGTGCAGCTGTCTTTGAGCCGAGCGCAGATCCGAGGAGAGAGATTAGGGCTAATGGCCGTGGAGCCCCAGCCTCGTTCTTCATAAACGAGACGATTTTTCCTGGCGACACGCGTCGGGAACTTATCGATACCGTAATATCTTTATTAATAAACTCGCGAGGAGAGAGGGCGAAAGAGCTATTGTCTGTCCCAGGTAGAGCTTTGTGCGTCGCGGGTCTTATTAGTCGGCTAATCATATTGACAAGTTTGGAAGGTTTCTATTAGGGGAGAGAGGAGTGCCCACTCGGTGAATCGAGAAATTGATGAGTAGAGCCGAAGCTTTTAGCTGGAAAAATCATAATTGCTGCTTGTTTTGCTTCTGGGTCTTTATGGAGAGTGAAAGTTTCAATTAGGTAAGGTAAAAATTTGTACAATTAGTGTAAATGTAATTCAAGTGAAAAAAAACATGAAAAAGTATAAAATATAAATTGAAAAAGAATACTGAATTTTCAATCTTCGTTGAATGTACACGCGAGAGTAAGTCGC
Source organism: Ormyrus labotus (assembly GCA_035582975.1). NCBI lineage: Eukaryota > Metazoa > Arthropoda > Insecta > Hymenoptera > Ormyridae > Ormyrus > Ormyrus labotus. The sequence goes on along the minus strand of JAWWEO010000009.1, from coordinate 25,238,869 downwards.
TTAGCATCAAGTTTTTGCTGCTAGAAAAATAAATTATTCAAGAAATTTAATATTTATCTTCTCAATCTGACTATTCCCCGTTATTTTTTCTTCCTCTCCGCTTTGCTTGGAGGTTTTTGAGTATTTCCGCAAGTGAAATTAACATAACAGATCAAAGATTTAGTGCGTACTGTTTATTTTACTGGAAGAATTCAGTGTTCAAATGTGTCCATTAGAAGATTAAGAGTTTTGCATAAATAATCATCTGCTTCGAAAACATTCTCAACCTCCGTCCAAATTCAATTCTGTAAAAAAGAAAAAGTACTAGCCTTATCTTTTCAAAAATCCCCGAAACCAACTCTTTTTCTCGTGAAAACCATTGGAAATGTCAAGCACGTAAAGCAGAAACGCCGCGCCTCACAAATTTTAAACGAAAATCTTCTCCCCTACACCTCGCGCGCGCACCGAAAATAGCTCGAAATCTGGGCAAGGGTTGAAAATTCGTCGCCTCGCCTCAAAGTCTCCGTCGAGCGGCCGCCGCGCAGTCACGCATGTCAATAGCCGCGGTGTCTCTTTTCCCTCGCTTACCCGCGCGCGGAGAGACGTGTGCGGGTCCGCGCTCGGGTGAGATTCGTATCTCAGAATTTAATGTCGACGGGCACACGTGCCGCCGGTGATTGAAACCCCCCGGGAGAGAGAGAGAGAGAGAGAGAGAGAGAGAGAGAGTCACCCACTCGAATCGTAAGCTCGCCGCCCGCATCGCCGAGATATAAATCACGCAAGCGATGACCCTTTTATCGCGATTACGCCTAGGCTCCCCCTCGCCCCTCCTCGCGCCCCCCCTCGGAGAGATGAATTTTTCAAATTTCGCGAATGCAGACGGCTGTACTCGTGTATAAGTAATGTTGCACCGAAGGGGCCCCCCGATCGAGGAGCGCTCGATAAATGTGTCGCGCGAGAACCAAAGATATACTGGCTGACTTTTGCTCGTTGTATTGTGCTCTCAGAATCTCGTGTGAAAGTGGAGGTGTCAGGAAGGTTTTCGCGCGGAAGGCATTCTTTTTACGAGGAAAGACGAGTTTTTTATCTGCATAAAGAAAGATAATACTTTAAATCTGAAAAAATTACCCAATAAAATACAAAGCAATATTAACTTTTGTAATGTGCTTGAATAAAAAGAATTTTTTGTCGTTGAAACCAATCCTTTTAGAGTATCAAATTTAACAAGAAATTGGCCAATTAATTACCGTCGTAAAAAAGTTCTTGTGTAAATTTTGGCTATTCAAGCTCTCAAGTTTAATTTGGTCATTAAGCTAAAAGTCTACGTCAATGTTGACCGGTATTATTAACGAGTCCAAGTACAAGAACAAGTTTAATAATTAGCCTCTCAAAACTAACGACGGTCATGAAAAAATGAGCTATCAGACAGTGCCAATGAGCAGTTCATCCGACTGCTCTCACGTCGAGTGCAATCAGTTGAAAAAAACCCCCATTTTTTTACAGCGTAAAAGCTGAAGCTCCAGTTTATAAGCTTAATTATACACTACTTTCATTCGCTAATACAAGTTTAGAAAGAATATTTTCTCACGTTTAGCTCGTTTATGCCAGGAGGAAAATTGCAACGGTAATTTCCATTTTAAATATAAGCAACTATTCTGCCTTTTTAGCAAATAAATGACGAAAAGCGTTAAAGTAACACGTTCGCGCGGGCTTTTACGCGAGGATTAATTCTCCTCGAGTTATGATAAATAAAATCAGCCCCCCCCCCCAAAGGAAGCAGCAGTAGCACCGGGCTGGCGCAAGAATGCAATTACACGCGAAGCGAACCTCTTTTCTCTCGGTCTGAAGAAAAAAAAAACACACAACATTTTAAATCAAGTGTATCATGGTGCTGCTCCGCAGCGGGAAAGATTGCCCTTAATTGGGTGGATGCGAGGGGGAGCATCGCGTCAGCGAGAGCGGATGATAGCCCTACGGCCTCTGGTGTGTACATAATGGACAATTACGGCGCATTTATCAACAGGCCTGGGCCTATCGGTTTCGCGCAGAAACTATGTCGCGTTTGCGTAATCGAGGAAGCGAGGGTACATAATGAACGAGCAGCGGCCTGCGCGTAAAAAAAGGGAAGCCCCCGCGAGAGAGAGAAAGAGGGAGAAGCGAGCAGAACAGCTGGGGAGCGTCGGCAAGGGCAGTAAACTGTGCTAGCCGGCGAATTCCGAGCGTTTCAGAATTAAGTCGGGCATTATTTATCGCTTCTCTGAACAGCGTCCTGCGTAATGACGCTTTTTACCCCGGGATTCACACGACTCGGCGGAGAGGCTACTGCTTTGTTTTATCGCGCCGAGACCTATATTATATGCAGATACTCTCCCTCTTTCGCTCCGGTACTCCCTGGGCTCGGTTTGGGTTATGTAAGGCACGATTAAGGAAGTGCACACAGATAAATCGCGAAAACAACAGGCGGACTATGAGATAAGAGGTGCGCGTGCGTCTGGAGACATCTATCTTTATTGTGGCTTACATGCAACGTTTCTTATTAGAGCTCGCTGTAATTCTAGACGGAGTAAAACGAGAAAGACGGACGACTGTGCGCAGTTCGTGAAAGAGAGATTAATATTGAATCGAAAGGAAAAATTGATACAGCGAAACGTTACTGAGATCATTCGTTTCACTTGGGTAATGTACTGGCGCGTTTTTCGAAACTGTTAATACGAGTCAATTTAGTCAATTGCGTCAAAAGTTTTAAATAAAAATGTAAGCGTAATCGAAAAATTGTAGAAAGCTAAACTAGTAAAGATGTCGCGAAAGTGAAAGACCCCGGCTCACGGCGAGGGAACGAAATTCTCCGAATGCTCGAAAAAAAAGTAAAACCCATGAAGCACGTCCCGCAACGAGTTTCGCGAGGCGTAGTAGGAAGAAGCAGCGGCGGCAGCGGCAGCGGCAGCTAGAAATAAAAGTGAAGAAGCAGCGGCAGCAGCAGGAGCAGGAGCGCAGCAGCGGCCGAAGAACCGGGGCGAAAGTATATATATGCGCGGAAAGTCGTTGGCCACATCGAGCGCACGCCGTGCAAACTGGAAACGTAAGTCTCGGCCGCACTGTTGTATCTCCTTCACGGACTATAATGCGATGGTAGGCTCCTTCTTTCTTTCTCTCTCTTAGCCGAGTCAAATATATATATATATATATATAGACGCGGACGCGTATAGAATATACCTGTGCCAGCGTCCGCTCTATCCAAACATTCGTGACTAGGAACTGCGGGAGATTCACTGACCCATGACTTCCACTACCTACCTAAGAAGATCGAACGGAACGGAGAATTGCTTTTCTCTCTTTCTCGCTCTCCGCCTCGACTCTCGGCAAGGCGCAACCTGTACACACTGTACAGTGCGGTCTTTATAGCGGTACGAGGAGCCGCGAGATCACACCCAGACTCATTCGAACGCGCGGCTACTCCCACGTATTACTCGGGAGCCTAATTTTCGAGCCTTTTCACCGATTGTGCCCGACTTCTTTTTAATTAGCATGTTAGAAACTCGACGACAGCTGCTCCGGAATTTTCACCCGATTTCTTTTGTTGCGCAACCCCTCCATTTCGATCGTGTGAATTTTTTGGAACGGAATGAATTTCTTTCCGGGAAATCTTATTAAAATTGGAGCCATTAGAATTTTGTGTACGCGATCGAAATCCGGTAGTCGTTAATGTCCGTGTCATTAAAAGTCGACGTAAAATTTCGTTCCAGTAATTCAGGGACTTAATTGATACCGGCATTTGTTTACCGGCGAGGATATGCAAGAAACGTATCTTTTATGACCCTGGCCATGACGTATGCAGTTTCAACCGCATTGATTCATTATATAATTTGGCCGACGTCTCGGCCAGCTCGCCTCTCCTTGCGAGGAGCCGAGAGCTCAAAAGCAGACTTTATACCTTATAAAATTGGTTCTCGCAACTCACGAGAGCCCCGCTCTCGCGAGAGGGTTGCATTAATGTCTCGGCTTTTTTCCGGAGACGGAAATCCCCGAGAGAGAGAGACAGAGAGAGCAGCAGCTGAGCGTGCAGAAATTTCACGAAGCGACTGAAACGTGGCATTAATCTTGGCCTGCTATCGTCTCGAGTCCCGGAAAGGAGAAAATGATCCGCGAGCAGCTCCTTGTTTACGCGAAACGGCACGTGAAATACGAGCATCCGAATCCGGCGAGTTGTGCTGCGCTCCTCGTGACGTCCGCTCGGTCATCGCGAAAAATGCGGAAATTACGAAAGCGCGGCGTCTCTGCCTTCGAGAAAACGGCATCGACCTAACGCAATCCATTCACGAGACCGAGTCCTTGATGCTTTCCTCCTTTTGTGCTCGTTCAGGCCGGGCACAAAAAAAAAGAACAACGACGCCGAAGATACACTTAAATGGTAATTTAACGCATTTTTTTATATCCCTCGCGAGGAGAGAACAAAAGCGAGTTTTTGCGCAGCGCGACGGAGCGCCGTGTCACCTGCGGTGCGAAAGATATGCCTCGCTCTCCGCGCGCCGACGGGGGTTAAGAGAAAAAGGCATCGAGAGCTATTCGCTCGTAATGACGAGTCATACGCGCGCGTCCCTCCGCGAGAGAGTTCATTCCTCCCGCTCGGCGAATGAACGCGCGCCGAATTTACAGCGCCTAATGAAAATCCGGCGATTAAGTTTATTGACCGAGCTCCATAAATTCCAAAGTCGGCCGAAAAAAAGGGGCGAGCGCGCGAGAGAGAAAGAGAGAGAGAGAGAGAGAGAGGAGCCAAAGGGGCTGTAAAGTGCGATTCCTTACTGCGAGATTCCGGCGTGCACCGCGAAAGGTCAAGGCGCATAAAGAAGCGAGCGGCGGCGGAGGAGAGTTTCCAAATACAAATAGCCTAGGCAAGAGAGCAGCCGGGCATCAATCATCGCTCTCGCGGGGAGGCTTTACGACACTCGCCCGGCGTTAATGATAATAATACGCGAGGAGGGCATTAATTACCGGCGGATAATGCGAGCCATTAGGGCTCTGTCTTTCTCTCCGCGAACGGGTTCGCGACGAGAGAGCAGGTCCTGCGCCGGGTGACCTTAATAGGGGCCGATCCTGCGATCGCACCCGCGTTCGTCTTTCGTCACTGACTCCGGGCTTATTTTTTTTCTTTTTTGGGAGATCGCGTGCCAATTAATTTATCGCTTTGCGAAATCCGCTTTGTTTACGAAATATATGGCGTGTCGGGGGCGATTTATTTTTAGACGCTGCCGCGCGGCGGCGGCGCACGAGATGCACAAATAAATCAGTTTTCTTTTCACTTTTTATAATTGAAGCGAACGTTTAAGTACCGGCCGAGGCGCTTAAATATCCTCCTTTTTCTTATTATAAACAGGTTACGGACGAATAAAACAACTGATTAAGAGTTACTAGCGCTTCGCGTTAATCGTAAAAGCTTTGATACCAGTTCGCATAATCGTAAACTCTTATTTCATAATAAGCTTTCTCGAGAGAGAGAGAGAGAGAAAAAAAAACAGCGCGCGCGCATCGAAAAATCTTAAAAATTTAATGCAATTTCAGGTTTATGACTCAGCGCCATTAATCAAAATTTAGCTTAAACGAAATAGCCATCGATCCCATCTCTCTTTTTCTGCGGCAGGCGCGAATCCGGATTTCTCTTTTTGCGCGCTCCGGTCGTAAAAGACCGACCGACCAGGAGAGCGCATCCACCGAAAGAAAGAAAGAGGCCCCCGCGCGATTAGTCTACTACACACATATCCTCGGCTGTACGCATTCCGCGAAAACGTTAATTGGCACGGAAAAAAGGGGCCTCCCCCCGTGGGATATTCGATCGGCGCTCAAGGACTGCGGACAGATAGAGACTGGTGCATTAAAATAGGAGCGCCCCGCCATCTTTCGCGAATCTTTATTGCCTCATTGTTTCGGGCTGCAGGGCGCAGCGACGCCGCCGCCGCCGCCGCCGTCACAGCCGCGGATCTCTCGGGCCGCGAGGAGAAATTGCGGCGCTGAATAATAAAGCGAATCTGGCTTTTAAGGATAGTCTTAATTAAGGAATTACATTGTAGGAGAGACACGATGTGCCGTGTATGCATAAAATTGTAGCTGCGGCTTTTTGAGCGGTCGGCAGAGGCGCTTAGAAGGTATACGTGCATGTAAGATACGTTTATCGCCGAGGTTTTACATTTGGCTAATTTGAAATTTAGAGTTTTGCGAATAAACGGAGAGGCGGAATTCCAGACAAAAGAATTCCTCGCCTCGTGCGAAGCGCGGAGGCACATTTAACGGTTTAGAATTCACGCTCATTTGGAAATCTTTCGTTTAGTTGAGAATGGACTCGGACATTGCAGAATTATTCGCTTTTAATTAGCGAGGAAAAACTGAAGCTTCGACAAGCAATCGACGCCCGAAAGCAGCTACCGAAAAAGTAAAAATTCGGCGCGCAAAAAGCAGCAGCTCATGCATACGCAAACTCATTACCCGTTTGCAACGCCCCGACGCTCGCCTCTGCCGAGAGAAGCTTTAGAAATTAAGGGTCCGTCGCCCAGAAACGCAACGATTCTGCCGGGCGCATTATGAATGCACGGCGTCGCACTCCATATATATTAATAAGCCGGGCGGCGTCGTGAATGAAAAGAAGCTACTCCGGCGCGCTCTCTGCCCGGAGAAGAAGACTCGTGACTTCGAAAGTGAGAGGCGCGAGCGAAGCCTTTAGCGTTTGCCGGCCGCAAAAAAGAAATCTCGCCGAACACCTGCTTCCGAAATTCGAGCGCCGCCGATGGCTCGGGCTTTCTATGACTCGGGGCCTTTGTCTCTCGTGCGCGTCGCCCGGTATACTACGCTCTCAGCTCACCCGATGCGTCGCGTGGGAAGTTTTACCTGCGTCGATCGGGTTTTTTATATGGTACCCCTCGGCACCGATTGTCCGACGGATTCGCATGAGTAAACGCCGATTTTTGGCCTTTGATTATAACCTGGAAATTCTCGAGTCCGGGCTATGCTACGCTCGGACTTTGAATATTCAGATTTTATACTAGCGGGATTTTAAATTTAGATTGAGCTTCTAATACCGGCTCGATAACGGCTGTAATGATTTTTTTTTTTCGAGCTTGATTTTCGACAATTTATATGCCGCGCGCTCGGCTTTCTAAATATAAATCATGCCTTGGTAATTTTATTTTAAATACAATGCACGAAATGCGTAATCGGTATATTTAGATATCGAGCACTATTCAATAAACGAGACATTGTTTGTCGAAAAATAATTCACCGCCGCAACTTTGACGATCGATCGACGACGGATTCTTTTAACGATAAAAAAAAAGAATGTCTTGATAGTTTGTTTTACAAGCTCGAGATTGCGCATACAAACGTAAATTTAATAATGATTCAGACATAAAATTTAAAGCCCGCCATTATCAATCAATAATCGAACAACAAACCGTCAAATTATCGAGAATGAATAGTCGCGTTGTCAACCGGTTTCCGCGAATCGGCAGCGCGGCTCGCGCGTAATTTAAACTTCGATTATCATAATTTTTGCAGCCGTACCGTCCGCATTATTGCACCTGAATTATACTTGACGTTCATCGTCCGCGGAGCAGGTTTGTGCAATCCATTACAAAGGCAAAGTTCTTTCTCCGCGCTCTCGGCGAAAAATTGCCAGCGCGCGGCCATAACTTATTGTCTCGGCTGTTCTTTCTTTTTTTCTCTCTCTCTCTCTCTCTCCCCCCTTCGTCCGCGACAAAGCGCACAAGGTACAGCGCGTCGTAAAGAAAACGAGATGCTCTAATCTCGACCATTAAGCACAATCACGTCGTGCGCCAAGGTCGCGAAAGCGCCGCCGTAATTATATGCAAATGCGGGGACGTTCGGCACTCGAAAATTGGCATACATTTTATGCGCGGAGGGGTTAATGAAGCGGTGATACTACGAACCTTGTGCGCACCTCGCGCTGTTTATTTAGCGCATAAAATTATGCAAACGACTGATCATCACGCGATTTGCTCTCTATCTTTCTTCTCTCTCGCTTTTCTCCAGCCTTCTCTCCAGGAGGAAAGTGCCGACGAACCAAGTGGCCGTTCGTAAAGGAGCGCGACGCGCTGGATGAAAATGGGATGTCTAGGCAAATAAAGAAGAAACGATCGCGTTTATAAAAGCGTAAGTATTGACGCCTGGGAGACGTCGCGTTATTTAAATTCTTCCGTGGAAATTTGTAATTTTAAATTTTATGCACTCGGCATGCATAACTTGACATTGCGTGTACACTTTAGCAGGTACTTTAGCTCCGAGACTTTTTTTAAATATTTTAAGACGCCGTAAAATTTTAATAAAAAAATCATTCAAACATCTAGCGGTGTAATGACTTTTATTTCTTCTCCGCTGAATTATTTTCTCAAGGAAAGAAAAAATATTCGTTTGAAAAGTCGTTTGCACGAAAACATATTCAAAGAGAGCCGGCTTTAGCATATATTGGTTCTGGTGTTGCCGCCGCTTCGGAAGATAATTAGGGAGGTCGAATTTTCGATGTGTAGCATAACGACGCTTGACATCAGAGGAGCGAGAAAGAAACGAGCTCAGGGCCGAGCGGAAATTGCGGTCAATTTGGCATATGGCTTATTGAAAATAAAAAAAAGGCTAGCTCGAGGAAAGTATATTCGAACCCCACGCAGAAAACTACTTCAAACGTAGCACTCGAAAACGTGTTTAAATTACGAGCGGTAGTTCTATTTTTAAGCGAAAGCTTTCACGGTCGTAATAGTAGAACCTTTAACTTTTTCTTTTTTTTTTCTTTTTCACCGTACGCTACTCTACTCGGCCTCCCGCGCGATGAAAAAAATGTAACTTCTCGTTCCCGAAGACGAAAATACATCCCGCTGCGAAAATTGCGTATTCAGCCTCGTGACATTGCAATGAGGGACTGCTTTTTCTCCTCCGTTTCGTGTCACGGAATGCTATACCGCCGCCGCCGCCGCGCGCGTAACTCGGACTCGACTTTGAAGAAAATAAGAGAATTAGTTCCTTTTCACGCAGCGCGGCCGTTTCCTCTCGCCGGCTAATCGATTGAAAATCCTTGCCTCCCCCCAACGCACTCGAGAACCTTTCGGTCCCGTACGGCGCGTCTAATCTCAAGCAACGGTATAATCGTCCTCCTTCGGCCGGGCTATCTTATTTAGGAGCTTTTATTGGCCGGAGCGCGGAGCCTTCCTATGCAATTATCACATCGTATCATTACTCGCGATAAATCCGGTGCAAAAATGCCGCGTCCACCGGACGCCGCTGTCCTTGCCCGGCGCATAAAAGACGGAGCAGCAGCAGCAGCAGCAGCGGAAAAAGGGAGAAGAAGATCGCGTGGATCGATTGTTAGCACGCGATCGACGCACACACGCGAGAAGATTAGGCGCCGCGGCGAGTCAATGACACTCTCCGGCGCAGCTGTGCGCGTTTTCCTCCGCTTCTTCGCCCTCCTCTGCGACGACGACGACACGCGTGCATATTTAGGGCCCGCATATACCTGACCGCCGCCGCCACCGCCAAGCGCGGAGAGACGAGAGAGAGAGCGGGAATGTCTTCGGGGAATTCGCGCGCGCCGGAAGTCGGGAGGGGAAGATCGCCGAGCGGAGGAGCCGAAATTTCGAAATGCAAAGCGCCTCTTTTTTTTGCCCTGGGATTCGTATTTTTTAGGGCTCGCCAAGACTGGGAACGGAGAAAGGATGGGAATCGGGAGATTGGCTGGTGTGCTTCTTTGTTTAATGAAGACCCGATTCTAATCTGACTTCAGATCGGGTTTAGGGGTTCAATTTAGAAACGTTATAATTGCTGGGGACTTTTTATGGGTTAATTAAGGAAGTGCATCGTCTTATATAGGTCACCAAGGTTTTTATTTACGCCGTTATGACGAAAGTTTCATTCTTTCGGATGCATTTTCGTACAATCCTATAAGCAGCTTCGCAACAAAGACCATCTTCTTCTGCCTGAGAATTCACCTTTTTCTCATTTACATCGGCAAGATTATAAATTGGTTTTCCTATTTTAAGAGTTCTCTATAGACAGAATAAATTTCGGTGCCTAATTAAAAAGCTATAAAAACGCGGATAAAAAGGAGGCTCAAGATACACAAGCGCCTAAAATTAGAGCCCGAAATTCTCTCTGAAAGCGGAATGGCTTTTCATTCCCAAGTATAAACCACACGCATCCCCCCACGGTCTCCCTCCTCTCTCAGCCGAAATAGCTCGGCCGATGACGGGCTGCATCGACTCTCTCTCTCTCTCTCTCTCTCTCTCTTCCAGCAGGCCAGGCATCCTCTTCTCTCGCAAAGACAAAGGGGAGACAGATGAGTCGCGCGCGCTGCCTTTTTTCCTCTCTTCCGCGCGCGCTTACGACCGTGAATAATTTCGGCGGAGCTGCAGGCTCCGCTCGGAATACAAAGCCAGAGGCGCGAGTAGCACTCGCATGTAGATGACCCGCGCACATTCCTCCGATAACGTGCGAATGTCTCTCTTTCTCTCTCGTTGCATAACGGTCGCGCTCGCACACCTCTCTCTCTCTCTCCCTCGCCTGGGAACCGCAGCGGCGGCGGCGGCGCGTGCGTTAGTTTTCGACGCGGCGCTTATTCATCGATCAAAACAATTATCGTTCGAGCGACGTCGCACGACTCTATGAGCGATGCTTTTCTCCGGAGGAGCTTCGAATCTGATACGATGACGACGCGGGGCTTAATCACCCCCGATAGATCAATTGCAGCGGCGATTGTTTGTTCCGTTCGTCGAGAGATTCATCATTGTTTTTAGGAAATACACATGACTGGCTGATGAGTCACGTGAACAATTTCTAGAGCCAATGTTAGGAGCAGGAACATTTTACATTTTTCAACGGTAATTATGAAGACGTGAAAAAAATCTTGGCAGAAATTACAAAGTCTATTTTTTCAATTAAATCTAAAGAGTAATAATTAAAAGCGAAAAAAAAAACTTAAATCTTTTTGTAGCCAAGCAGCCATTTGAATTAATATACTAAAATTTGCCTCTGACAGCCGGTAATTAATTACGACTCATTAGCCGACAAGGAACAACGCACTCCACCGAGCTTAAAACTTGGCCGTACAACTGCTTCTTTGAAAGCTCGAGCCCCGTCAAAGCTCTCCTCGCTTCGAGATGGCAGCAAAAGCGTGATGTATTCCTCTCCCCCTGGGATTGATGATCCGCATTATTCAGCGGCGAATAAGTCATCAGAGCGGGTAATTGGAAAAGCGCGGTAAATAGCGCGGCGATTAATCTAAAGCGAGGATCTTTACCCGGGGCCCGAAAACGAGAGGAGCGAAAAAAAGTGCGCTCGCGCGCGCGCGGGGTTGCGCCGCCGTCCAATTAACACCGGAGCCCCGCCAAAAAGAGCAAAGGCGCGCGAGCCAGGAGAAAAATTCACTCTCTCTCCCGACGGGCCTCTCTCTCGCGCGGCGCGTCGCCGCGGCGGCAAAAACGATTCTCCTCCCGCTCTTGCATAATTTGAGCGCCGCGCGCGAAAAAAGAGACCTCCGGGAGAAGAGTTTTCGCGGTTCTTCGATGGTTCGGCGTTTGCGCGTGCGCGGCGATGACCGAGAATTCATTTAAATATAGCGGGGGAAATAGATCGGTGACCCAGTGATCTCATATTCGCTCTCTTTCGGACGCGGCGTTGCATAAGCTTTATTTCCCTTACTTTGGGGAAACCGAAAGCAGAGTTTATTTTCGCGGCTCTTTCTCTGCCTGTGTACGAATGCGCCTCAAAATAAATATCTGTATAGTCTATCTTTATGGCTTGACTGACAAGGCCGGAAATTCGGGCAATTCGCGCTTATTAGTGTGGGAAAGTAAAGTGTCTCTCGCTTCTATTTGCCGTTTCTGTAACTGTTTTATGTAAGGAAAAAAGATTTTTGCGCTCGCTCCTAAAATTCTTTTTTCTTTTCTTTTTTTTAAATTGCGTAATAGAAAATTAAGTATATAATGATCCGCAATGAAAATGTTCGATAAAGGATCGCGAACTTTGAGACGAAAAAATTTTAGTACTCAATTTGCATGTATGAAATTTTATTAAAAATGTATAACTAATTTTAGTTGAAATTTCTTAGCTTTTCCATCCGTCATCTTATCAATTCATATAATACTTGTATCAATATTCCGAAAAGTTTCCCCGCGTTTATTCACTCGCAAAACCATAAATATTGAAGTTGAGCAATGAATCATCGAGCCGCAGCCCCAAATCCATAAAAACGATCGGTATCTAAAGAAGTCATCAACGCATTTCGGAGCTGAGCGCGTTTACTACTTCGCTCCAAGAAAAAATCTAGAGCGGCGAAATTTTGCGCAAATTCAGCCGGCAGAAGCCTCGGAAGGGTGCGAGAATCGGCCTCCAGTCCGCGCGGCGAGCTTGAATTGTGTGTCAGGGCTCGCGGCTTGATTATAAAACGCATTATACGGCCTCGATTCGCCGAAAGCTTGGGCCGCGCTCTCTCTCTCTCTCTCTCTCTCGCGGACGGTCAAGCTTGCTCCTCTAACTCCGCGCGCGTACTCGCCCGTACGGTCTCTCCCGCTCCGCGCCTCGGCGAAAGGATGAGCGCGCGCGCGAGAGAGTCTCGCCGTCTATTTTTACCACGGCCGCGCGGAGCAGCCAGTTCGCTCGCTCGGATACTCTCTCCCGATGCCTATCTTCGTTTAACACCGCGTGCGTGTGCCCCGGAGGAAAAAAAGCCCTTCGAGCCTATACAGCCAGGCCGTACGAGTCTTTTGCCGTCCCTATGTGTATGCGCGTACGTGTGTGGTAGGTGTGCGCCGCCTGCTGCTGCTGCTGCCGTTCAAAAGGAGGAGAGGAAAGAGCTTATGTGCGCCTGCTGCTGCTGCTGCCTTTCCTTTTTTTCCCCCTTTTCTAGTGGCGTAACGAGAACTTGCACGACTCGCAGAAAAGTCCTTGCCGAGTGTTGAGGAGATAGAGAGAGAGAGAGAGAGAGAGACCGGAGCGAGTTTTTCGAGCGAGCTTCATTTTTTTTTTTTCGCCTCTTGCTTTTTGGCTCGTGGCGCTTTTGGGTCGCCGGACCAGGGCTACGAGAGGTTTTCAGAGGGAAACGTCGACGACGTTTTTGTGTCAAACTTGAATGTGAAGTACGTCTTTTATAATTGTATACGCGTTTGTATTTATTTTTTCCAAAGTTCAAAAAACTGCCTTCTAACAACACTGCTTAGATAGGTGTTTGAAGGCAAATTGAAAATAATAAGCATTACAAAAGAAACGTGCGAAAAAGCATTAATTAGACGCGGCACTTAAAGTGTTCTCTGCAAAAGGCATACAAACGGAGGCAGAAAAACCTTTAGATCGCTCTATGGGTAAACAATTTCTCGGGGTACCTATAGAAAAGCAGGCGAGCTCCTGCTTGTAAACGAACCTTATGCATACCGCATTGAATAATTGTGCCAGGCGAAAAAAAGGCAGCCGAGAACGCAACGCACTTCGAGGCGTATATATATATACGCATGCGGAAGCAGCTCTTGCACTTGTAAGCGGTAACGATATTCTTTTGTTGCTGCCTAACTACATAAGCAACTCTTTAATCCTGCTAACTGTTTGTACACAGAAAAGCTCTTACTTAACAGCCGAACGAGCTAACAAAAAATTTATTGTAACGAGAAAAACTGCGGAGTCGTACAGAAGGCTGACCAAATGAATTACTTTCTTTTTATGAAAACTTTTCCTTCCAGTTTGGGAGTTTGTCGTTTAGTTTTTATTTTTACCATCATCTGTTTTAAAAAATGTTGCTTTTCCGGAATATATTATCTCTGCACATTATAAACTTGTCCAAATAAATTGAAAAATGACTTGCAGTTTTCCAGTATTTTCTAAAATTTATTAAATTTAATTATCGCTGTAAAAAAATCGTAAACTATCTTCAGTATACGCACAAGCTTAAAAATTACTTTTATATGTAAGGTTTTAAAACTCGCATTGTCGTGCGAGAGAACGAAAAATATATTAAACGCGAAAGGTAACGTCCTCCTCATAACATATACAATAAAAAACTTAAATTTTTTACGCCGGATTTCACGCGCCCGCGGTAAGGAGCTTATTTCGGTAAAAAATCTTTCCGAATTTGTAAAAACTGGATTCAACTTCAAATATATGCAGCTGCGAATAAAGGAGCTCCCTGGCGAGAGTCCACGCTGATGACTTCAGTCCAATGCAGATAAAGTATGCAGATAACTTCTGCGTCATTTGGCTTTTACAAGCCCAGGAGAGGGCGAAGTTACTTCAGCTTTCTACAAAAATTATGGCAACGAGCTCGGAATCGCGGCACTCGACGCGCTCGGAATGCCATAAAAAGGTTTTTAATTCAATTTTGCTTTTAGGAAATACGAAGAATTTCGCTTAACGTAAATATTAGAGATGGGCGTTTAGATTTATCTCGATGAAAGAAATCGGGATACGGGAGAGTCGTGTATGGAAGTGCGAGATTTGCTTGTAATTACGGGTAAGAATTGCTCAACTTCACGGTAAAAATTGCAATGATTAGGCTGATTTTCACCGTGAAGTTGGGTAATAGTTACCATGACTGCGGATATAACTCGACGGCAAATTATTACGTGAAATTGTGTCGACTTGAAATTATAAAAATCTTTCTTTTTTTTTTCTCACCATCAACAAGTATTATTTTTCAAGTTTTCAAGTGCAACGAAAAGAAACGAATGGCTGAAAAAGTATTTCTCCTCTCCTCGCCAAAGGCATCTTTCGATTTCGTCGAAAGAAGTTATGTATCCCCCCGGTCCCAAACCGTAGCCGACCTCCAAGAGCGTCCGGCGGCAGCTTCCCCAAACTAGAAAACTAAAAGTAAAACAGTTCGGAGCTACCGGCCGGGCCTGGCGTCCGATCGGGGCCGCGTCGCTCGGTGAGCGGCGAAGCCGAAAATATGTGTCACCGCGCGGCTTAAAGTCTTCGGCGTCGGCGCTGCACTAATAAATACAACTCCCCGGCTGCTCTCACTCCCAGGCGCCGTTGTAATGAGCTTCTCTCTCTCTCCTCTCGCAGCGACGGAAAATAAGAGCCCGATACGCACGTATATATATATATATATATATATATGCGCGAAAGTGCAAGTAGTTGCGTAACGGGCGCGCGTCACGCGCGCCAGGTAATAATCTTCGCTTTCGAAGAAATAAGTCATGCCCCCTTTTCCTCCGCCCTCCCACTCGCCCTCTCCCCGAACTTCGGCGAAAAAGGATTTTTCGTTCCTTAAAAGCGGGCTCTTTATTTAGGATCGGCCGATATAAAGCCGTGTTATTAAGGAATTATATCTCGGGGGATACTCTCTCGAAAACAAGAAAGCTGCACGCGAGCATGCGTGCGATATAATTGTTACAACATCCGTTTAAGGCGCTCGGATTCAATTTCTTTTTGCGGCGTATGGCGCGCAGAGCGGAGAGCCGTTCGTACGGTAAAAAGTGCGTTTTTGATATCCGTATAAGCGCTCAGCGCGCGCAGGAGGGAGCTTTTTTGCTCAAGTCGAAGGGCTTGAAACGAGAGGGGCTGCAATTATACGAGACACAAAGCACTCTCAGGGTTAAACGTAATGATGTGTGGCTAGATGTAATGACAATAATAATAGCGAGACTAAAACTTGTATTGCAGCCGAAACGTTTCGGAGTGCTTGAATACATTTCAATAAGGATCGTATTATTATATTTAATTGAGGTCTTATTACAGGATCATTGCGCCGCGCGGCTTTGCAGTTAGCGAGGTGTGCACGATAATTACGGCGAATATCGTAATAATCGCTGACAAAAAATTGATACTCGCAGCTGTGAGAGAGCTTTTTGTCTCGATGTAGATAATGCGTATAATTCATGTAAATTGCGGGCTCTAAAAATAAAATAAATCAATCGCAGTGGTAATGATTGATTCGCCGGCGCGGTTTTCAGCTATACGGCCGCGACGCGAGCGGCCTTTATATGCGGTAAATTCGAATGTTAATTGGTGTTCGGTTTCTTCCACGGCTAAAGATCCGGACTCGGAGAAGTGATAAAAATGCTGTACTTGAGAAGGAAGACATACGACGCGTAATCCGATTTTATTTGTGAAATGAATAAAAACACAGTTTGTTTACGAGTCCCACAATTACGTCATTGTTTGATAGAGGGTCGAATTCAAGCTTGGAGAGTATAAAATTGAGCCTTGTAGGCTACTGGTTTTCGGTGTTACATTATGTACGTAAAAATTGTTAGTCATAGATATACCGAAAGGCTCGAAATCGGCGGACGTTTTTGCCTTGAACTCAAATCGACCGCTGATGGCCACTTAATTCTCGAATGGTTACATTAAAAAATGATAAAATTATACCATCTGCTAATGTTATCTGAGATATCGATCATAGGCTTGATTTTTTATTCAGCTATCTTCGTTCTCGCATAGAGTCCGCCGATAATCGATTGTCCTGTTTGCCGTAGCAGTGTAAATATTCATTCTTAAGATAATGCCAGGCGAGAGTCTGAAAAAAATCGTGCAGTACGTAGCTGCATCTCTGTAAAGATCTTTAAAAATATATCTTTATTTAGGAAAAACCGGAACGTAACTCGCATATTTTTAGAAGAAACGCTCTCTCGAATTTATAATCGTGACGCAAATAGAACGGCAAGAACATGACGGAAAAAATGTGTAACAATGGCATTGTATGCATATGTACGAAATAAAAACGTATATTATTTTCGTTACGCGAAAGGCATTATCAAGTTCAAGGATTCGCGAACTACTTTAATGCCCATTGAAAGAGTAAAAGTGTACTATTAACGATCGGAAAAAGAAATAAATTGCATAGAAACTAACTCGATAAGTAAATAAGAGCAAAATAACAAAAAGTAACCACTTCCCGAGTAATTCAAGTGCGTTACATAAAATCGGCATTAACGACAAGGGAACAGTTATTCCACTAGTAATAATTGCCGAACGTATAATACGACCGGTCTAGAGAGCGTCTGGCTCCCGGCGCAAAATTTCCCAAGCCGAGAGCAAAATCTAATCATCCCGAGAGCTATAAGCAGCCTCGGATTAGCCCATTTTCGAGGCGCGCTCCCGAGCAAAGCGCGTTCCCGAGCCTATATCTGTCCTCGGCGGGCCGAAATTAAGTTGCCAAAGCGGCTCCCTCGAGAAAGGCATTGCCGGCGAATCTGTTACACGGTAGGGATCGAAAATAAAGGAACGCAATTTGGCAGTGCAGCGGGGTTCAACGGTTCTTCGGTAATTAATTGCGCGGCCGCAAGCGTCGATTGACGACAATACCCCTCGAGAGAGCCATTGTATGAGCCCGATTTTAATTGTATACGATTAAGAATGGAAAGTAGTCTGGACTTATGCGCGAGCACTCGATCGCGCAGGAAAGTTTTTTTTTTTTTTTTGCACCGCCGCCGCCGCAGCCGACGACGACGACGACGAGCAGTGCGTTCGAATAGACGCGAAGACTCGTCGGAACGAAACTGCGAATAAAACAATGGTAAATCACGGCCGCGCGCCGAGCATAATGGGCCTTTTGGTAATAAACTCCTGAGAAAATGCGCGACACGCTGTATAGGTGTAAACATTACTTTGACAGATTGGCAGTTACGGGCGTTACGTGTTAAAAATTGATTGTTTGCAGTAGGGGGCTTTGCAAAATTATACCCACGCGGAGAGAGATAATAATAGCAGCCTCCTTAGCACCGCGGAGCTCAAGTTCGAAGGAGTTCCGAGAAGCGCATTTTTTTTTCGCGAGACAACGGCGCGGGCTCAATCTATTAAGCGCTTTTCCACGGATATAAATCGCGCAAAGAACGAGGAGAACGAGAGAAAAATAGCCGAGCGCTCGTACCCTTACGACCTTATTTCTTATTCCCGTGCTAAATTATAGACTCGAACGCGCGCTGTCCAACCGGTGTGTACCTTTGCACCGCGCGTTACGTTCCCCCACGATGTATAAACAGCCGAATCCGTCCGGGAAATCTCCCCGCCTCGCGGATGCGCTTGAGTAATGAAATTTCCCCCGTTCCGCGGCTTTCTCACGACCGGCCGATCATTTTTCCTCATAACCCCGCGCGCCGGGAGAGAATGACGCTTTACGAAATCGGTACATGCAACGCGAGCGCTCGGCAACATGTTCGCCGTGCCCGAGTTTTATTCTCGCTCGTAAGTACTTATCGCGCGCGCGGCCCCGCCGAGAGACTTTCGGGAAAAAGTTTAATCGCCTTTTTTTTTGCGCGACTTTTAAAGGATAACTTTACACCTATTTAACACGGTCTCGGAGTGATAGTCGTTTAAGGAGGAAAAAAGGAGAGCGCGCCGCGCCGAGAGCTGCACTGAAATCTTTCTTAGATAATCGAGTGTTTACCGAGCGAAAGAAATATCGGGCCCGAGATACGCGCCCGGAAACTTGTCTTGTGTACTCGCTCTGAATTTGATTTAGTGGAAAACCACTGCCAGAACTTACTATTCACGTTTAGAGAGTAGTTTCTCCGATTTTAAAGATCGGTAAGGGCAAAAAAAGATGGTTTCTACTTTTACCTAACGAAATACAAGTAAAGATCGGCCGAGTTCCTCTCAAATACTACGAACATTCGGGAGGAATTCAATTGAAAAGAAAACGTTCTAAAAATTAGAACTCGTAAACACTGGCGCATCAATAATTCCATCGCGATAACAAGTAAAATCGAAAGGCCGTCAGAAAACGCGGAGCCAGCAGTTTCGATCCTCGGGGCTGAGTCTCGTCCGCTGCTTACTCCGCTGAATTTCCCCCTGGCGTTTCCATTTTCACGGGAAGCAACGCGCTTCCCGGAATCGTCGAATTCGGAGGACGCATCGCGCGCCCCCTCGTCAAAATCTCCGGTGATCGCGCGCATGGGGGACCTTTGGCTCTCGGCTCGGCTAGCCGGCGGGGTATATGCCTCGAGAGAAAGTAAAGTTATAGCGGGCAGGTACTCACCATGCAGAAGGATGAATCTCGGCGATGGGCGTCGAGAGGAACAACGAGCGCTGCCGAGCGGCCACAACACAGGGAGACTCCCGTGGCGGTGCTGGTGATGCGTCCTCTCCTCGGCGAGCGCAAAAAACACGTCGCAGAGAACGGGGCCCGCACCCGCAGCCGGATCCTCGGAAATTCGAGATGCTCCCTTCTTCAGCACTCTCCCTCTCCTCGCTCTTTCTTGCGCCTTCAGCAGCAGCAGCAGCAGCAGCACTTACTTTCGCCTCCGCTGCGCGATCGCGCCGATGCATTCGGCCGATCTCTCGCTCTCTTTCTCTCTCTCTCTCTTTCTCTCCTGTGACTACGCTGCACTCCAAAGGGAGAAACAAACAAACGTGCGACGGCGACACAAAGAAGTAGCCGCGGAGATCGGTAAGAATGTATACCGCGACCGTACGAATTTAATTCGAAAATCGGTGCACTCGCGGACTGGTATATGTATTATATATGTGTGAGCACTCTGGGGGCGACCGCGGTGAATCGCGTGCGTTTCCAGCTGCAGCAGACAGAATCAGACGGCAGCGGCGACCGAACGGAGCGCGGGTTCAGCGCCCGACTGAACTGAGGATGCAATCGGCCGCTCCGCCATGGCCATCGTCCGCTCGCTCGCTCGCTTGCGCTCTCTCACTCTCTCTCTCTCTCTCTCTCTCCCTCGCGCTCGCTCGTTCTCGTGGACCCCTGGGTTGCTGGCTGGCGTAGCCGTATAGTTGCCGCGTGCTGCTGCCGCGCCACCGCTGCTGCTCTGCCCCTCCACCAGCAGTCCCGCTCCTTGGGAGAGCGCAGACAAAGCGGCTGCGCGCGCACCAACGCGTTCCATCACCCCCTCTAATGCCAAACTCCGCGTTCGCTCTCCCGCATATATATATACGTGTGTGTACGCCGGCTGACGGCGCCACCGCGTACGAGCGCAGGCCGTGCCTTCGCCCGAGGAGTGCAGCCCAGACGCGGAAAGACACGCTACTGCCCTCCTCTCTTTCTCTCTCTCTCTCGTTCTTTCTACGCTCGGGGCTCCAAAGACGGCAACGCCATGCGATATGCGAATCTCGATGGCAATCCTACGAATTCGATACCGGCTCGGCGCTCGCTCTTCGAGGAGAGAGAGAGAGCCGAGATTATATATACGCGCCAAAGAAAGAGAGAGAGAGAGCCTCCGCGGAGACCCTTTCGCGCGATCAAAGGCCGACGGCCGACGGCCTACGTTATACAGTTTTAAATACTGCTATATGCGCCTTCTTTCTTAGTTAGACGGGGCTGGGATTGTGCGTCCGAGACTTGTTGCCGGGGAGCCGATTTTTCGAGAGTCCTGCCGCCGCAGCCGCTGCCTTTGTAACGGTGCAGGAGCTAACGATTTTTCACGGGATCGGTATTTAAATTTTAGATGCATCGGCGGCAGTTTTTTCTAGATAAGTAAAAAAGGCGGGGATTGCGTCTGCCGACCACAGAGTAGGAATTCGAAAATTAAAGCGCGCTTTGTTACGAGAGTCGGAGCGAGGAGCGGCTGGTAAAAAAGGAGCGAAAAAGAAATTGGGAGAGAAACAGAGGTAATAATCTACCGTCCAGTAGCTCGGAGGTATCCGTTATGCACACGGATCCTGATGCTGCTTCTGTTGCTTGCGTGATGCACTTGTGTAGTGCAACTGCAGTGTGCTCAACCAATCGTCGTAAGTTATATCGGTCGAGCGAGGGAGGATCGCCCGCCGATTGATAATCCCGGTGGGTGCGATGTGGCAGGTTGCGGTGTTGTCAATTGAGACGAGACGCGCTCGGTGGATACATAATATTATTTCTTTTCATCCGTTATTAAAATACATAATAAATTATATATATATATTTTTTTTTCGAAATGCGATTTTTCAAAACAACACGCAACATAACTTCAACAATTTTCATTTTATTCATTCAGTTTTCACTATATATCTTTAAAATAACATTTTAAAGTGAAATACGTACGGGATTTTTAAATAATTCAATTTAAATATTATATTATTTATTAATGTTTGCACTTTTTTGTCGAAAATTAAACTTCTTCAATCACACAACAATCAATATACGTCTCAATAATGTTATTAAAAATACCTTTGAAAAAACATCAATAAATTTATTTCTTAAGAAATAAAATTTCTCCAGTAAAATATTGAATTTTAACTTACACGTTTTCCATAAGAGGACTATTGTATTTAGAATAGTTGATAAAAGGAAAATTTCAATTTAATCACCTTATTTCTAGTTTAAAAATGATTAAATTTCATAAAAAAAGGATGATAAAGTTAAAAAGTTGTAAAAAAATGATTGAAAATAAAAAAGAAAATTTCATAAATTTATCATCTTACATATTATTAACATCATATATTAAATCTCTTGAAAATTTACAAATTTTATAAGGTAGGTGGAGTAAGCATAAATTTGAAAAATCCAAATTATCGAATATAGTTTACAAGATAAATTGTATCAAATGCGATACAATTTATCGCATTTGATACAATTTATGTATGTTATTAAGTATGACGATACGTCATACTTAAAACAGACATTTATAAAATTAATTAAATGAATTAACTAACTCTAAAATGATTGAAATATTAAAAATCGACATTTACCTTATTCGAACAAATTAAAATTTACTTGTTTTATTATCCACATGTTAAATAAATATTACCTCAATGTTAAGTAAGTATTAAATATAAAATAAGTTATTATATAGTTTTAAATAAAAACTTTTTTCATTATACAAGACAGGTAGAATAACAATATGAAAATATATTGGTATATATAAATGGATCCTATCATGAAATTTAGAAGTAGTAACAATTATACTTTACAATTTAAAGAACTAGAAACATTTAATTATGCGATAACAATAGATAAAATATTTTAAAATTTTTTATGATTATTTTAAAATACGTCTAAAATTATTTCATAAATTTAGTGAAATTTATTAAAATAATATAACAGAAAAGTCTTTAAAATTTACATTTAAATTTCAAACTAAGTTTATTTGTTATTCGCTATGCATACACTATAGTATTCGAATAATTCGGCTTTATCTTATACTTGTTGTTATTCTGGAAAATGAAACATGTGATTTCTATATTACATAAACGGATGGTCTTTCTATATTTATATGTATGCCGCACGTCAATGTACAAAAAATTTTATAAATCATTTTGGCAACAACATTCTTTTTATTTAATAAAATATTTGAACACTAACTGTTCTTATTAACTTTGTACATAGGTCCTAAACTGATAACAATATTTATTTATACAAGAATAAATGATAACAATGACAATGGTATTTAAAATTATTCGTAATTATTATAAACAAAAGTTGGGCTTTATAGAATTGTACCTGACAATTCTATTGTTAAAATAAGAATGTATTAAGAATGTTTCGTTCATCAAAAGCATAAAAATAAAAAATATTGAAGCGCGTTATATTGATTTCCATTTCTTACAAATACGGCATCAATGACAAAAATAAGTTTTATATCTAGTCGTCAGGTCTTCCACAAAAATAAATGTCAAAACAGTGTGGGGCCCCAAGCGAGCATAATATGGAAAAGATCCCTTCCACAATGCAAATATACCTTCATGACGACAAACTTTGATGAATACATCTATAACACCTTTGAATTCTGGATTTCCATTTATTGTTTTCATGTTTTGTATTCTAAAAAGAAATTAATTATGCATTTACTGCTTGTATAAAATTGATTTTATTAAATTCTAAAATAATCTTTACCTTGTTTTAACAATATCAACTGGCATTGAAACAGCAGTTGTGACTAGACCAGATATCATAGAACTGGTAAAATGCAAAGTTATATTGTTTTCAAAATATCCTAAAAATTATAAAATTAAATTTTAAATAATACTTCTGACAGTTAATTATGTAACATAAAATTAGTTTTACCTGTATCTAAAAGAGCTAGTTTAGATTGTGAATAAGATGTTAATTGAGCACCATTAACTACCGCTGCTCGAGCCAAGGTAGGAATGGCTCCTCTCCAAAGGGTGAAAAGTCCTTCCTCTTTTACTATGCGGAAGAGTGCATGAAATACATTCTTGTAATTCCTTCTTTCGACTAAAGAAAAAACAAAAACGAAAATGAAGGTCATTGTTTAAGCTATTCCAGTTGGAAAGCTGCCAAAAGCATTAGAAAGAATTTAAAAAAGAAACTAGAAAATTGTACTCATTTATTTTTCTAAAAACAAAATTGATGCTTTACCAGATGGTAATCTGCCATCAGCTGTCATTCTTACTAGGGCAACTTCAGCTGGGGTTCCAACAAATGCCCCAACGCATCCAGACAACATTGAAAGACCTAAGTCGGTAATAAAATTTGGTGGACCATCTACTCTATAAATTATATGAATCCTTCAATAAATCATTCTACTTTTATTGTATTTCAAAGCTATTTTAAAACTTACGATGCCAATTCAAGCGTCCATTGGTAAACTCCAAGTCTTGTGGTTGTGTATGTTGCTTGTCGAAAAAGGCCTGCAGATAAACCATTGTACATAGCCAATACTCCTTCATTCTTTATGATTGATCTAAATACAGCTGTAGTGGATGTTTTTTTGCCACTCAGTTGCATTCGATTTTTGATGAGATCAAGTGGCTGAACAAATAATGTTGCTGCCATTCTAATTAGAAAATTAGGGTCAAAAATAAATTAATCATGAAATAAAATTCTTCAATACTTAAATGAGTTGAAAGAAAATGCAAATATAAAGATTTTCTTTCAAAAGTCATGAATGAAACTTATTCGATAACTGTTACATCACATAATAAATAATTTTTAGCACAGTACATAGTACACAAAATATGAAGCACATTCCCCTTCTTTCCACTATCAATCAAGCTACATTATCTCTGATTAAGCAATGTGCACACAAACATCATTCTTTTCGTAATAGTGTGTATGAAACCCCAGGAAACTTCGATCCCGTTTTTGTATATTCATGCTCAGAGACCTGTCTCGCGCATATCCGCTTAGAGTTTACAGAATTCTGGAAATAAAACTCACCCAGAAATGCCACTGATGGCGAATTTCCCGAGGGTAGGCACCGTTCTTTCTTTTATTGCCACGGTACTCATTGCTCACTGGAATACGTCCACGCACTGTACGCTGAAATGTGGTATCGAGGCGGATCCGCTCGCGGCCTTCGTCGCATCAGAATATATAGCAGCGAAGGTCGGACACGGCGTGTCTACGCGTAACTTTGTTTAGTAGCGGCCCGTTCGCGGGAACGTCGAACAGACACCAGCACTCTCCGGTGGTGGTCGCGTTGGCCGAGGTCGACAAGCAGCCGATGTTTCTCCCGCTCTACCGTCAGCCAAGTTTTATATTGTTCTATATCAGCAGTTCTGATTGTTGACTCCTAGCGCCACCACGCAGCTATGCAGGAAATTATTCTGAAGTTTCATAATCTGCTCGCTGACTGTGTGACTGTTCTGCTGCTGTTTTACCGCGAACAGGTTCGTGAAGACTTTTTTTTAAGGCTGTTTGGGGTTTTTTTCTCAGATTCTGTGCTAATGTCAATAAGAAATTGAGAAAATTGGTGTATTATTATAGCTAATACGTAAAACAATTACCTTTCTTGGTAAAAACCAGTGGCCGATTTATGCATAAAAAAAATTACTATAATGTTCCCTTTCAGACGAAAAAGTATAAAAAATATTAAATACCTTTCAGGTGGTTCAAAATACTGAAGTACTGCAATTTTATGCAATATTAGCAATCCCTATTGCAAAGACCTCATAAATCCCGATAAAAAGGAGCAGAAACCTCATAGAACCCGATAAAATTTTATCGGA
>JAWWEO010000009.1:25135306-25213977 GCA_035582975.1 Ormyrus labotus | reverse complement strand
ACCCGATAAAATTTTATCGGATTCTATGAGGTTTCTGCTCCTTTTTATCGGGATTTATGAGGTCTTTGCAATAGGGATATTTTTTAAAGATACTACTAAAATTCATAAAAGTTTTTAAATAAATAATAATTTTCAGCCATTTATTCTCAGTCAATTATAAGTCAAGTTTAAAATTCTTATACTTATATTGAACGTGGTTATTTATGTACATTTAATTAATCTTATAAAAACCATTTACACGACAGTCAAAAGGAAATCTAAAAAACTAAAAGGTATTAACATATTTCTACTTACTCTTTAGGTTTAAGCACTATTTACAGAAATTATACAAAATGGAAAAACAAAAATAGCATAAAAACTTAATCTTCGTCGGTAAAAAGCTGCGAATACAGCTTGGCAAAGTACTCGTTAAACATGAAGATAATGACAGTATGCGGCCCAATACGTCCGTAGGTCGGCCAAAAGCCCTTCCAGAGCGCTGCAATACCTTCGCTTTTAACAATGCTACTTATCACACATAAAACCATTGGCTCCCTCTCCTTTGACTTAACATTCTGCAGTCGCGTTTTCGCCATGTCAAAGGGCATCGAGTTGAAGGTCGTAATGAACCCCGAGACCATAGACGAGTAAAAGTGCAGGGCATAGCCGTCCTCCATTTTATCTGCAGGAATAGGTGCGATTGCAGTAACGGTCAAACGAAGTACGTTTGTTTTTAGAGGGGACAGGAAGTTACAGTAAGTGGCTATTAAGTGTTTAGCTTGAGCATATGTGGTTATCTGAGACATGTTGACGATTGCGGCTCGGCCCACCGTCGCCATGCTTCCCCGCCACAGTTTAAACGTGCCTTCTTCTTTTATTATTCTTATGAGTGCGTCCCCGACATTTCTGTAATTTCTTCTTTGGCCTGCGTTTTCAAGGAGCAATAATAAGTTAAGCATCAGTTATTTTTAGATAACGGAAAGTCGATATCACAATTAAGTTGTCAGAGCCTCAATTACTTCTGTTATGTATGGATATTTTCAACGGTATTTTAAAAGATTCTTTAACAAGCTGCAAATAGAAAATCATTTCTTGTCACAAAAGCAGAGACACGTTGAAAACAAATAAATAATTAGTCTTTCAAGCGCAGTTTTTAATTTAAACGACCATATCTATTGAAAAGTAAAAAATTAAATGAATATATCTAACTAACCGTAAGGCAATTTTCCATCGGAAGTCATTCTAACCAAAGCAATTTCGGCAGGCGTGCCGATAAAAGCTCCGGCCGATCCTGCAACCGCAGCCATCATAATCAGCATGTTAAAGCTCGGCTTCTCATCGCGAGACCGGCCCCTGAAAGCATTCTGTGCGTCAATTACGTACAATGCTGCGTAGCGCGCAATGCCGATAAGCACCTGTAAAAATCCTTCATCTCGTTATAAATGCCCAAGCGCGTCATCGTGTAGGTCGCCTGCCGTAGCAGACCCGCGCTCAATCCTGCGTAGAAAGTGGGAAGTCCCTCTTTCCTGTATATGGATCTGACGACGTGGACTATGGTTACAGACTTGGTGCTCATCTGCATACGATTTTTCATCACGTCCATCGGGTGCGTGATGAGAGTTGCACACATTCTGAATCGTGGGCAAGAGGGTGTTCAGAGGCAGAAAGAGAGAGGCGAGTTGTAGAGGGGAAACTCACCCTGATAAGCCGGCATTGACGAAGTTGAGAATTGTTGGTAAGCTTGTGGATTTCTTTGGGAGTCGGTGGAATTTCGGAACGTGTAGATGTCTTTCACCTTTTTTCTCCTTTTCCTGCATTGTCCCGTGGGTTTTTAAATAAATAAGATTATCTACTGTAAATTGTAACACATTTATGTTTATTGTAGGCTTCGAGAGACGAGTCAAAACAAGAATCGTGAATGCAAATTTGAGGTTCTGTCACTTGTGGAATGACGGAATTTTTGCAGGTTGCGACTAGTTTTGCCGCTTCTTTCTTATTGGCGCAGATATGGAACAGATGATATGAATCGATCCTTCAAGCTTTTAGCTCACTTTATTGAAATGCCAGTTAATAAAACGTAATTGTTACTTATATAATTTATTAAAGTAATACACAATAATGACAATTCGAAAAAAAATGAATTATGCAAACGAAAATGCATCTTTTTCGCTGACCGGTTTTGTACAGAAAAATTTTTTCCCGCGTTTTCTTTTTGGCCTCTTTGGAGATTCGGTATTTTCTATCGCAGAAGATGGTTTTAGTCCAATTTCCCTTTTAAATGTCTGAAATGATGTCAAAAAATTAAAAAAATGATTTATCTTATTAAAAAAATAATTCTTATTCTATCAGTAACTTACTTCAACCGTTTTGACAATTGGAAATAGAGGTCTGACGCCTTCTGATTCTTTTATCACTTTTTCCCCGTAATTTAAAATCTTTTGGTTAAGTCTATCAATCATTTCTTTCATTTGCTCTTGAATTAAATCTTCTTCCATTTCCTTCTTTCTGTTTGCTTCCTGGATAGCCTGAATAAGACATTTCACATTTAAAAAACTTATTTAAATGAAATATTTTACTTAAATAGAAATGCGATCTTACCATTTGTCTCTTAAGCATCTTTCCGTAAACAAGTTTCTTCTTCCTTTCTTCTTCAAGATATTTCAGATCCCAGTTTTTATTAAATTCATCTCGTTTATATCGCTGTTGCATTTCCCACAGTTTCATGTCCTCTTCTTCTTTTCTTTTTAATGCCATCTCTTCCTCAGCTTTTTTCAAACTCTCTAGCCATTCTAGTTTATCCTGCTCTTTTTTTCGTTTCTTTTCCTCCTCTCGTTCTACTTCTGCCCTTTCGCGTTCTTTTGCATCATCTTCATCCGCTTTATCCTTCCTTGTCTTCTTTCTGCCTCCATTTCCCTTTTCCATTGCTTCGACAAACTTTCGGGCTAAAATTGTATTTATCGTGTAAATTTTTATTTTGAAATTAAAATAAGAAATTAGAATAAAATTTCTACCTAACACATCGGTTTTCAAAATTTTCTCTTCTATGATTTTCTTTGACTTTTCTTTCGCAATTTTTTCCATTTCTCGCTTCATTTCGAGATACGTTTTTAAACTTTTATCTTGGAATTCACTTTCCATCTCCAATTTCTTTTCCATTTCTTCTTTCTCTTGTATACCAGACAAAAACATTTTTTTTAATGTTTCCCTTTTTTCGAATTCCTGCAAACACAAATAATTTTTTATTTTCTATTCAACAAAAGACAAATATTTGCTCTAAAAAAACTTTACTCTTTTTCTCTCCTCTTCCTCAATTTCTTTTATTTCCTTTGCCATGCCTTTTAATTCTTCAATTTCATCTTTTCTAGTAGCTTCTGCCATCTTTTCTGCAATTTTTTTCCTTTTCTGAATTCTGTCAAAAAAAAAAAAAAAAATAATAATAATAATTTTAAGTTTGTTTATGTTTCTCCAATTTAGAATAATAAAATAACTTATACAGACTGTGTAATTAATTCTGCTTGATAATTTGCATGTTTTTTTTCCAAATCTTTCTTTCTTTTTTCTTCTTCTTTTTGAAACTTTGAAACATCTTCTACAATCGAAGCAGCGTATTTTTCTTCTAACTGCTTTTCAACTTCTTTAAGTGACTTGTTAAATTTCAATTGCTCATCCAATTCTCTAAAACACTTAAGTACGTATTTTATTTACAAGAGGTAAAAAATTAAATTGAACATTAATTCTTTGAACTAAAGGTCACCTCCGATATTAGCAAAGCTCGATTTATTGCTCTACACTGTGGTTTTTGATAAAGCAGCAATTCTTTAGCTTGTTTAACAATTTCGGCGCGTTCTATTGCGTTTTTAACTGCCATATCCTTTGTAAATTGTATTCTCGCTTCCTCTTCGTGTTTTTTCCGAGAGAGTAGCTCCTGCTTTCTACGAATTGCTATATTCTGCGAAATAATTATGATCATCCGTTAGTTTAACTTCGATTAAGTACGCAGCAAATAACATGTAAAAGGTACACCTGAGCCGTGTCTTCCCACGTTTTCGACATTTCGTAGGTAGCTTTTTTAAAGGCCTGCAACCTTTTTCTCTCTCGCGCCGCGAGGAGAGCTGCCCTTTCCTTTTCATGCACATAATCCTGAAATCGCTCGTATTCGCTTTGTGGAACAATTAGGGCCAATGTTCTTTCCTCAGCCTTTTAAACATCGAATAAAAATATAATGCGGGAATTAAATATTGATTTTGATGAATGTAATTGAACGGTTATCTTACTTTTGTATTTTCCAAAGTTTGTCCAGGTTTTAAATAATAAACTGAGCGTATATTTGGCGCAGACAAATTTTTCAATCGTACCATTGTTCTTCACTTTACTACTGAATTTACACTTCTTAAAGCTGCAATGAAAGACACAGGTTATTTGTAAGCCGTACAAATAACCTGCGTATCCTGTATATTTACCCACAGTAGCTAGTTGCTATGGTATCCAAATTATCGGCTTGTTTTAGTCACCTACAATTCTTAACGCTTCTAGCAACCGCCAATGTATATTTTTAGACTTTACACGGACTATCTAGCTTATTTTTTAATAAAAATAATGGTTATTAAATTATAATACTTTATAAAAACATTGGGAGACTATAAAAACATTTATTTATATAATTAAAAAATAAAATTATAGCCTGAATAAATTTTTGTTAATCGAAATGTTAATTTGAATAATATTGATAATAGAATAAGGAATATGTGGATTAATATTAAATGAAGTTGGACAATTTATATTTTGTTATGAACATGATTTATTATATGTTGTTATTTATGAACAATCATAGTAATGAAAAGTAGTTATAAATTGAGCACGTCGACATATTAGAAGTGATAATCCTGGAAAACGAAGTAGGAGGCAAATCTGATATTTTACTACCGCTGCACGAATATTCATTTCTCGTATATAACATTAACATAATTATTGCTATAATCAACGTAGAAAAATCATTTTAAATATACAGAACGTTCGAGCCAAAACGATAAATAGCACTCCTCGTACAATTTTGTGAAGCCTGCTTCATAATTTTTTAAATAGAATTTCAATCGATGAAGCGAAACAGTTTATGAAATATACAACACGCTATGCTTATTGTGCTATACATCAGCTGGTAAAGGATCCGCTTATCTATAGAAATAACAATTATATTTTTCCAAAATTTAATAAAGAGTTTCATGACAATATCAACTCAATATAGATGTTGCTGTGTGCAACGATAATTGATTTTATGCTAATTTAACATCTTTTAAACACATTTCTATTCGTCAAAGATTTAGTTTTTGATCAGCTAACAGTGCGTACATTTTTTAATCAATGATAAAAGATGCGTTCGCAATGAATTGATATAATGTGGACATTAATGAAAATGCACTTATAGTATACGTACATACACATCAGTGATATTTCTGTCGATATTACCTAACATAATTTGTTGGCTTCTAAAGACTGGTGAAAGTCCTTTTCTAAAAGAACTCAAGCGTTTCTTTTAGAATGCAAGTGGTTGTCTGCAACTGAATTACTGCAAATGATTACTGAGCTTCGAAAAATCAACATTTCACCAATCTTCCCTAAGAGTGTCTTTGTTTTACACGAGTACGAAGGAGTATTATAGGAATCATATAGTAATTTTCTTTTTCAGTAGTCTACCGCGTAACATGCACAATGTTGCACGTTTGACACTTAGGTTCGAGATACAATAATACGAGCGCAACATCGACATATAATATAACAACAATAGCAACAATGTATACAACAGCTGTGTAAATGCAACAACGATGAGAACTGATTTCCTTCTGGTAAAACTCGTGAGGCGCAGTAATTTATGCACTACATTGTGGGACATCAAAAGTTTATGACCGAAATGTAAAATGTTAGATAAGTTTGCAAGAGGAAGTATGATATGACACCTGGAATTTAATCAAAGGACGTGCACGTACACTTCTGTGTACATGTTGCGGTATCGATCGCCTACATATTAGATACAGAAATATTTCGGGACACTGTGATATGTTAGTGTTATACTTTTTATACATTTATTCTCTTGGTAAATTAATGTAATCCGCGATACAAAAGCAACGCGCGCTCGCGGCCTCTCTGGAAAAATAGGTTCTTTTTTTTTGAAAAATAGTTTCTTCCTCTGTGTCTTAGAAAAGTGGAGCCTGCGAGGCTCGAGCGGTCGGGTTCCTTTTGTTCTCTCATCACGCTCCCATATCTCTCGAGCTAAAAATTCAGCCGCCAACCGTTGCCTGGTTAAAGCGTGGCAGTGAGAGATACGCCATTACGTCTGAGCTTCAGTTATCTCGAGAGAGCAACGATTACCGGGGGGCTGTATTAAAAATAGATGTCTCAATTCCTATAGAATATTAATCGATTCGGCCGGTGACGCGTACAATCGTGGCTGTCAATTGTTGCGCGCGAGCCTGACCGTTTAATGCAGCGAATATTTGTGCTTCGTAAAGTCATTTATGCAAAAGGAAAGTATATCCTTCCGGTTAAAGCTGATGCACGTCTTGCAGAACAGATTCATAAGGCAGTCGTTGTAGTATCTTTGCAAGAAATCAAAAATACCTACAGTTTCGGACGAGAACAAGCAATGGCTTGTTTCTTTATTTAATAAACAGTTCCTATAATTGTCAAAAGATATTAATATATGTATACAACGACACGACAGATATAAGCATGCATTAAATAGTTTAACCTTTAAAGACACAAAATCGTCGACAACAGACCAGATGCCAGGGTAAGACACTTGAAAAGAACCCGAGGCATCGGATCTGATATCATCCTCTCAACTGCGATTAGGCACTTGACGTTTATTGTTTTACGTCCTAATCTTACCTATTTAAAGTGCAAATGTACATCCCATTCAGGCTATAGCTTACAGCTTTGCTTTCTCCTTTAACTTTTAACCTGAATACGATGCACTGCTGTTAAACCGATTAAAGAAACTAAAACTTTTACGCCCAGGGATTTGAAACTTAAGACTTTCAATTCTGCAGACTGATTCGCTGAGTTCTTCAGATTCGAGACAACCCTCGAATCTGAACTCTCGACTCATCCGGTTAGTGAATTATGTTTAGATTAAAAGTCAAAGGACAAAATAGAGCTGTAAGCTATAATCTAACCATCGTACACTGGGCCCAGTAAGACGATGATGCTCGATACTCTGTGAATCAGCCTGTAGAATGGAAAGACTAAAGTTTCAAACCCCTGGGCGAAAATTTATAGTTTTTTTAAAGTTTAATCATCTTTAAATTTTGGGATTTGAAATCGTATGTGTGGCTAAACTTATAAAATCAATTGTAATTCTCAAAAAGTTTCATCGAAGCTCGGTTTCTTCAAGTGAGAGATGTTCCCTTTTCGAGTCTTCGTTTGCAACAATAAATGCGATGTCGGACAAGAGAAGCTTTCGGTGTACACATTTGTCAGTTGAAAAATTATCGTCGACTACGGTAAAAAAACTCACTCGACGCAAGAAACGCGCAACGCAAATATAGCGAATCCTAAAAAAATCCTAAAAAAAAAAAAAAAAAACGAACACCCGGAAGTATACAATAACGTACGCACAAAGTCGAGAGACAGACTACACGCGACAGTACGACGAGATACACAGTAAAGTCGCAAGGACATCGAACTTAGAACTTGTGCGTCTTATAGAGCCAGACGAGGTTGGCGAGTCGGCCCTCCTGCCTCAGCACCATCCTGATGTAGAGTCCCGACTGCTCGGTGACGTGCTGCGGCGGCGGCGGCGGCGTGGGAGGCTCCACCACTGGACTGGGCGGCGACGCGACGACCTCCACGTCCGCCTGGACGACGATTTTGTTGGGCTGCTGCTGATGCTGCTGCTGATTCTCGTCGTCCTCGGCCAGCGGCTCCTCCTCGATGCTGAGCGACTCGGCCCCCGAGCCCGAGGAGGCGTGATGCTGCGCCGGCTGGTGCCGATGCTGCTGCTGCTGCTGCTGCTGTTGGCTGCACTGCAGGCACGACTCGTCCTGCACCGCGGCCGCGTTTTGATCCGCGGCCGCGGAGGCCAGAGGTTAGTTGCTACCCGAGTGCTGCCGGTGATCGCTCCCGGAACCGGCGTCGCTGCCCAGCGAGTTCAAGGTTATATTGCTGCCGTAGGGGTCCAGCGAGGACTGGACCGACATGCTGCGACCCTGACGCCTCACTCGGTGGGGAGAGAGCTGCCCGGGGTCGACACTGGTTGGGTCTGCCTGCAACCAATTTCGCGGTCATTACCACGCTCCTTACCCGCCACTAGCTTCTTGCAAATACCTATTGTAACTGATATCTTTCACGTTACTCCACTAATAAGGAGCATAATAAATTTGGAAAATCTATTGCGAAAGAGGGTTTCTAAGCTAATTGGTCATTGAAATAAATGGACGCACCTGATAGGCCAGAGCATTAACGATGATGGAATTGGGCACGAGTCCCAGCGGGTGGACTTCGTGCATCAAAACATTAGCCGGTATCTTGTGAAACTGGATGTACTCGATAAAGTTTCCAATTACATCCTTGAGCTCCATGTTGGCATTGCTGTCGCAGTACTTCTTGCTCCACATGAGCGCGGCCTGTAATAAAAGGGTCGCGTCATCGGCCGAATAATTTTCCCGGGAAAGTTTGCGCGCGGCGCGTTGTAGTGTTTAGGCGTACCTGGAACTTGGTAAACTCATCAGCCCGCAGCTCGTCCCGCGCCAGAATTAAGCGCACCACATGCTGCGGCAGCAGCGTGAAGGAGCCCAGATTTAGTACCTCGTTTCCCCGCTCATCGACGAATTCCAAAACCTAAGTACATCAAGAGGAAACTCGCTAATGACGTTTGCTTCTCACGCCCGTAAGAATGGAGAGGTTTATTATACAATTGTTAAAGTTGGATTTTTAATACCGCATTAAACACTTGTTATTTTGTATATTTGAAAAGAAATTTTTTGGATAAAGCAACATTTCTTATTAAAATAACACAAAGTTAAATGAAGATAAAGAATATAGTTGAAGAGTTACCTTCTGCACGAGCGACTTGGTGCATTTATACTGTATGTATCTCTCGGCAGAGGCCAACAGAGCGCACACAGTATCCACGGTAATGCAGCACTGCACGAATCCCGCGCAAGCCCGGCGAAGCTCGTCCAGTCCATAATAATCAGCTGCATTCATCACGCCTGCACAGAGAGCAAGTTTTCGCGTTTGGTGAAACGCTCGACGAGGAGCGCCTAGTGCGCGTACGGGGGGAAAAAGCCCCCCCCCCCCCGTCCGACTGTATATATGTATATATAATCAGCCGCAATGAGTTATAAGTGCAATCGAGCGCATACCCAGCAAAGTACGCGGCTGCAGAGTGACGCAGCCCGTGTGAATGTACTCTATCAGCTGGCGGAAAACGTCCGGCTCGAATTCCTCGATGATGTGCGTGTGATGCTGGTTCGACTGGGGCTGCGGTTCCACAAATCAGACAACCAGTTGCTTTTCGTTTATTTTAATATATATGTGGAAAAGGCGAAGTAGTTGAATTTTAGTCGGCGCTGCTTTTGGATGAAAATTGCTTTGGATTTCGCAAACGAAGAGGTTTCGTTAATAACGCATTCAATGTGACAAACTACTTGATCTTGAATCTAAAAATTTTTTTAAAGCTTTCATCCATATTCAATTATTTCACCTTGACTAAGTATAAAAATGTATATCTTTCTCTACAACTTTCGTCTTGTGCCCAACAAAATAAATTTTCTATTTGACTACTTAAGATGAACTACAAGTGAAGTACAATGTACGTTAAAAAAAAGGTAAGACAGCACAATCGCTAATCTAACAATAAAAAGTACTAAAACTGCATATCGCAGCTTCCGCTCAATATTAGCGGTTTTGTGTGGGCTCATTTCTGTTCTATCTTAAAACTATATCCTATAGGAAATGAAAAAATAAACGTGTAATTATTACGCAAATGTGCTCGCTGATACATAAAAATCTAGATATAGGTGTGAACTACTTACGAAATTTCAAGTCGCTAATTAGACGTGACTTCGACTACACGTTACGCTATGCAGCAACATGCATGTATACGCATGCGTGACGTAAAGATTCTTCTATATACGCAATTAAATTACTCGAAAAATTCTTAAAAAGTAAAAATGTGCAAAAATAGACTTCTAGATTGACAAAATATCTAATGTAATCTCTAATGTAAACTAGAATCGATGATCAAGTATGTGCACCGATGGTGAAAACTGTCGTTGACGCAGTACATGTCAAAGGTACATAAAAAACGTTTAAAAAGGTGAAAAAAATTTGAAATTTTAGTGTTGGAGTAATACCTCTTGTATGGGAGCCAGCTGCTGGGTGAAACCTGATCGCTACATGACACAACAACACACGACGTTTGAAAGTGAATATCCAACAGATTTGTTGAAAAATCATTCGAAACTGAGTCGGGTCAAACGAGTGCAAGAGGATCCCATTCCATTTCCGATAGAATATTTGAAAAAATCATAAAGCGTTCTTGCATTAATTTGACCGCGTCAGTTGAGATATGTATTATATATATTTAATCCTCCAACCAGATTATTTTGACTCTATCCACTGATAAGAATTATCAATTCATCATCTTGATACCACTATCGCCTTACGTGTTCTAATCTCGGCTTGTTTCGAAAGCTTCTTAGCCATATAGCCGCGCCAGAAGGTGAGAGCAAACAATGGACCGTTTAAAGTTTGCACGGCCGTGAAACTTATCCGTATCGCAAGAATTAGAACGTTCCTAACTTAAATTGCTCTTTTCGAAGTTTCTTATTTGCCAAGGAGACGATGTTACCTCGCGTGCTTGGACAAACCGTAAATTGTATATTTTAGAGACTTCTTTAAAAAAATACTCGAGTAAAGTCCGTGAATTTTTTTGTAAGGCAAATTTTTACGTAACCAGCGCGTAGAAGAAGCAACAATATTAGCAGTTATGCAACTAATTTTATTTTTGTATAATACAAAAACTTTAAGAAAAATTAATTAGCGTCCGACTTTTAATTCTAATAATGAAAGCATTAACAAAAGCATTGTCCGGTGGAAGAAATTCAAGATAGATAAATATTGACAATGCATTAAACCGTTCAAAGACCCTAAGTAAAGCCTTGTCATATTTAATTCAGAACTTTTCGCAGCAGACCGTCAATCACCCGGAGGTACTACAATTTAGCAGCGCATAATCCCTCATCCAACATTAACATGACTGTCACCGGGGCTGTTTACGGCCCTACACGGCTCTATAGTCCTCGGTGAAACGGGCGGGAGTGGGCGAGGAGAAGGAGGAGGCATCGTTTGTAACAGCTGCTCGGTTACTAGGCGGTAAGTAAGTAGGAGCGGTCGTATATATCACCGCGGGAAAAGTGCTCGCGACAAAAGGCGTCGCATAATTACCTGTTGCGCGGCGTTCTGCAGGTTCAAGAGCGGCTCCGAGCTCCTCTTCAGAAAGTATCTCAGTTTGTTCTCTTTCGGCGGCTCCTTCTTGCGCTGCGGACTTGGCGCCTGGTACAGCAACTTGTGGAATACCCTGCGTGCATTTGCATTAGTTCCGTACTCTTAATCGTTCCTTTATTGCGGCCGCTTTATATAGGGGAGATGCATTGCTGGGCAGATGCCATGACGGCGATAGGATTGTGAGGAATATATAGGTGGGGCTTGGCGTAAATACTTTTTAATGAGAGTTGGCGTCAAGTTTTATTCTAGGCTTCTTTATTATTTTGCACTTGGTGGTATATATGTTTTTTATAAACTGTATTATTTAATCTCGACTTTTACGCTACCGTATGGACGATTGAATTGCGATGTAAGCTGCGAATTTTAGACGCGAAATCAAAACCATCTGACCTTTGATCTTATTACATGTGTATTATGAAAGTAAATTATACAGGCTTGTCAAATAAAATTAAAATTAAAATTCACGAGGTTCAGGGGATCTGTCTATTAATAGTTTTAATTATACCATAAATACTTCCATATTCAACAATTCACGTAATTTATAACTGTTATCAAAACAATTTGGGTTAAAATAGAAGCTCTAATAAAGGCAATTACTATTTATATGAGAAAGTTATGATGGGATGCCGATATATGTATAGCTATGGCGTCCCTAACAACTAGTTGCGCCGTAAGAAACTGTATACGCAGCATTCATTTTTTAAAAATTTAAAGTTTCATTTACTGAAAATTACTTTCCACATGAATATGTAAGCTCGGCATTTGCATACATGCCTGCAGAATTTAATGCTGAGTTTGAAATTCATTTTAAAATCTTTGAAACTTTTTGTTCATTGATGCATCCTAAATGTACATTAATTACAAACAAGTCAATGTTGTATGTTTATTGAAAGACAAGAAAACACGGAGAATTGAGTCTCGGTTCCTGAAAAATTCAGCTACTAGAGAGCCAGCCAGCCCCTGACTTTGAACAGGTGAGGGACGCCATCGGCTACTCCATTCGACTTTGGACGGCGGCTGCCCGGGGAAGGGAAGGTACTCACTTGCTCCGGGCGGCGAGGACAGCCTTGACCGCGCAGACGGGCTCTCGCGTGTCCCCGACGAGGAAGGTGACGTCGCAGAGCTCGGGCATCCGAGCGAGGAACTTCATGTCCTCGGCGAGGCCGGTCTTGTTCTCAAAGGTCGAGTGGTCCGGGTCGTCCAGCATGCCGCCCGAGCTCGACGCCTCCGGCATCGCGCCCAGCTTGTCCTCCTCGCTCTACGCAGGGCAGGCCCTGCCCGTTAATAAGCTCTCTCTTTCTGCAAGGAAGCAATGAAGCAAGCAAGCAAGCAAGCAAGCAAGCGAGCAGCGGTGCGTACCTGTTGCTCGGCCCCGGGAGCCCGCTCGCTCGTCGGGCTGCAGCTGCTGCTCGCGCTCCGAAAGAACACTTTGGCGTGGTGGGCGCGCAACGGGCCTCCCCAAGACTGCGGGCCTCCGGGCTACAGCAGCCTCGCCTTCTGCGCGCCACCGCCGCTGCCGCCGCCGCCGCCGCCGCCGCCGCCACGCATCGATCGGTCAGCCCTTCGAGCGGCGATTTGCTGCCTCTCTTTTTTCCCGATAGCGAAGCTCCGAGGGGGAGAAAGAGAGCCTCCGACGCCCGAAGCTCCCAGCCTGTTGCCCGGGCTTCTGCGCAGAAGCGCCCACCGGGGGAGAGCCCCCGATCGAACGCACTGCCGCATGCGCCCCGAGCTCCGGCTGCCTCCCCCGATAAAGTGCATCCTTCTTGCCCTACCCTGCCCCGGCCTGCACACCTCGTGAATGAATCTTTTCAAGCTCCGGGGGAGAATGAATTTTGGATCATGGGAAGGGAACGCGGGGAGCTTCCGCGGAAACGCGCCGGGCTCGGGGGCCTGATCAATTATTTTCATACTTTTTTCTTTGATGAATTAGAGCCATAAGGGGGAAGCGCATTCAGCGAAACCAGGTCAAGCTCAAAATCCTCTGGGCGCAAGCGCAGACGGCTCTTCATTCATGCCCTCAGCTTTATGTCGTGTGTCTGCTGTGTATTATGCCATTGTTTCATTAAATTCAAAAGATTCATTGTAAAATATAGTCCTTGAATTCAAACACTCGCATCGGAGTAGCTTCTGTAAACTAATTACACGTTTATTTTTTTAAAAGCATTGGAAAAAAAAGGAGGAGAAAGGGGAAAAAGAGAGAAAAGGCGGCAAGAAGCCTCGAATGGACAGATAAAGAAAGGCGTGAATATCTCGAAGAGCCAAGTCGGTGCTTCGGCGCAAAGGGGAGCACCGCAGCAGCGACACTTCGAGGCTCGTTCATAACGCGGCTGCGCTAGAATAACGAACGATTTCATTTTCGTCGCTCCAGCAGCGAAATCCGCGCTTTTAATCTAACCGCGCCACTTAATTGCCGCTTTTACTAGCAAAAATACACAGGCTTTTATTTATTTACAAAGCCCCGGCCGTGCGCCGCGCATTTGCGAGAAAGCTGTTTGTTTAAAAACAGGCAAACGGTACCGCGACGGTGGTGGCGTGCGTTAAACATTCAGTCGGCGTGAAATTGTTGCTCTAAGCAAAACCGCTAATTTAAAGCATATAAATCAGAGCCACTCGTTTTTTTCTTTTTTTTTTTGCAGTCGCTTAGGATAACATCAATTAGGATCGTGGAAGGGGGCAGCGGGTACACTCAGATAAAAATCTCGTAACGTAAAACAACATCGATTTTATTCAACACAAATGTTTGCACGATATCGTAGAGTTTGTTTTCTTATTCGTGATGATGACAATAGTAGTTTTTTTTTTTTTTTGTTTTAATGTTTAATTCTAATTCTCGTAATATTTATTTACATGAAATATAAGGCACGTTCGATATTACATCGATGAACGCGCGGCGCGCGAAGAGTCGCAGCCGCGCCGTCTCATATGTCACTTTCTCTTACGATATGCCACATCCTTACCAAACGTAGAAAATGTTCCGTGTATTTATATATATGTATATATATTTATGTATAGTATTTATATGCATAACCGTCCGCGTACAAACGTTTCTATCGTCGTCAATCTTACAATGTCTGACAATGTCGCGATCGCGCTCGGTGCAATCGAATCGAGTTCTCCCTCTCTCTTACAAGTAAAAACGAAGGGTACGCATTGGAATGCTTAGTCGGACAGGTCAAATAAGAGGCCTTCGTAAAAAGTCTTAATTAAAAAGGAGACAACCGATCGAGACCGACGAGTCTCGGAAGGAAGTTTCATGCGCAACGCAGAGTAGAAAGGAAAACGAGTATAAATGCACAGTGATACCAGTATAAACCATATAGGCGTCGGTACAGTAGGAATCTGCGCCGAGTCGAACACTTACGGACTAACTGGAACGATTCGATTGGCCGATTAACAAGTGTATTATCGTCGAAGCGTTACATTAGATTCCACGGTGAACGCGGAAGTCGGGGAGAATCGAAGGGCCGAACACACTTGGGCCGCTGGAATTACTTTATTGATTACGATAATTGGCAACTATTAATGAGCTAATTTAAAGTCTCATGCGCACGTACTCTACACATTCTATTCGTAATCTATATACTTTAATCTCTTTCTCTCTCTCTCTCTCTCTCTCGCTCTCTCACAGCACCACTTTTATTATTTTTCCATCGTACTCAACCGAACTCTCTCTCGCTCTCTCTCCTGGCAGCTTAATCCTAAAATAAACTGGCATTGATCGTAGTTTATCTTACAGAAATGTACAAGGCCTACGAGTCTCTAGTATTTTTCGTTAACCGTTATTATAGAAAAAATATAAAAATAATATCCCTCGAGGCGTGTGCGTAGACATCAACGGAACGCGCTCATTACAAGCCCACACCTCTGCTCGACGATACATATATAATTCATCAAGGTGTCCAACAAGAACAATAATAATATAGCACTCGGCAACAAGGATTCTCTCTTTATACAGGATGCGGGAGCGATCGTCGGCCCTACGACTGCTGCACGAGGAAGGGCGGCCAGTGCTGGCGCGACTGCAGGTACAGGTGCTGGTGGTGGTGCTGCTGCTGCTGCAGCGCGCTCAGCGGCACGCGGTATCACAGCTTCGACGGGTCGTAGTTCTCGAAGATCCACCTCTGGCGCACCGACGATGGAGTGCACTCCTCCATCAGCAGACGCTGCTTGCTTTCCGTTATCGCCAGGCACTTGCCGCTGCTCTCGTGCCTGATCTGCTTAGTCTGCAATGACAAGTTAGTCATTTAGAACGATCTGCTTGACAGTCTTGTAATGTATTTCTTATAGGAGGACTAAAATTTAGAAATTTTAGATTCTAAAACGTAAAGTTGCTTGTAACATTATGGGAAAGCAATCTTGTATTCAAATAGACTTTACTTCGTTTTGTTTTCCTCGTATTGTTTGGAAATTTCATGTGTTTATCAAACTTTATTTTTAGAAAAAGTTTCTTCTGTGGTATAACGGAAAAATTTGATTAACTCGGAATCTTCTCAACTTTATTCTATAAAACAAAGTGTGGGACAATGGTGATTCAATCAGAACTTGGAAATGTGACGATCGTAGATTTAAAAAAAAAATTCCGAGAATTTATACAATAATGTTCCCGTGCAGACACGTGTAATCGGGGTATTGTAATTACGTATTGTATTTCTCACGACACGGTAAATTATGAGGACGTTTACACGTGTTATGTACGTTAATGTAGGTCAACAACTTTTTCCACGTAGAAATAAAAAATTGAAAATTATGAAAATAAAATGAAAAGTTTCTCCCCGTGAACATGTTTTATTTTTAAGTGTTATATACGAGAGCTTAAAAAAGTTCTTTGTAAAAAGATATTTTCTCGGTTTTACTAAATTTTCAAAATATATTTGTATGCTTTAATTTTAAGAACATTTATCCTTTAATAAAAAAAATTGGATTTATGCTCGTAAAGTGAAGTATATTTTGAAATTTAAATACACAAAAGTAATAAAATTATTTATTCGCCATTAGTTTTTCATGAGGCTGTTGAAATTAAACATTTTATCTGAAGCTTCAATTTTCATTTAAACGCAATGAAAAATTTTTTTTTAAAAATCTTTGATATTTCATAAAATGCAATCTCTATTTCCCTGTTATTTTAATATAAGTTTCAAATGATATTTTTATGAATTTTCAGTTTTATATATTCCAAAAGTATGATATTGCCTAATAAAAGAGAGCGAAAACTCGACAAGTGTTTACGCAGATGCAGGCAAACGTAATAAAAATAATAAAAGTAACGAAATTTACGACTGTAATTAGCCGATCGGCGCAAACACACGTCAAACAAAGAACCAACAACGATATCCATATCTTGGCGCGATATTAATTCATTTCCCGGCGCGGTGGCGACGCTAGAACAATAATTCCGCCTCGCGCGCAAAAAAAAAAAAAAAATGAATTCCACGCCCGAGCTGAAAGTTATTATGCACGCATAAATAACAAGTGGCGCGCTCCATATATACACGCGAGCGAGAAAGCGAACGGTACGCATCGATAAGTCTTTTTCGCGCGTGAAAAATGCGTTCGCTTCTCCCCCTTACACTCCCGTTCGCTCGTGTCTTCTTTGTTCCGCCGCGTTTTTTGATATTTAATGGGCCGAGCCTCTGCTCGTTCGGACGAGATTGAATTACGGCCTCCGCGCCTCCCGGTCATAATGAAAATGTTCTCTTTTATGCACTGGCACCTGATCGCAGCCGATTATCATGGCTGCCCCCTCGACCAATAATAAAAAGAGGGAGAGGGCGCAGGTGGCCGGTACGCTAGAATTTCAAGGAATTTTCGCTCGGATATTTTCATTAACTTCGGTTACGATCTAGCGGTAAATTTAGTGCCGCTTTAATGCGCGGCGAGAATGCTGCGAAATTTTTTTCAATGAAGGAAACCCCCGCCTGTGTACGGGGATGAAAAAATGTTACTCCGCGCCTCGGGATAAAAAACGCCGAGTTACAGTTCATATTTATGTGTTTATGCCTTCTACTGCAAAGCAGAAATGAAAAGCAAAGGCTGCTTCTTGAATCTGTGTAAAGGTATTCAAGGCAAAGGACGTAAAAGACTCACTTGAAACACGT
Organism: Ormyrus labotus; assembly: GCA_035582975.1. Taxonomy (NCBI): domain Eukaryota; kingdom Metazoa; phylum Arthropoda; class Insecta; order Hymenoptera; family Ormyridae; genus Ormyrus; species Ormyrus labotus. The sequence continues at coordinate 25,196,398 of JAWWEO010000009.1, read as the reverse complement.
GAAAGGGTAAATATTCTCATTAGTTTATATAGACAATTCAAAAGAGTATTTGATATGTAAAATTGTAAAGATAGAAAGGGAGTTTATACAATTTTCATTTTAATTACAAACCAATGAGAGTTTTCTTATACAATATTGCGCAAAAAACTTTTATTTCAAAGTCTATTCGAAATTTAAAAGTTATTCGAAAAAGCTGGTAATAAATCTAAAACTAAAATGACCCACTTTTAAGTGGAAATGGAGTGTAGGTTGTTTCGGATCCATTGCTGAAGTAGTTATTGCAGTTATTAAAATTTTAGTACCGTAAATCAAAACGAGTATTCGAAGGAATATTCCCTGGTTGTTTCGTAAAATAATATTACGAAACAAAGCATCTCAAGATTCTCCTCGTTTACGCTTTTCAATAAAACTTGTTATTTACCGCATTAAAAGTGAAATGCTCTTGCAATCGTTGCGCAATAAACAATCCCTTCAAAAATAAGAACAAAAAAAAAAAAAACACGTTTAATCCCGAAAATCTGGTCGTTTCCATTCAGCTCGATTTCATTCTTATTCGTATACAATACTTGGCTTTATCCACGCCAAGATCATCTTGTGGATTAAAGCAAGAAAAAAAAAAGTAGCTCTGCTGCCCTAAACGAAAAGGAAGAAAGGGCTGGAGTCTATATCTACCTGAGTATTGTAGGTCCACTGCTGGTTTCCTTTGCTTCCGTGGCACGGATATAGTATGACATCGGTTCCGCTGTAATCCAGGCAGGATTCGTCTCTGCGTATCTCCCCGGTCTTGCTGAGCATCCAGTACTAAAGCAAAGAAAGCAGGGCTCGTCATTAAAAAGATTCGAATCGCTCGCAACGAGCGACAGAGAGGGAGTATATCGAGGATTGCGGCGGCGGGTTATTAACGCGCGAGAAACCGCCTGGGCGGTCCTCGAAATTGACTCGGTTATCCAATTTCTGGCGATTCGCGCTCGCCGCTAGACTCCCTCTCCCTTTCTTTCGCTCCGCTTCGTGTTATATAGGATTGGCTGGTGGCGGTGTAGGTAAGCGTTATTCGGCGCAGATTGCCGCGGAGCGTCATTAGCCCAGCATCAAAGTGTATAAAACAAACTCCACCGCGGCAGCGTAGGCAGAGAGAAAGGCAAAAGGAAAACAAGAAGAAGCGAGTTTTCGCGCAGTGGGTATAGAGGCGCGCGCGCCGGCGCTTAAAAGCCCGCGATATAGGCTCGCGTAATTAAAAACTCGAGTAATTAGTTCGATGCGTTCGGGCGCGTATATAGATTGCGAAATCTGCAACACAAAATCGTCGCTCATGCGAGCGCTCCCAATTTAGAAAAAGGCTTTTAATTACGTGCGAGCCTCACGCGCATTCAGGTCTTCTTCGGCCAAAGCGAGCGCCTGCACAGCCAGCTCTAAAGCATCCCGAAAGCAAAAGGTCGCGGGAGAGCGCGTTCGGTCTCATTCTGCAGTCGTTATACGCCTCCGCTAAGCTCTTTATCTTTATCTTTTTTTTTTCCTCCTCCTCCACCTCCTCCTCCTCTCTTCGGGAACTCTCGCACACGCGAGAGGGAAAAGTGGGATAAAAGTTTAACGGGCCCGCGTCCAAGAGCCGAGCGTGATTGCAGAGACTGCCGTTTCGTTCCTGCGCGAACTCGGGGGGAGAGAAAAGAAACGTCAACAAGAGCGAGTAAGCAGTTTACTCGCAGTTGGCCTCGCCCGAGCCGATCTCGTTATAAGGCTGATACGCGACGGCCAATCCGGGGGAGGAGACACGACACGTAGCCGACCCCGACGGCGACGGGAGCTGAATCAAATATATAAGTGCGAGCGCTTAATTGAAAGGAGAGGAAGAGGCTGATTTTGCTCGGACGGACGAGAATCATTTTCTGGTTTAGTATTATTAATCAGCAGCAGTCAGGTTACGCACCGCACACCTTTTCCCTTTTGGATTACGATGATTATTGTTTTATTTTGTTGGAATTGTTCGTGAAGATGAAGTGTATACAGTAACAAAATTCTGTTTTTTTAACGCGAAATTGTTAAAAATTTACAAGTACTTGTTATATCTGTAAATTTGAGTGAACCAGAATTTGCAAAGTAGTCGGCAATTTTCGTTATTTTACATTGAAAGAAGAATCGATAATGTTAGCCTAGGAAGTGTACTCAGGAATTAATAGAATACCAACACCAAGTAGTACTTTCTACAATTCACCAGCGGCGTTCCACATTGCCGCTCCGTCAAAACACCTCATAGCGTATCCTCCATCCTAGTGGTATATGTACAAGTATCGAACAAAAAGAGACAAGTAGAGAGGTAGATAGAAAGAGTAAATATATGCTCGATACACATAATCGTAGAGATGGTATACGGGAGAAGGCGGAGGCGTCGCGTGTACCTGATTGCCGCCCTGGTTATGACATTCATAGAAGCCTACAGGCTGGTGCAGGTCTTCCGGGTTGCCTGGCGAGTCTATGCACATTCCGCTAAACAAATGTCGGATCTGCACTCGGACGAACGAGAAAAAACGATAGGGCACAGTTAAGAAACAAACAAGAAACAGCAGTACGATGTAGGCACATGTCTTACAATGCTATAAATCGCACGACGAGTCGAGCAAAGCAGGAGATAGAAAAGGTGCCGCTGCCTTTTTCAAGCTCGCCGACGGAGGCACGGAGCACGGCGCGCTCGTTTCGCCCGCCTCTGGAAATCGCTTTCGGGGGATTAATTACCGGCAAACGACCACCACCGATCTGCTTATATCGACCGATATATCGCTTTCCCCCCCGCGGAATTATTCAATTAGAAATGCGCGGCACCCGTCGAATGTGGACCTCTCGTTAATTTATTAATTAATTCGCGACGTAGGCTATGAAAGGGACTCGGCCGAGGTTTCTCAGTCGATTATCGGCTTCTGCAGAGTGCCCAAGTTATTTAAGTGGACGGTATTTACGATATTCATTAAGCGATTGGTATTCGGGCGATTCACGATCTCTCCAAGAGCTTTCGCAAATAAATAAAAAGCGATACGCGCGTTTTTTTGTTTTCATTCGCGGATATCGAACGAATATTTCAGTCGCGAACAGATTTTCTAAGCTTTTAATTTGAAAGGAAAAAAATTATTTAAAATACGTTTAAAGCTTTTGGAATAACGAAAAAAGATTTCCGATTTGTTCCACGCTATTTATATTCACAATTATATTCAGGTTTTGTTAAAGGGAATAAAAGCCCTTAGACTTTCCATTGAGTTTCATTATATAACGTTTTATACCATTCCACAAATCAAAGTGAGAAAAGAAATATATAGAATTATAATAAAATTAAAATGCACGCTCGAAATGAGATAAAATTTCCATTTACTTTAATTATCGTCGGAAATATTAAAATAATTCATTAATATTGTTTAAGCAGACGGTGTCTGAATTTCTCGCGCAATAATTCATTCGGCCGACACTTCGACAGTCGTATCGATTTCCAGAAGAATAAAGAAACGAGCGCGCGAGCTCACGTAATCCTTAAATCAAAGGGCGCAGCGTGTTTCGGGCGCGCACGAGAATCGTACGTGTATATCGGAAACCGTCGGCGCCTCTCCGGCGTCGCAGTCAAGGAATGCACGCAATCTCGACGCAGCCCCGCACGCACCGCGTCAATTAAAGACAGTGGTAACATAGCAGCGAGAGCTAAAGCGATGAGCGCAAAACGGGTCGGTCCATTTCTGGCTTGGCTTGGCCGGGGTGTCTGTGGGAGTGCAAGTACATATTACGGGCGATTTCGCTGTCTGTACATGTGTGAGGGGTGAGGGGGGGGGGGGGGCTTGAATTAGTGTGTACCTGGTTGCCTCCTTGGCCATGGCATGGGTAGAGCCCGGCCGGCTTGTGCAAATCGGCCTTGCGTGCCGGCGAATCCAAACAGGTGTTGCCTCCCTCGCCCAAGTTTCGCACCTAATTGTATCAGGTTAATATCACGCTTCGTCAGACTGTTAGTACTGCTTGGTTAGTCCGAAGACAATATGTTTACTTATACTTTGCGAACTGCTACTGTCTATCTGTCTATCTCTCTCTCTCTCTCTCTCTCCATGTCGGTGACGCTTTCAATCCGACACTGTATTTGCAAGTCTTTGTTTATTGCTTTCTAAAATTGACAAAGTGGCGTTCCATTCTTTTTCTATTGTTTTATTCGTCGAAATATCAAAAACACGTGTCTATTTTGACAGGCTGCGTTTTTTTAAAATTATAGTTATTTTAGCGGAAAGCTCTTCGAGAAAAAACTATTTGGCTACAGAGTTTATTTTTTAAAATATTATCAGGAAATAAACTTTGAGAATTAAATAGATTCAAAATTGATAACTAATTAAATAAATATAAAAATTCTAAAATTACAAATAGAATATTCGCGTAGTAAAAAATCGGCAGTCCATTTATTTTCCGTTCCTCAAAATAATACAGAAAACGCGAATGCAATTGGCAGCTGAGACGAAGCGAAAAATCCGGGCGTACCTTTTCTGTTTGATCAGACAGCCGCGGCCAGGCTTTAGTTATTCCGACATTAACGAAATTTTTTTCCGCGACCACCGCCTAGCCGTCGTGTGCGCGCCTCTGGCTCGCCGTTTGCGAATCAACAGAAAAAACTATCCCAGTCCCTCGCTAACAAGCCCGACCGCCTCCCTCCCGACAACGATAAAAAGCGGCCTGGACACGCATCGGAAGCGCATAACCGCGCGCGATCCGTCCCTCGCAACGTTCTCGATTTCACGGAATGCCGTGCAGTAGCTGCGAACGCGGAAGAGGCGGCAAAAAAAAAAAGAAGCCCGCAGAATGGAATGCCGCCGTGGCGGATATGAGCGGCGAAAAAATCGAGCGCGCGACTAAAAATGTATATAAAATAACGGTCGAGTGAAAACGTACCGGGAGAGAGAGAGAGATATATAGAGTTGCTCTCGTGAATTCCTGCGTGAGCTGTGTGCGCGAAAAAGGGGACGCGAAAAGGTAAAGTTTATTAGAGCGAATGCGCCGGAACTGTTGATTCCTGCTTCTTCTCCATTCTTTGCTGCCTCCATGTCAAAAGGATCCGAAAAACGATCTGAAATATTACCGGTCAAAGCCCTCAGCCCCCCTTCGCTGCTGCGCGGCGCTAAGCCGCTTAGCCTGCTTTAATAGCTCCCTGTGAATGCGCTAAAAACAAGCAATGCGCTTTTTGAGTTTCGCTAAAGTCCTGGAAAAAAGTTCTCCTCCGATAAATTGCCGAATTAAATATTTCGCAGTTTTTCAGAGATCTGGGATAATACTTACAATGGCTTTTAATTTTTTAAATAAAAAAAATTCCTGTGCTTTAAGGCTTAGAGAGCGATAGAGATAAATTCTCTAATTGAAACGGCAAATATCGTTTTCAAACTTTTACGAGCAAATCGATGATACTTAGTTTCCAACTAATTCCACAACATTCGCTAAAGTCTAAATCATCGAAATGCGTACTTTCAAGAGAAATTAAAAATTTCAAAAAACGTTTCATCAGTCACTCTTGATATTTTTAATATAAAGTCGGCTGTCGAACACTAATCCATTCCCGCGCCGTTTCTATCATTACGGCTCTCGCATAATTAGGCCGCGAGCATCGGCGCGCAAATAAAAGGGCGCTCGGCAATAACGTCTCTGACGAGCCTCGTCTCCCTCGTCGGCGTCGACATTGTCACGTAACGACGATACGACACCGTCGGAATTATTCACGGCTCGCGCGATTACAACGTACGAACAATAAATTCAACACCCCCCCCCTCCCCTTCCCCTTCGCCGAAGCAGACGGGGCTGAAGTCGATCGGAGTTGTCTCCTACGTGATTTGCGCGCCATAATCGTCGAAAAAGCCGTAAGTCGAGAGAGAGAGATAGAGAGCATTCAATAATAAATGTACGGCCACTGCAATCGTGCGGGCAAATCGTCGTTTTACGAGCCTCTCGTACGGAGCTATTCCGGGCTTGCGCTTTTTTTTTGTCGGCCGCCGGATTTACCGCTCGCCGCCCTGTGTAAAGCGACGAAATAAACAACGAGTCGGTGCAAAAATAAACAAGCCCCCTCATCGGGCAGGAAAAAAGGCAAAGTGCGAAATCGGCAAAAACCTGCAAGGATGTACCGGTAAACACGAGAAATACGCGCGCGCGAAAAAATATAAATTCCCGCGCGGCTTCTGCTTTTGTGTTTTTGTTTTTTTTTTTGCTCGCGTCCGGCGTCGCTGCAGCGAAAACCCGCGTAAATTCGGTTATCTCCCCCTGGTAAAACCGCGAGGCTCCGTGGGAGGATATACCGGCCGAAGATTGATTTCGCAATCAAATCGATCGCGAAATTAATCGCAAGAAAAAAAGCACCCCGTCACCGCGGCTGGATTCAAAACAGTGCCGCGCTTGTCTAATGCGATAAACGAGCCGCGAAATAAACGTCCTTTCCGAAGGGACGGCGAACAAAAGGAGAGCCTCCGCGTGACCTCCGCGTTATGACGCGCCAAAAAAAAACCGGCCGCAATATCGCGCCTCGTGAAACACGGACACTTTTGCCGTCATCGCGGCCCCCCGAGAAGCGATTCGATGCTTTGTTCGAACACAGTGGGAAACGGAATTTTTATAGAAAATAAGAGTAGTTTTTATGCAAAGGATAAAGTCGAACAATTTTGACGAGACTTCGATATTTTAACAAAATGTTTTTTGGTTCCGAACTTTTTTCAGAAATTTTTAACGATTTTCCTTCGACTTTGGATACTTTTTCGCATTAAAATCAAAATTTAGAATTTCACATTTTTGGAATTTGATTTTGGCTCCCGTTAATGTCTCTCCTTTTCAACTAGGAATTTTTTCTCAACGTCTATTATCGAGTGATTGATGAAAAAAAACTTTTAATACATTGCTTACAAAAATAATAAATACTAATTTATTTTTCCAGAACTTTAGCATCAAATATTAATTATAATGAATATTCTGATAGATATTTAATTGAAATTCTTTTCAAAAATAATAAAATTTGTGAGATGGAATTATAATTCCAATATAATTATATTATTTAAAATAATATAACAATTTTAATAATAATAAATATAATTTTATAATATTAATAGTATTAAATAATTCCATTAAATTATCCACCTGAGTATTTTCTATAAAAAGCTAAGAGAATAAAAAATAATTATTTTCTACAATAAATTATATCTTAAAAAAAAATAAATAAGTAAAACCAGAAGAATTCCTCTGTACGCCGAAGCTCCAAGTCGTCATTGAAACGGACAAATGGCATTGTGACCTGGAAAAAGTGAAAAAAGACGCGGAGCAGTCAGTGCCTTCGCGATACTGCAATTCCGCATGACTGACTGCCACTGCTGGGCCGACATCTGTAAATAAGCCTGCGCTTCTCGAGCGCTAGAAAAAAAAGTGATAAAAATGCGTTTTCGGAAACTCACCTCGCCGGAAGCAACCGCCTCGCCGGGAATGAAGAGCTCCGGATAAATATTGTCGAGATACCATTTGAAAGACTTGCAGCCGAGCTTTTTCCTTAGTTCTTTACGATCCGACACATCTCCGTAATTTCCCTGCAAGTGGAGAACCGTAAAATGATCGTAAAGTTGCGAGCGGCGGCGACTCCACTTCAAATGTATACACAATTGCGAGTCGCCACTTCAAATGCGGAAACGCGCAAAGGCAGATTCCGAAGTAAGGGTTGCGAAAAAATATTTCATTACTGTTTGCAGGTTTTTTTTAAAACAAAGTTTGTAATTGATGCCTTTCAAAGAATTCGGAATTTGGAGCTGCCTGAAAGGTAAAAGCGCTGAGTGGCGCAACTGACAAATGTAAAAGCGTTGATGGATGAAGTTTTAATCGTAAAAAAGAATTTCGTTCAAAAGGAAGTGGAAGAAAATATTTTTTTAGATTTATAAAAATGAACTTTGATGAGCATTTTCATCTCTTTACAAATAAACTTTGACATTTACCGTTTTTTATTTGATTTTAACGTGGCCTACATTTTATTATTATTGGCATGCCTATCCAGTCGAAATTGAAGCCGTGGTAAAAAAATTACAATTTTTTTGCTCGACGTTTTTTCAATATTATGCATAAGCGAAAAATACCTTTAAAAAGAATTTTTTCAGCCCAACAAATTAGCGAAAATTCCTCGACTAGTCAACTGAAATTCCGTGAAATTAGTCTGAAACGCGCGTTCGAATTTCCGGGAAAAAATATCTTACAGTAATAATAGTCCTCCAACGAAATTGAACTCTCCGGCCGGGCAAAACGTCTAAAAAAAGGCCTCTCCGACTCGTGTTCACCCCGTGAAAAGGGGCGGGAATTAAAATACGCGACCGCGCGCGGCGGGGTAAAAATAGAAAGCGCGAAAGCCTCAAGAGCTAACCTTGTCGTGACCTATCCTCTGGTAGTAGTACTTGGCGTACTCGTCCAGCCACACTTCGCTGAGCCTGATGCTGTTCCTCTTGAGCACGTTCACGCCGCTGCGCCATTTGTAGGGTGAGCGCTTGCGGAAGATGTGGCCCACGTGAGAGCAGGGGACGATCTCCAGCGTACCTAGCGTGTATATTCGCTTTAATCGATTGACATTACGGCTTTATTTCGAGGTGTATGAATCTTTCGGTGGAGAGTATCTTTGACCAGGTCACGTATGGTCAAGGGTGAGGAGGTTGTTTTAGATAGAAATAGAAATTTAGAGTAAAAGTGTAAATTTTAAATAAAAGAATATGAACAAATTTCATTGAATTTTTTATGTGTAACGGAGAGGTGGGGAGAATTTCTAATTACTAGAAAAGGATTCTGTTTCTTATAAATAAATTTCCTTTGCTGATAAAATAACAGTATTTTCAATTAACTATAAATTTATTTATAGTATTATTCTCCAATGAACTCTTTGCTTCATATTTTATGTTTTAAACTGGCTTTTTTGGATGAATTTATAAACATTGAAATAAATACGTTTATTAATAATAAAATCCATGAAATAATTAATGTTTGTTTTATTCTCAATACACACAAGAAAGTAAATTTGCACGCAAGAGAGATTATTCTCAATATTTGAGTAAGAAGAATTTCTATTTATTAGAAAAGAATCTTTTTTTTATTTATTTCAGTAATTTCAATCTTTCAATAAGGAAAGAAATCTGGTTATTATAATTATTCCTTTTCTTAGAAAATAAAAATTTTTTCGGATTATACTTTTCTTCTAAATAGGAATTCTTTTCACTCGAATATTGAAAATAATTCCTCTTACTTTTAAATTTACATTTTTGTCTGTACTGAAAATAAAACAAACATTATTTCATGGAATTTATTATTATTAAATATATTTATTTCAAAATGTATAAATCCATCAAAAAATCAGTAAACAAAATATAATTTGAAATAAAGGGTTCATCGGAATAATAATACCAACAAAGGAATTCGAGGAATATTAACGTAAAAAGATTCAAAAAATGACGTACACCCGCATATTTACCACGTAAATGAACAGATGCGTCGGGCGCATGTAAAATTCGAGAAACGCCGCAATTACGTACCTCCGCACATCCAGGTCTTGAAGGAGAGTTCGAGGTTCTCCCCGCCCCAGATGTCGAATCCGCTGTCGTAGGTTCCGAGCCGCTCGAAGAAGAGCCGGTCGATGGCGAAGAGTCCGCCGGCCATCGTCGGCGACCAGACCGGCTCGGCCGGATTGCTGTGCCGCTTCTTCTCCCGCTCCGGCACCGCGTGCCAGTTGAACTTTAACAACATCCGCGAGAGCGGCTTCGATTACTTTTCGAGCCTCAGTCACGGGTAATTGGGGAAATTCAAATTGCCCCGCCTAAGTGGACGGATTATTTAACGGGGCACAGGCTTGCAGGTAATTTGCGGGCTAAAAATACGCGGGCAAGTGCGGCGCGAGGTCGTTCAATTGTTTAGAGTTTTGTTGGCAAAGGAAGCGTTATTTTCTTGCTTCTTGTCATTTAAATTCCGTTTACTACTTGTATTGATAGTCAAAAATAAACAGTGTCTGAAATTATTAACTACGTCGCGGTGTATTTCAAGAATATTTTCTGTAGTCACCCAAGAATCGCAAAAAATAGACTTGGCTAAAATTACAGTTCGACTTAACAATTTTTTAATGGAATATCGAAATCTGTCGTGCACCGAAGGCATCTCTCGTGTTTCACTAATATTTCTATCGCGTCCGGATTTACTCGACCCAGAAAAACGCACGAAAACTTGCCCCGATTGACGCTGCCAATGCCCACCTTTCGAAATTCGATTCCGCGAGCCAGCTGCACTGATAAATTGAAAATATCTTTGATAAATAATCCGTCCGTGCGCAAATCAAGCAAGCCCCCAGTAGCCGTCGCCGATAATTCAGCGCGACTCGATATTTCGAGCCGTCAGCGAGCGGCATTGTTCCCTGACGGCCGGCCGATAAAACTGGCATAAATGAGACAGCCGACGCCGGAAAAAGTCGACTCACTTGCAGATTCCAGTCGAAGCCGCCGACGTTGACGCCGCCGGAGTCCCGCCAGTGGTACTCGAGGGTCGTGTCGTCGATGACGTCAATCACCGGGCAGACGACGGTCGTGTTGTTCCGCGCGATTCGGTCCAGCAGCGGCTCCAGCCAGCCCTCGGTGCACTCGCAGTGGCTGTCGAGGTACGTCAGCACCGGGGCCTTGGCCACCGCGGCCCCGAGGAGACGGGCCCGGATCAGGCCCTCGCGCTTTGTCGCGCGCAGAATTTTCACTTTGGGGTAGTTCATCATGTAGTCCTCCAATTGACGCTTCAAGTGAGCTGTTGGTAGGGGAAATAGCATTAATATTAAATAAATACTATCGTATTAAATTAACTGAGATTAAAATAAATTTACGGACGGTTTTAAATAATAAATCACTCGAATTGAACTTTCTTGTAAGTTTTTATTTTTATCTATGAAAACGTGTTCGAGAAAATCAGCCCGAAAATATTCTGTTGCAAGTCTACTGTAACTTCAGTGAAAATGAATAATAATTTATTTTGTACACGAATACAAAGGAGAAAATATGACTCATTATTTGTGTAACAACAACAGCAACGCATTTTCGATCAAAAGCAGAATTAAATTCCGGAATTATTTAAATTATCGGGAAATATTCTGAATGTTAAAAGTTCTGCATGAAATGTACCCTCACCCCTTTGTTCACTCACAACGCACAGTTTTTAAACGACAAAATTCCTTTCCTTCTGGCAGTAAAATCTCGCCATATCGTTGTAACAATAACATTATTATCTTGGCGCACATATCCACTGCAAACGTTTGGTATTGTAACTACATTGTAATCCCCCTGCTATTTATCGCAAGCACACAAAAGCTTTAGAGTGAGTTCGTTTGCTAATTGAAGAACAATAGGAAATGCAGCAGCGACTTTTGTTATTTGGCCAACGATCGGCCCGAGAATAAAAGTGGAAAAGTGTGTTGGCGAAGGAGCAGCAGTAGGCCGGTCGATTTACGAGTGACGATTAGATCGATATCTCCGGGGGAGTCGGGCTTTGCTCGGGACTTGATTTATTCGAATAACGAATGGGCTTTAAGCGGAAGCTCGGCCGCTCGCGATCTTAAGCCTCGGCCGCTGCGGGATTAAGCCTCGGCCGGATTCGTCTGCGGATCAGCGTGTTTCGCCTCGTCGATATACGCGGAAGCGGTTTAGAGCGGCCCGGAGGGCCGCACAATGCACGCAATCGTGTCGTTTCTGCGCCCAGAAAATCACCGGCCTATTAGCCCCCGCACTGAATTTACATGACAAGCTCGCCCGAGACTCTGTGTATCCGCGGCCAATCATCCTAATCTCCCTCGCGCCTTTAACTTGCCGCCTCCAGCCGAAAGCTCGTCCCAAGGCGGGGAGAGGATTTTTTCGGCTTAATCGAGGCCGCCGCGGTCATTCGGGTCGGGGAGCTACTTTTGTACGAGGCGCCGGGCTCAATTTCTGAAGGGAACTTCGGGGCCGGCTGATTAAAACACAAAACTTTTTTACCTCGTGCAAACTATCACGCGAATTGTGATGTGACGTTTTTTTAACGCTCATTTCGATGCAGACTTTAATAAAGTGGAAAAAGTTTCTTTTATTAAATTGTGCAAAATTTTGCATAGTTCATTGCTTATAATGTGTGAAAAATAAAAAATTAGTTCCATTTCAGTTGTGAATTAAAAATTTCATATTTAAATTTATTTCTCATATTTACCAGAAGAATAATTTTCTGCAAATTTACTCTGAATTTTTAATTTTATTTTACCAGCAAATTATGAACAGAAGGGCAGTTTCACTTGTATACATTACAATTATGGGACGTACAAACGAAAAGCCACTCTTTTATCGCAAATGAAGCTTTATTAAAAACAACTCGGCAGCGTAAACATTGTTGTCGAAAATCCCTCAATCGGCAATTGATCCGCGTCGCGCCATGCATAAAAATGATTCAATTTGCAATCTGGTGTACGCAGGGAACTTCCATATCTAGGTGTCGTCTACCCGCGCGGCTCGCTTTATCAAAAAAAAAAAAAAAAAAAAAAGAGGTGTTACGATGGAGCGAACGGTTTGTTAACTGCCTGCGCTTCCGCTTCTAATTAAAAATAATAAAGCCCTATCCTATGAACGCACTCCATTATCTCGCTCCGATAATAAAACAATCAACCGCTGGCCGGAGGAGTAAATTGGAGAACGTTCATATGAATGGAGATATATGTGGAGAGTAAGAACTTGCCAGGAGAGCGGATCAGTCGGGAGAAACAGATTTTAATGAAGAATTTTATTGATTTGGTTGATTGAAGTTGGATTAAATTGAATTAAATAAGACAGTAATTTATTACTAGAATAATAATGCACGAAATTTGTATAATAAGAATAATGATTAGATTACATTAAAATATGAATTAGAATAAAAGTGGCTACGAAAAGCCTTACTCATTTTTAAATTAAAATACTTTGAGAGGTCAAGGAATTTTTTCATTTTAGACTTGACTTTACACTCTGAATTGCATAATATTCCTTTGAGTCTATCGACTTTAAAATTTCGAGTGTTTTTTCTGCGTTTTCATTTTAATGGTTAAAATGTACATTTCATTTTAACACTAAAATAAATTTCCACCCTTCCGAAAAGTTGCCCGGGAAAATTTCATTAAATTCCGTTTTCAGCAGATAAATGTACTCACTCTCCTCGGCAGATCTCCAGTGCATTTTCACCGCCGGCATCCGGCCGGGCTTATCTCCTCGCTTTTAAGCACCGAAAGTTACAAAAGCCAGCCGACCCTTCCTAATTACAGAGGTCCCATATACTCACGCATGTCCGAGAAGTCGTCGACGAGGATGATCTCCTGAATGAGGTGATCGGGCGATCGGTCCAGTACCGAGTGAACGGTGCGCAGCAGCACCGACCAGGCCTCGTTGTGGAAGCAAATGATGACCGCCGTCGGGGGCAGATCCTTCTGGTACCTCCCCGGCTCTTTGCACCTGCAAGGCAAAAAAAAAACCCGCTCAGTCAGCCGACAGCCCTTTTTAGCCGCTCTCGCCACTTGAGCTTTTTGCGCTTAAATTTAATGTACTGCGCTGAGTGCTGCGAAAATGCTGCCTTTAAAGGGGAGGATTAAAAATGCCAATTCCGCGGATGAAAATTTAACGGCTCTTTAAGTGGATATTCATTTTTTAAAAGAATCGCCCCTCCCCGCATTTTTGCTTTAAGCTCACCTTGGTTATTTAATAATTAGTTAAGTTGCTTATGACAATACGATAGTTAAAATTAAATTAAAATTCGTACTTGTGTTAGTCTTGAGTGTGATTTTAACGTAATTAATAAGATTAATAAAAAAGTAAATTTTAAATTAAAAAGTTAATTAATTAAATTTTATTTTTAGTTTATAATAAATTTTATTCGCCAAATCCGACCTTAAAACTTTCACTAACTACACAGATACAATTATCGGATACTCATTTACTCAGGATCACTTATATATTTATGTACTTCCAAAAAAACTCTAATTAAATGATACTCTTCTTAATTAACCCAGTAGGTCAATAAATCCGCTAATTGCAGGGTCGAAGATCTATATTGGCCCAGGAAACGCGAACTTTCCTCGCGATCGTCGGGAAAATAGAAAAAAATCCACCGTTTGAAGAAGCGGCTGTCCCTCCCGCAGCTATGCAAATTCATTCATCTAATTAGGATAGAGTATCGAATGAAGACCCGGATATCTTCCGATTAAAAAGGAAATCACTCGGAGGAAAGTAGCGCCGCGAGGACAGACAATGTTACAACAGTGTCAGCAGCACGAGGGAATAATCAAACATCCGCCTCCCCGGAGAAAATGCACTCGTCGTCGTCGACGAGTCGTCGTGTGCACGTAATAAGAATCGAGGAGAAAGAAGTGCCGAAGCGAGAGCTGCTCGGGTATTCCGCTGAACGCGCTGGAAATCGCAGATGCGCGTCATTCGATATCTGCAGCGTCTGATTTTCGCACCGCTCCTTCCGCGATTTAAAAAGAGGGGCTGTGCTCCCTCCCCCCGTACCTCCTTTGTCACATCGGATGTCGCCCGTCGAAGGCCAATCGACCTGAAAGAATCCAGATTCCTCCCCGCTAATTGAATATTTCGACAGGCGGCGCATATTTCTCAATCAATTTTCATAAATTCTACGGTATATAGCCGCAGTGTTCAAGATAAATTCGACGATACGCGAGGTATGTTATAAGCAGTGGCCAGAAAATTGAATATTCTAAGCGGGCGGGGCGGAATATTTTATTGCGAGCTCGTTAAATATTCATTTCGAGTTTGTTGTATTTCGGTTTAGGGTAGAAATTTACGAGGCGGGAATACACGATTGAGAGCAAGTGGCAATTATCGACAGACTCGTACATTTTTCGTGCTTGCACTTTTGAATAACTACTGGGATTGGAAAATCAAATTTTCATCAAATTTTAAACTCTTTTAATGAAAATTAATAAACAGCCTTTCTACCGCTGTCCCCTGTTCCCTGGCTCGAAGCAGACATTAGAACCCAACTGTAATGATTTACAAACTAGTTTTATCGATCAAATAAGTATAACACTGATGAAAAAAGGCATCGTCGACGGAAAAAAAAAATCAGAAGCATTCACTTGATTTTGAATACAGGGCATTCATCCGATCCTCCTCGTCCATCACTATAACTCCCCGTAACCATCGATAAAAAAAAAGTCTCGAGTCACGGCTTGACAAAAAGCCCCCGCGATCGACTACACATATCCCAATAAAAGCCGTGTCACGAAGAAAGGCAAGGGCTTTTTGCGGGGCTCTCGAGGATCTGCACATCATCGGGTCTGCATCTATAAAGAAGAGGTCGGCCCTCTCCCGGCGGCGATGATCGGCGTGTCGTCTGCTCCCTAACAAGTTGCCTCGTTTGCGCATAATTCCGGAGCAAGAAGGGAGGCGGGAGGGGCGGCTCCTGCGCAGCTTAGCCGGGCCCTGAATCCTAATCACCGGCGGGAGCAAAAAAAAATGGCCTAACGAGCCTCGACGGCGCGTCGGACGGCTTTAATTCCGCGTAAACCGAGTGTACACCGAGAGCCCAGCCGGCAGTCCTGACTAACATAATTATCGACATCTCGAGACAATGGAAGCTCGTTAGAAGCTGCGAAACTATCGTCGCGGGGGCGCAAACTCGGGGCGAAACATCGAGGCCGGGCAGACAAAGGCCGCGCCGGTATTGCTTCCTTATTGGAGGCGAGCCAGCTTTTTACAGAGCGCCTCTCCTCTCGAGACTCGGGGCAGACTTGTGTCGGCTGCGAATTTACGAATGGGGAAGCCGTTAAATTGGAGATGCCCGACCGAGACTTCGTTAATCGAGACGAATGCTCGCCGACGCCGATTGCGGAATGCTGAAGTATCGCTTCCGTTACGTCGGGACGCTGATTAATTGATTTCCGGATATTTACTGTGGATTTTTACACGCCGAAAGAGGACTGGATGCTCTCCCGCTTTTTGCTTATGTAAATACTATCGAGAATCGCGGCTTTAATTACTGGCCTCGGAGCGGTTGTCAAGTATTAGTTAACAATTTAATTCGTCAAATTCGAGAGCTTAGGATACCAGCAACATTTTTTTTTAATCCCTTTAAAAAAGAAATTTACGTTTTCACCGACTAGATAGTTTTTATACTAAAACGGGCACTAAAACGCATATTTTAAGCTTTGCGTGATTAATTATCCTCTAAAGCTTGAAATTGCGCGCTGCTATTCACTTTGCACATAAACTCGGATTTTTAGACAAACAAATTGCAGATTTATTAAGCCCTGGCGACGTGAAATACGTAATATTCAGCAAACCCGATAAATTAAATAACCTGCGTCATCGCCTATCAGAAAGGTAAACAACCATCCGTCTAGTTTTCTTTCTTTTTCTGTTTGAACAGCGAGCATAACAGGTATATTATATCCGTAGACGCGAGTGCCAAGATCAGTCGGGATAACGTTGATGAATGTGCCATTATTGCAAAACGACTTCCCCCCTTTCAGGATAAAATAAAAAGAACAGCGCTCATAACGACGCAATCAGCGGCGGCACTCGGAACGCAGCGGCAAAGTCACTTTCGTAAATTGTTGCGGATGCTGCGTTCGGGTCTCCTTAAAACGTTCCTTACGCGTCTGTGTGAAAGTGCTGCGCGCGCCTGCGACTGTGTGCCGCTTCCACATCAATTTTCAGAGCTATGAAATCACTTTGGCATCTGGGACACTTCTCGAAATTGAAAATTCCTTTCCAGAACCGCCCCTGGCCCTTTGTTTGTCGATTCTACGAGGCGAAACGTTTTTGTTTAATGAAAAACTCGAACTTGGGAACAAAAAAAAAGGAAAAATCGGCGTCGAAACCTGGATATATATTTAGCTACGTATTTGCATTTTGAATATTTACATGTGCCGCGGATGCCGGATGCTGCGATTCATCAGTAGTTTTAGATTAAACACGAAATTCGAGAAGTATGACCTACATAGGATTATTGACTCGCGTTCTACTTTCGTTTTTTTTTATCCAAGTAAAAACTGTGAATCATTAAAGTAGACGTCAGATGCAGCTTTAAAAGCACGTAAATTCGCCAAATTCTCCAGTGTATTGGGGATTTCTGATAACTCTATTGCAGCTTTGCATTACCAAGTAAGCGTGAAAGTGCAACACAATGATACTACTAGAATTTTTATAAACTTTTATTAGTAGCAAAAAATTAATTGGAAAGCTTTTCGAAAAGGCCAATAACGAAGCACTAGAAATAACATACGACGTTTTAATTGGGTTAAACTGGGTATTATAAAAAAATGAAGAAGTCGAAATACCGTATCAGTTTCCAAATGAAACTTGCTCTGAACAAACAAAAGTTACAAGGCTATACGATATAATTTCGATATGACAATATTGGCTTTCTGCGTATCAACACAATAAAGATCTTTTACGAAATCTCTACAGTCCCTTCGACGCTTTAATAAACTTAATTGAACGCCATAAACTATTCGAACTATAAATATGACAAAAATGAATTGTCCAGATGAATTTTTGAACGATATTTGTCTTCAGTCTGCAGAGAATCTTCGATTCGATTTGACCGACATTTCTATTCATATGAAAAATGGTTCAATTTTCTCCGTGTTCGAGAGCTTTATCATTCTCCGAAAATTACATAAAACACTCCCTTTCGAAAATTCATCAAACTTTCAGGAATCTCCCGTCGAAAGCATCCACCCGAAATTGAAAAAAGCTCCCGGCTCTCATAACGACGCGAAGTCTTAAAATGTTTGCGAAGCGTCCAGACAAGAAGCAGCGTCTCCGCGTAGCAGCACTTTTCCGAAACCGCAGCTAATGGACTTGCTTGGGGACTTTGGCAAAAAGGCGGCTCCCTTCCCCCCGCCCCGACCCGAGGCTTGCTTCATTTTTCCCCGGCCACACACTCGGCGGCGCGACTAATAACGCCCTGCGATGAATAATCTCCGGCCGCGCAAACTCGCCGCGCAATATATTAATCACGCCAGCGGCATCTCCGAAGCCGAGATATAGAGTTCCGGGGACCAATTAATTTCAAACTTTCGACTAGGCGGCGACTCATAAATTACGGGGGGAGGCTGATTTTTGCGCTCGGCGGCGGAGGAGGCGGAGGGAGGTAGCGTCGTGCAAAGGTCAGGTAATTTCGTGCGTGCCCGGAATCGGGAGCTGTGCGTGTCGGGCCAAGTTTGCGCGTATCAAAGCCGGGCTCTAAGGCCGCCGGGGATGAGATCTCGAAGTTTGCCGGTGTGTACGCCGGCGGTGCGCGAGGAGTTGCACTTGCCTCTCGCTGCAGCTGTGTGTTTGAATTACAAAGCTCGGGGGCGCGCGTGCGTGTTTAGCGTCTTTTCGGGCTTCTTTATGGTGCCGGCGAGGGGCCTGCTGCTGCGAGCTTTTGTTGCGAGCGCGCCTTCATTTGCGAGCGAGCGGATCGATTTCGCAGCGAGCGGGAGGAAATTTCGCTCGGATGGAATTTTGATGGCTGAGTTTGAGGAAGCTCGGTTACGTCGATTCATTTTGGCTTAATGATTCTTCATTTAGTTCTCCTTTTTGGTAACAAGAGCGCTTCTCTGTTGCTACGTGGGGCTTCGAAATAACCGAAGCATAATTGATATTCAAAAGGCAAGAGATGTAAATCGATAGCCTTAAGTATGGATGTACCTAAGTGTATTACAATGGAAATATGAACGCGAACAGAATTATAATAGTAGAGGTTTAATGTAATTTTCTAAGTGGTATTACTTTTATAATTATTACAGTTGGTTTTAACTGTATAATATAATAAAATGTCTGGATGAATAATTATAATAAGACTTTTATTAAAGGATTTAATTAATTTTTGAGTAATTATTACGATCGTGCATCAAGATGAATTAAGTTAACATAATAAAGTAATATAAGTAACGTGATTGTCTAACCTGAGCTTGAGTTTTACTACTTGCTCATATCCGTATTTTTCATTTTAATTAAAGAACTCCCTCGCCCACGTAAAATGATTTTCTCAATAATTAAAGCCTTGCTTTAAATAAAGTCCTAAATAGAACTTAATTATTTTCTTTGGAAAATAATGGAACGATTATTTTGAGAGACGAAAGCTATATATGGTAAGAGTTTTTTGAATTTTTCAAATTACGCGAGTTACAGCTAACTCGCGTTGAAATTTACAGACGATTTTGCAATTTTATGGGTAAAATGCAGCATCATTAATCGTAGATTGAAAAGAAAATGCCGTACGCTTTGGGAATAAAAGAATACGAACGGTACATGACGAGCTATAGGCCTATAATGAAAAAAGTCCACTTCTACATAGGCTTGGCTTAACGATCGCGAGGCCAATTGGAACGCCGTATCGCATAACAACTCCCCCTATGTTTGTTTTTCATTTCTCTTTCCATTATTTTGGAATATCGCGGCTGAAAGAGTGAGAGAGAGAGAGAGAGAGAGAGTGCGCCAACTACCGCTACGCGAAATATCGGCATAGCGATGCTCTCGTTTATCCTAAAATTGGAAAAGAGTATACATCGATTTTCCGTATTTTTCTCTCCCGAAGCAAAGAGCGGCACGGAAGCAAGGATGAGAAAATGCAGCTCGGAAAGCAAAGAGTCCAGGGCCGAAGGAAGAAGACGGGATGTGTGTGTACGTGGGGAGGGGGAGGAAGCGGAGGGGAGGTAAGCCAGCAAGCAGCGACAGGCGAAAATAGAACGTTTCGCACAAAGGCAGCCGATCCCTACTCGCGCGCGTCGATTTGTCAACGACTTTCTGGAGGAGCGAACGCGCGAGTTAGGAGAGAAAGAACGTCGCACAAATTTACCAAACGCTCTCGAGAGCCGTGAATCCTCCCAGGGAGAGAAGCGCTTTCGAAATCCCAGTCGAATCCTCTTCATTTGGATTTTCGAGCTTTCGGCGGGGGGGAATATTCCCGGGACATTAATAGGAAAGCGGAGGGTTATTGTTTCCCCGGTCGGCTTCAGTCACGTACGTCTTTATCCGCTACTCCGATAAGCAGCCCGCAGATATATTCCCTCGAATCTAATTGTTTCTTTAATTAACTTCCGGCGCACGGGCCGCCCTAATCGAATTATTATATTGTTTCAATCGATAAGCGGACGGATGCCGGAGTTGGCAATTCGATTTATTGGCTAAGTGTGTTAGAGGCGTATCAGTGGAGTTGTGTGCGGAGTGGTTTGAGAAAAAGGCGATTAAGTCGAACCGAACTGCGCGTACGTGTCTCGCCATACTCGGCACATTCTACTTGCGCCCCGAGCCTGCCTCTCCGTCTCCCGAGAGTCTCGCGCTACTCGACTTGATCTACTTAAGTAGTTTACCTATGCATTAATTTAAATAGTATTCTGAGCATTTACTTCCAGCCGGCCGGAAAATTAACAATTTCGATTCGTCGACGTTTTGATTCGGCGGTAACGGCGCTAGAAATTCCAATCTAACCCATAACGTATTACTTTTTTCAAAATCACCTTTTTTTTTACAAAAAATCGAAGAAAAAAGCAGACTAATAAAGTTACTATGTTAAAAATATAAACATTCCACTTTTGAAGTTGTTCAATTTCCACGTAAAGCTAGTTGTTTTTAATTATAAAGTAAACATGGCAAGAGAGTATGTTAAAGCCCAAGAATGGTCGGCGAAAGCCAGCGGAATATCGAGCAGCAGCCGCTCGGAAAACTCGGGTCGCATCGAAATCGGAGCCACCGGCAGGTGCACTCGGCCCTCAACGTCTTGCTCACGTGCGGCCGAAAAAGGCGGAGGCTCGCAAGAAAATCGCAGTGTCGTGCTCGGCGGGGGCTGCTGCTGCCACCGCCGCTGCTGCGCCCCCATACATACGTGCGACATCGATGCCGGCAACAAATGGAATGGTAAATAGCGAATGGACGTTTCAAAACCCGGCCGTGACCCGCATGCCGATGTGACGAGTTTCTAACTCCCTCGTTTATCTTGTCCTCTCTCTTTCTCCCCCCGCGAGAGAGCGGCTCCTTTTCTTTCCCCTCCCCGGCAAATCGAATGCAAAGTTCCAGCCATTCACACGTAAATTTTCTGACTCCGGGGATCGACAAGCAGCTCCGGCCGGCTATAATTTGTCCCGTTGACGCGCCTCTGCTCTCTTTACCTCTCATCGATTGCCGATGGCTTTCTCGCACTTGTCGCTCTGCCTAGTTTTTGCCTCTCTTAATCCTTTATCTGTTGTTTTTTTTCGTTGATGCATCAACAATTAAATGAAAATTCTTCGAACGAAGGGAGACGTGTATTTTTTGCAGGTTTATTTTTGGCGAGAGTTGTTTTTGCGAATTTATTTGAACGAGAATTAAACAATTATGAAATCACAAATGTACGTTTTAATTAGTAAATAATGAAAAAATTTCCAATACACATTGATTTAGCTTTTTCGTTCAATTAAAATAATTGTTAAATCATGAAGTTTGTTCATTTGTTAATTGTGAAAATTATTATTTATTCACAAACCGATTGAATTTAGTTTAATTAATCTTGATCGTTTAACGAATTATGACCAAAATGTTTTTTCACTAAAGAACGGCCTGGTCAGCTAATAATAGTAATTATACTCTTCGTAATTAAATTAAATGTCTTTTTACGAAGAGCAAGACGTTAATTTATCTACAGAAATTTATAAATCTTTTTGAACACGAAAAAGGTGCTATATACTTGAAATAAACAATAGTCTCGAGGCTAAAATATGTAAAGCTTTAGGCTAATTCCCTGCAATTTACCGCTTATCCAGCATCTCGTTAGCAGCGAAAAAGACGGCGGCCTCGCGGCCGTCTCCGTGCATTACTCCTCATCGCCGCCGCGGGAATACAAAGATCCGCGCGTCGTCGTCGTCGTCGTCGTCGTCGTCGTCGTCGTCTCATTGACCCGCAGTCTAATGAGCGCCAGGCGGAGGAGGCGCCACGAGTGCGACTCTCTCGAGCCCGTCCCCCCAAGATTGTTTTTCAGCGGCGTTTCAGGAGGAAAGCCCGGCTGCTTACCGGCTAATTAGCCGAGGAACTCGGGGCATCCGGGCCGCGTTATTGTTGCTCGGGGAAAAAGAAATTTTGAGGGAATTCGAGGCATTTCGCTATCAGAGGTTCGATGCTCTCTCTCTCGCGGAGAAAATTCTGCAACCACTTTAGTCGCGGAGGGAGGCGTGACAAAGAGAAAGGAGGACGTCGAGGAGGGATTCCTACTCTCCTCTTTCGCAACTATGCGACGTCGCGAATGCACTCACCCCGACGCTGCTACACGCCGCCTACGCTACGCTCGCTTGACGAGCCGAGTAAGCAACACCCTTTGAAGAATCTCGGCGCGCTGCGCGAGCTGCTGCACCTGTGCACATTAATTAAACGAACTGTCGTTTTGCCTTGGGGGACTCGATGTGTTAATCAATTAAATTGAATACGCGTACGAGGATTGATGCGACGCGTTTCTCTAAGGATATTAACGGATGATTGCGCCCTTTATTCGAAAAATATATTATACTTAAGTTCTATCCTTTAATGTTAAAAACAAAGAAATTCTCACAAAAACGTTTATGCTTTGTAAAGAATTAAAATTCGCTTTCCAAATTCATAAATTATTCATGCGCGGAGAAAAATTTTGGATAAAAATTAAATTTTTAAGAACAAATTATACTACAGAAATGTGTCATTTTTTTACACAGAAATATAAAAATTTAAAGCACGATCTATTAAATATTTCATGCAAATGCGGTTAAAGTTCACCCTACTGTCAAAATCGCCCGAGTTCCACTCAAATTTAGGGGTAATTTTTTACCAAAATTTTTCTGCGTTTGATTTAACAAAAGTTATTTCAATTCGAAGCTGGAAACTAAAGTAAAAATGTATAAACAATGCTGTTTTTAAAATTTCCTCATTTTACAATGCTTTTGTAGGCAATTTAAAATTTGTAAGTAAGAATCTTAAATTAAGAGAACGAGATTTTACGACGTTTAAGGAGCTTATTACACGACACTCAAAGCGTCGGCTTTTTATGAAAAGGCTCTTTGCCGCTTCTTCGCCGAAGAAGGAAGGCCGGCGATGATCGTTGGACACCCAGGCGAAGCGCTGCGGCCGCCGTTACACAAGCCACACCGAGAGCGAGCCTTTTATTTCTCCGGCCATAATTTGCCTGAATTATCGAGAAGAATATACGGGCCTCCGACGACGGGCGGCGACGATTTGTCCGCGAGGAAAGCGGTCATCGTAAAGCAGCGCCCAGAAGACGTTCGGAATTTATGCGTCCGCTGTAAAGTCCTTCTTTGTTTCGATATCTCGGTGAGCGAGGAGCTCTCGGCGGCGCCGTCTGCGAGATGCCTCTCATTGTTCCCGGAAAGTTTCCAAAACGCCGCGCGAAAGAAGGCTGGATACCGCGGAGGTCGGGCGTTCGTTAAGGGCGGCGGCGACGGCGGCCCTTCCTCGAAAGTGTCAGACACGTCGAATAACGCTCGAGCGAGCATTTGTCAGGTACTTCGACGAGGCTGCCGACGATTTGCCAGTAAAAACGTCCGCTCCTCCGCGTCTGTATTCACACGTGAGTTTCCGAGTGATGCGCCTTGAATAATGGATTCTCGGGGGGGCCCCGAATAACAACTGGCAATTCTCGGTGAGAGAGAGAGAGGCAGGCGCGCTTCTATATGGGAATTTTTGACTGAATTCCTGATGCGCGAGGCCTGAATTAAGAATGTCCCGATCGGGGAGCACTTATTCCGATGGAGAGGAGCGGAGGGCTTCGATTCGCCTTTACGAGGCAATTACGCCCGGCCGAGCGTAACTCACCGCCGCGGCGGTTATATATATCTATAAGGCGTAAGCGCGCGTATGAGCCGGCGCCTCTCGTAAAACTTAATGGGCGAGAACGTGTTCTTTACTTTTAGAATACAGCTATATCCCGCGCGGCACTTAAAAAGAGACATTTTCCGCGCGCGCGGCAATCTCGCTCGGCCGGAAAAAAGGCCTCGAAATATACATTCGCGCACTCGTCCTTCCTCGTCCGCCGCCCGGCGACACGGAAAAGGCATCGGTCGCCCTTTCCCCTTCTTTTTCCCGCAATAATTGCGACAGGCTGTTAATCAACCGGCACAAACTTCCGAAAGTAAAACAACAAATCTCCGAGGTAAGCTCGGCGACGAGAGAGCGAGCGAGCGAACGAGTGAGCAGCAGTCCATAAGACTCCGGGGCTACAACTTTATGATTACCGGCGGGATAAGTTTGCGATGAGAAACTTTCTTTCCCCGCTTGTTCGTACCGCTCATCCTCTTGTTTCATCTCCGAATGCCGCTTTAAAATCTGCGGCCTCTCGCACTTGACGGGCGGAAGTATCGATCGAGAGAGAAAGAGAGCGAGAGAGAGAGAGAGCCGAGAGCGATAAGAAAAGCCCCCGGCGAGATCTCGCACGTCCGGGGCATTCGGGAGATCGGGCCGGGGGAATTTATGTCGGGAGCACGTAGGAACCATAACCGATAATTGAGGCTCCGAAAATCGCTTAGCGGCTCTCTTTTCTCTCCCCGGCGAGGATAAATCCGCCTAACAGGGCCTCGATCTCCAGGCCGGCCGGCATTAGACATTACGGCGCTTTAATGCTCGTTATCGAATATTTATGGCCGCCGCTGTACGCGGAGCATGGCCCTCCCGAAACGACCCTAAATGACATATCTCGGGCATCGGCCGCCCCGACAATTTTGAGCACCGCTCTCCTCGCGAGCCTCCTCGCCTTTGTCAAATAATCGAACCATCCAGTCTTTCGCCGGCCGGGATGCAGATAAGAGGCGCGAGGCGGAGGCGGGAATTCACTTAAGTGCGGGTGAGTATTGATTGCGCGAGGCTGCGGAACAGCCAGTCTCGAATGACTCGGCGCGCGCGGCAACGCGGGAGTAAAAATTCAGCGGAGCAGCCATTTTTAGTGCGTGGCTTCATTTTACATTATGCTCCTTTGCGATTGTTATCGCTTTTCGCCGAGTTCGATGGCCGACGGCTGCAAGGCTGATTCAATTTCGGGTCTGGGATAAACGTATTGTCCAAGAAAATATCAAACCGCCCGAAGATCGATAGAAGTGCGTGGTAAAGTTTTTTAGCTGCAACGTGAATGCATTCTTTCGTGAAATATTTACTAATAAGTCAAGATTCTTAGCCCATCATGCTATAATAATAATTCAATCTAGCTGAAGCACCCGCTAATAAGACGCACTGCCTCATATGTAAATAAATCCCTCTACGGCAGACTGAGCAAAGGCCGAATTCAGCTTTGCAGCCGGCATTTCGAGGAAGCGGAAGGCCCTTAAAAGCCCCCCTCGCGAAATAATGATTCTTAGCGGCGTAAGCGCGCCTCGGAGAAATATGCGAAAATTTGACAATTACAGAGAATTCGCGGTCGGGCTCTCTCTCTCTCGGCGCCCTCTATCTCCCCCGCTATCGTTACATCAATGGAAGACAATTAAAACTTTACGTGCACGTGAAGCTGCGCTCGGGAGCGTAATGCGTTAGATTGTTTGCACGGCAGCTCGACGCCTCCGCGAAATTCCAGCGGAGCGAGAGCGCTATTCCGCTCCCGCCCGCCGTCGGCGTCTATATAGCGCGAGCAGACTCTGTCGGCTTTCTTAATTGGACGTTTTGCGCAAGCAGTGTAAATCTTAGGTCCGGCTAAAGATAATACTAATTAGGCGCTTGTCTGGCCCGATATGAAGATGCTGCGCCAACGGGTTTCACCCTCCTCCACCCTCTCCTCGCTACCTCTCACCCTCCCTCTCTCTCTGTCTCTCGATTCGCTGCGCGCTCAAAGGACACGCGAGTTTGTAATTATTGCGCGACCTACGACCTGGATTTATCGCAAATCATTTATCCTTGCTCGTTTCGTTTGCTCCTCAGAGTCTTTGGGTAGAGATTTTTGTATGTTTTGTGTTGCATGATTTTTAATTAATAAAGTGCTGCTTCATTTTTGCACATGAATACTCTGGTAAATATTTGAAAAGTTTTTACCGCTTTAATTTAAAACAAAGAGCAAGTTTCTTTATTGACTACTTCATTACGTTAAGTGCAATTTTGCGTATTGCTTTTTCATTGTAAATTATCAGAAATATTAATTTTTCCACGAAAACGTAATGTCATTGAATCCACTCGCAGCGAACGTATTCGCGGAAATTGCACACAGAGAAATTTTCTATATTGACAACTTTAAAAGCCGGTGCACGTTGCGACTTGAAAGTCTATTTATAGTTGAACCAAAACTGCCTATACGTGAAATATATCCTACACTGCGGAGCGTACAATAAAGCTGAATAAGATTTTTCTATATTTAGTAGCTTAACACTGGCGTTACGGTGCAGCAAAAGGGGATTCCTCGAAAAGTTGAAAGGTTCTCGGAATTAATATCAGCATCGGGCGCCCATCCATTCATTTGAGGAAAAATAGCAGGAAGCAAGCATCCCCCAAACAAGCTCGAATCGTTCCCCCCCTAGAAGGCGCAAACATCGAATGAAAAGAGAGAGGAGGATTCGCGGCGTTGCGGGGCTCGGGCTCAAGGGCTCGTCAAGCGGCGAATCTCGGGATTTATCGAGCAGTGACCCACAGCTCGCTGCGCTATCGATCGCATCGGCCGCAGGAAGAAAAAACGTCAGACCGTTCGCCCACGCGACGGACTTCCTTCCTTCCTTCCTTCCTCCTTCTTCTCTCTGCCGCCGCGCGTCGGGAAAGTGTCTCCCGCCGAGTGTGACTGTCGGTCTCTAACGGCGCGAAGGAAACAGAAAGAGCCTTCGGGATAATCGAGAGCCGGCGCACATCCCGGCTATTCGGAAAATCCAATTACCCGGGAGAGCACTCTACTATCTCTCGGCGCAATTTGCGATGCATTCCCGCGGCGACCGCCCAACCTCCTCCCCCCTCCCCGCCACCCCATCCCCGCTGCAGCCCTCACGGCCACTGCGGAATCACGCGGACCCGGGTATTCGTTATTTCGGATGCCCGCGCGCGCTCGAGATTTGAGCGGCGATGTGAGCGGCCAGGCTGAAAAATTCTCGGCCCCCTCTGCCAAAGCGGATTAATGATGCGTGCTCCGCGGTAATTAACGCCCGGGAATTTAACCGGATTATGAAGCTGCTAAACTGGGTAATGTTACGTTAATAAATAACTTTGGCGATTTTTCAGCTCTTCTTGGAAAGCGGGAGAAGAATTTTTCGTATGGAATTACTTTTTGGGCGGGGTTAGTTTACTAGCGGTAACGTTTTTTTATTGCAGTGGTGAACGTTTCAAATTTTACAGTTTTTAATCGGAGAGTTGAAAGTTCTATGTAGCATACTATCGGATTATGCTACAGATATTACGCAGCAAACTGCAGACTTTCGAAGAATCTTTTATTTTATTGGTTTATGAATTTTTTGGTAACAAAAACAAATAATTCAATGGGAAATTACGAACAGATACTAAAACATGATCTTTTTTTTTAGAAACTAATTTTGTCACTGGCAGTTAAGAATGGCTTTTCTCTGCAAGTATTAAACAAGCGTCCATCAAACAAACTGACGTTAGTGCTCTTTGGGATGAAACTCTGTCAATGAGCCAAATACATTATTCGAGCGAATAGAAGCGCATTGCGAATTCACTCCATAATAAAGTAGTTTATGACACTTTGCGGATGAAACGACCTCGGCGAGCTCGAAAAATCGAAAGCAAGATACATGGAGACTACAGGCTGCACAAAGCCACTATTGGAAAGAAGACAGAAGCTGCTCGGGCGAATTATTAATGGAATGGCTAGTGGCTCCACGCAGGCGACATCCCGGTCCAATATTTACGCTCTGAAAATTCATGCGCTTACCGAGAGCAGCCGAGAGTGAGAGAGAGAGAGAGAGATGTTGACTTTTGATAAGGCCCCGTTTTTTTATTGCCTTGAGAACCGACGGCATTATGACTTTGCGAACTTTCCGAGCTTTTGCGCTAAAAAAGAAAGGAGCAGTCCTGATTATCAGTTTCAAAAGAAATTCAATTACCTTAAAAGTCAGTGCGGCTGATGCTTCTTCAAATCCAGCGTTTAACTGTTTAGTAGTTAATTATGGCTTGGACTTGAAAGAATAGGAAGTGCAAAAAGACTAACAGTTTGACTGAATATATAATTAGGCAAATACCCATTAATCATCTTGTAAATATTTGAAATTCTGAAAACTATTTTAAGTTAGCAGAATTGTTCTTTGCATAATTCACGATTGGTAATTCGATTAATGCTAAAGTGAAAATAGTTTTACCAGGCTGATTCTAAATCAATAATTTATAAGAAATAAAGTCGATTATGAAAAATTTCTTTCCATTCTTCGAATTCAACTCGACTCTGATTTTAAAAATCGATTTTCACAATTTATTTTCTGTTGAAATGAATTTATGTTAATTCGTTTAGAGACCTCTGACAACTTTTATTTTTTTATTGCATTTCATTTGTTAAGATTTGTAAAAATAAAAAGATAAGTATCATCCCCTTAAGAAGTTAACGTTTGAAATGAAAATCAACGAGCAAAGTAAAATTACAAAAACGTTAACCACTGTCCCTTTTTCAAACGAAAATCCACAGCACGAGTCGTGAAGGTAAACTTAATCAATTAATGCCGGTGCCAAGGCTGCTGGACGCGGAATTTCTTGCGTTCCATTCATACCGATTTGCCAATTAGGTCGCACGGGGATAGAGAGGGAGAGAGGGAGCTCGGCTCTCCATTCGCGGCCAGCCTCCGGTTTCAATTCTCTCTCTCTCTCTCTCTCCCTGGCTCCGGCAAAGCAGCCATGTCCGTCCGCCCTCTCGCCGTCATTGACCTCTGCTCCCTCTCTTCAGCACTGGCTGTGCCTGCCTGCCTGCCTGCCTGCCGCTACTCGATAAAGTGTTCCGTAAACGCACGCGCGCACGCACGCAGGATATGTTGACGGTGTAATTTAGGTCGTTTACAACCAGCGGAGCCGGACTCTTCGCTGCCGCTCCGCCGGCGGCGAGCTGCGCTCCTCATTAGCATCGTCGATTTTACGAGAGACCGCCAAGGCACACACGATGACTACGGATGTATCTCACGCACGACTTGCTGCACCGCACCGCTGAAAGCTTCATTCAATTAGACATCGCTGGAACGGAGAGCCACCAATCAATGATCGCCGCCACCTCTCTGCTTCGCCTCCTCGCAGTTCGGTTTTAGCTGCATTTTCGTAAAAGCACGTATTACCGTTATGTTCGCAAAATTGCAATCGCCTGATTACTATCTCGAAATTGCTACTGATGTAGCAGCACCGTGCTGCTGTGGTTCTGCTCTTGGTAATTGAAAACGCAACGGTCCCTTCGTACATTTAAATGCATTTTTAAAGAGTTTATTCGTTTTTTTTAAAGGCTGCAAATAGATATTGAAAGTTAATTATCTGAAAAGCTAATGAAACCAATTCCAGGTATTTAATCTAAATTTCTATTTATGGAGAGTTTGGAATAAACGTCTTTATGCAATTATTCAATCCCGTCGTTTTAAAAAATTGACAAGTTTTGCAGCTCAATTTGTTAACAGGACAGTCTGTATTTTTGCATTAATAAATAATTAAACAGTGTTTTAAATAAAACTCACATTACTCGTACGCGGTTAAAAGCATTTGTCAAGTAAATCATTAGCAAATTAAAACTGATGCTTCAATTAATTAGAAATTTCTATTAATGAATACTTAATAGAAGCTTATTAAACGAAGATAAAAAGGTTGAAAAAAGCCTCGAAAACGCATTGCCTTTTTATAAAAAAAAAAAAAAAAAAAACAACCAAAGAAAGGACTCTCGTAAAAGTTGTCTAAAAACTCATTACTCCCTGCTCTCGAGCCGACTTAATTCTGAAGCAGCTTTGCACTGGAAACGCACATTCCAGCAGCACTCCATCAAAGCGCACTCGACTCGACTCGGCAGCCTAGTATTCTCGGGGCGGCGGAGCCCGGTGAGGCCGAAGCATCATTTCGCAACGGGGCAGCTTTGCACTTCTTCGGTGCTCGGCTCGTGCACACGTGCGCGTTAACGGGAAATTACGCGGCCGAGCAAACAGCAAGACACACTGCCGCCGCCGAGCGGAGGCTCGCCGAATTGATCCAAGTAATGTGCGCGCACCCGGCCGGAGAGAGAGACAGAGAGCGCGTACTCGCGCGTGTCCGGCGCATTATCGGGCCAGCCAGAGGAGACACACGTGCACGCGAGTTAATGACCGGGCCGTTTGACCCGGCGATCAATTCGCCCCGAGTGGATCGGGGCCCTGGGAAGAAGGCGCTCCTGCTCGCCTTTTTTCGCAGATGAATATCTCCGTGACTCGGCTCGATGGCGCAAGCGGTAATGTAAACATTGATGGCTGCTTTCAATGCGGATTCAGTCCTGAGGCTGGGGAGGGAATGGGAAAGGCTCGATCTCTTTGCTCTCTCTGCTTGTCTCGTTCGGATGATGTGAGAAAATTCACTTTTTTCTTCTTTTACTAATTCTTGTTTGCTTGTTATCGTGGAAAAATGGGGAAATGCTGTAATGTCGTCTGAGGAAATATTGAGGATAAATGACGTGCTGTGATGTTGCAATTAAGTATCACATTATGCATGAAAATCCCGGCTTTAATTACACCCAAAGCTTGACAAATACAGGGGTAAAAAGATCACCGCAGTTTGCGTTAAGGAAAGCAAACAAGCCTAAAGCTGGATATTGACTGAACATTACAGAATCCACTTCAATCATTCTATTTTTCTTTTAAGCTTTTTTTTATATTTTACTCTTTAAACACTTGCAGCTTTCATCAAGAAATAAATTCTGTATTTGCTAATGATTATTTTACTTTGAAGTCTCATATGCCAGAATCACATGCGAAAGTTATGCATTCTCAACGAGCTAAGTTGACTGGCACAGACGAGTTAACTATTTTAAAGTAGTTGCATAATTTTCGTATAACGTTAGTTTTACAGCTCTCGTTACTATACTGTTAATGAAAATTCTGGCGCTTTGTAGTCAAACGAATTTCTCAGAAATAGTAAGTTAGACGTTTCCTAATCCACTTTGTATTTTCATACAAAGTTTCTCCTATCCTTTCCCAGTTAACAAGCGGAAAAAGTTCGTTATTATATTAAAGATTGAACTATTGAAGTCGAACGCTGACGCAAAGCGTACTCTTTCCCTCGCGAAATAAATCAGTTGCACGGCGCGCGATACAAGATAAGGAAAACCCTATAATTAGAGCACCGAAGCGCATTACCATTGCAAAGAGCTCAAAAAGCAATAATCGCGCAGCCACGACACGGAAAGAGCTCGGGCACAGCAGGAATTTCAGGCGAGGCCGAAAGTCCCCGCAGTCGCACTCGCTTCTAATAGTTAGACCTCGGCTTTGGGGATCCCTGCGGTCTCTCCTCGACGACAAGGAGAAGCGGCGGCGGCGGTCGAGTGTCGCGAAACTTTGCCCACCTGTCCTGATAATGTCGGTTAATATCGTGAAAACGGTAATTAATATTCCGAGGGGTTAATTTCTCGCGCGCGCGCTAACTTGCGGTTCCCGCGAGCAAAGTTACGAGCGAGCGCGAAACGCGCCAATTTACGAGCGCGAAGTGCTGCGCGCGCCGCAACTTTTGCCGGGGCTGAAAGGGAGCCTGCGGGAAACCCTAATATTAGGGCGCACCTCCCTTGATTTCCCCCAAGGATTCTTCGCCACCGCCGCCGCCGCCGCCGCCGCTGCTGCGTCAATTACTGCCGGTTGTAGCGAGCTTCGTTATTTATACGGGGGGAGCGGAGGCGCGCGGGGAGGCAAGAAGAAGTAACCGCGATAACCGAATAACGCATTGTTGTGTTGGCGCGGTAAATATTTGGGCTGCCCGACGGCAGCCGCCCTCAAATTTTCCGAGGGGAATTGAGTGCAAGCAGCGGCGCTGTAATAAGCATGACAGTTGCGAGCCGACTGATAGAATGTAATTACGATTGCTTATCGGCCTGCCGCGTACGAGATAAACTCGCGCTGATAGAAAAAGTTTCACTGAAATCGTATGGAATAATCTCCTCGTGTATTTTTATCTACTGGAGTGACTGGGGAAAAAATACACTATATATGTATTATCAAAATAATATCTTTTTTACGTAAATATATTTGCAGTAATTAATTTTTTGTCAATGTTTGGGTTTTGTCGATCGTATTTTTACAATACTTGGAAAACTTAATGCATACGTTATCGGTTTAATTCATTATTACTGTTAAAAGCGTTAAGTCAATCAATAACTTTTTGCTGATCCATATAAATTTTCTCATTTCCTACGGACAATTTAGAATGTTTCGATTCAAATATTCATTTAATTAAAGTCTGGTTAAATGCTTCTATTTTCGAATAAAAATTTCATTATTAAAAAAAAATAATTTTAAAACTTGTTAGGAAGATGCAGGAAGCCGGAGAATGATTACAAAATTAAATATTGAAATTCAATAGGGATTCACTTTGCAATTGAAACAAGATTTCTATTTATGCATTTATGTCCATCGGATTGTAATTTCGCATTGTCCGAGGGTCTGTCCTTGTTGCGCCCGCGAAGCTAAACTCGAGTTCGCCGAGATTCTGCGCGCTATGAAACACAATCCTAACTACGGTAACCGTAATTTTCCTATCTTTGTAATTGCAAAACTAAAGCGCGTTTAACTTAAGCGGAGAATTGTACTTGTCATCATCAGAATACAATTTCCGCTGGCAGCAAAAGCAGTCACGGCAATTCTTAATATTTATTGACAAATAACAAAAGCGAAAGAGCTCTTTTTTTATATCGCTTATTGGATTTAATTTTCAATAATTAAAAAATATTTCATTTTGTTTCAAGCCGATAAATTTCGTTCCGATGTTATTGAAAGCTCATTGCGTTTATTGGAATGAATTCCACTTATTTTTAAATCGAATTTTTATATATTTTTCAATGTATTGATAGAAAATGTTGCTTTTTAATGAAAAGCTGAACGTAATCTTCTTATTCGAACGGGAAATAATAACGTTAAATGATCCACTTTGAAAAACTAATTTACTTCGCTGAAAGAGCTTTCACAAATACGTAGCGTTGCCTCTCCAAATAAATATCGCCGACGTCAGTTTAACGTTCCCTTTTGTCATTTGGTCTAAATTTCATACTAAACCCCCCCTATAAGTAAGTCCCCATAAATAAGTGAATACAATGCTGTTTTGAGGATATCGATTCGAGGATGTGCGCGCTCCTCTATTCAGGGATCTCAGGGGGGAGCTGGGGGGGGGGGGGGCACAATCGCAGCCTCAAGAGTCATAAATCTGGGAAAAGGCAAATTCCAAAGTAAATTTTGCAAACTCACCAAGAATCTCGCGGATCTGGCAGAGATCGGTGCACGGAAATCAAATCGCTGGCATACTGATTGAAAGCATTGTTGATCCATCCGTCGTCCACCAGTTTCTTGATTTCCGCCGTGAGATTTGTCGGCAGGATTACCGGTCTACCCATCTCACCTGGAGCAGACGTGTCCTGATCCCTTGGCGCCACCAGTACCCCGCCGCCTTTTCGTTATTGCCCAAATTCACCGGAAAAAGAAAGGGTAAGGAAAATTTTCAAGCTTTGTCACGGATATTAGCACGGAGTTTTACGAAGCTATCTTATTACGTGTGTGTGCGTGTGTGTGTGGGTAATATAATTCTGATTTTAAAAAATAAACTATTTTTCCGATGGATTAAAGTGGTTCTGATAGGATAATATTTTTATTAAAAATAACACGTAATTGGAGATTACGATAAAATCACGTCAATTCGCATATAGTTACACGTTAATGGAACGTATATAAATGCTGTTTCCACGTAGGATTCAAAAATCATGTATTTTTCTGCTTCAATCTTCCAGGAAAACCAGATTATTTGATAAACGTCACATCGCATTAAGTTCGACGCGCCAAAGTAAGTTTAAACTCGCTGCCTTTTATTACTTGTAGAATATCGACATTTATGAAAAAGTTTGACAATCGAAGGGAGAGTAACGAACTTTCGCTGGATTTGATTAATGGGTTCTCTGAATTTTTTAATCTCCGGTATTTTTAGGAAATTCTACACGATCGACGAACGCACCATTATCATCCATGTGAATCGTAAACCAAGACGCTATTCAAAGAAGGTTATCGCGTTCTCAGACCTAATTTAGCGATTCCAGTGTTTAGCTCAGATGGAAGATATGTATGCACAGGGAACTCGATAAGTTTTTCGCTCGGTACAAAGTAGAGCATGAATTTATACATTCTTTGATCACACTTATCTACACTGGGCGATTAGTTGAAAAACGCTCCAAAACGTTGCGTGTCTCACGACAATCGTCGTCTGGACATTTAGCTACACCGAGAGCCAGGCGACTCTCGAATTCGCGCGATAATTTTTTGCAATTTTCTGCATGAAATTATCGTTAAATCGAAACAATTGCTGCAATTTCTAAAAGCAAATAATTGAGTCGGTAATTGTATTGATTAACGTTTAATTTGCAGCAATTCGAGTTATTTTAGCACGGCACTTTCTGCTTTGATTCGACGATAAATGAACGAGTTTCAAGAATAATCCCAGTGTTTAAGTAGCCTAGAAACAATTCGCAGGATGTTTGTACTAAATAAATGTGAGCTTTTCGTACGTGAAAAATCGTCTGAAAGGCCGGATATTTTCAGCGGAAATGGAGTTTAGAAATAGAGTTACCGGCAGCCTGGAACAAATATGCAATTCCATTCCGCAAGAAAAATGGAAGGAGTGGTTTGATGCTCGGTTTGAGAAAATGGATAAATGCAGAAGGCGTGACGGGAAGTACTTTTAAGAAACAATAATATGTAAGCACTGAAAGACGAGAATCGCCGAGTTACTTACGCGTACAGAGTAACGGAGCTCGACTGATATTTGATCTTGAAAGCTACTGTGAGTTTATAAAGCAGCATTTTTTGTTTTAAATTGTATTAATAATGTGTGTGCTCTTTATTGAATTTTAAAACTAAAAGGAAAAGTTTCAAAATTTGAAGAAACAATGATAATTTAATTACATAGTTATTAATTTAGATGACAAAGGGAAATCGTATCGAATAAGCTAGATTTGATTATATCATTTGTTCAAAGTAATTGAGTAAATAGCACGAGTTAATACGTAGTGTAATAATTTCAAAGATTTTTAGATCTTTATAGTTATGTATTAAAATTATTACATTTACATTGAATGATTGATAACGTAGGTCGATAGTCAGAATCCACTTTAAACCCACATTGCGCGAACGTTAATTAACAGTAAGTAAATACAATTAATTCTAAAATAGAAAGCTATATTACCCAGACTTTTTCTGCTTTTGATGTAAGTATATACAGTTTCGTGAGAGTTTTACAGCCGCATTAAAATCGAAAAGAATTGAAACTGAAGCGAATTTCCTCCATTCACACGCACTGATTGCCCAATAATCCGCGCTTTATCTCTCGTAAAAAAGTGAAAGCCCTATTCGCCCCTTCCCCGATCGGTATATATATAGGTGAAAAAAATTTCCAGCTCGTTTACCTTGCTCGGGTCCGGCCTGGTTGATCTTGGACTTGCTCGCGCCGCTGCCTAGCTGAGTCTCCCTCTTGAGCGATTGGGCGACGGGCGGAACGAAGCCGTTGGCCATCTGCGGCTGCTGGACCTGGGCCTGCTGCAGGCCCGGATCGACCTGCACGGCCGCGGCGCGGTCCTCCGTGTAGAGCAGGAAGCAGACCGTCAGCCAGACGGCGCCCGCCAGTATGGCCACCTTCAGCCAGAGGGAGCGTCTCCTTGGGAAGCCCATCATCGATGCAGTCTCGTGTACCTTCGTTCGCGCTGAAAAACTCGTCGGAGGAGGTGGTGGTGGTTCAGCGGCTGCCGTTATCTCATGTTAGGCTAGTCGTCGACCAGCGCCGGTCATCGGGTCTCCATAGGTGGCAGCAGTGCAGCTTCTGAAACGGCAGACAAAGTCGTGGTTGTTTCTTTAGTTGTTCGCCGCCTAAAGGGGAATCTCGGTGTGCGGCCGAGCGGAAGGTACGCGAGAGACTATCGACGGACTTGGCTCGCCTCAAACGACAAGGCACGTCCTAACTAGAGGGGAACTCCGCTTCCCGGATGTCCGCACATCTCTCTGCCGAGCTCTATCGTGCACTTGCTATCGGCGGTTTCTTTTTTTCCAGCTGGTATCTTTTCTGCTTCGCGGAGCTCGCTTTACTGTGTTTTCTGGCTGTGTACTCGCGGCGGCCGCTCGACCGGAGGGGAACAGAATTTCTTCGATGCCGAAGTTATATTTCGTCCCATTAAATAATTTCTGGCGCGAACGATAATTAAGTAAAGACGAGCAAAATCGTTTTTAGGTTAATTATTTTAGCTGGATGTATTCTCTATTAAATTATTGAGAACATTAATATTTAACGCGCGCCAGCGTGTCAACTGCAAATTCTTCTCTCAATTTGTGCAGGTACGACAAGATTGTTTATGGAATATTTAACCTATTCAGCCCCGATGCATAACCGCAACTCGACTGAATTAAGCTGTATATTTCGAGCAGATATATAGTACATTTATGTGATCATACTTTCGAGGATTGATTTATTATTCAAATACTAGATTAATGATTAATCAGACGCACATCGCGCGCCGATATTTTATTTCTTTTGAAAAGAGACGTAGGTATATATAATATAATTCGATAAATTCGGGCGACTTCGATATCACCGACTCGAGATCGATAATGTCGCGTGGTATTTTTATGTAAGAGAAGAGAAGAGAGACATGATGGCACCAGGCATTGAGCTATCGCCTAATAAAACGCTCTCAGAAATATTAAATTTTTACTGAGTACGATGCTTTATTTGACTTCTCGCTTGTCAGTAATTGAGTAGTTCAAGAGTAAATACGAGGATGCTATAGATAACGAGCGAGATAAATGCTTTAATGGTCGATAGACTGGAATTGCGGTGCAGCCACGATCGAAATGACGACGTTTAAAAGTACTTAGGTGTCTAATCAATCATGCGATAAAAAAGCTCCGTGTATAAGCCAAGTGTAACTCCACGCAGTAAAACCGATGTGCATTCGAATCGAGTGGCATTGCTTCTTGTGAAAAAAAAAAAGATAAATACAGTGTTTGTTGCGATACTAAATTGCGTATTCATATCCTCGCAAAATGGATACAAAATCGATTCTGCATTTAGCGAAATTTAAAATGTACGTTACATACATTGTAATGATAAATATATTTCCAATATTTCCAAGAGATGCGAAACTCGTGTTCGATGAATAAAGCATGAGAGATTGAATTTCTGCATTTAATATCGAAAATATTTGAACAATAAAAAATAATTTTATTCCTGTTAGCTTTCAACCAGTCTACCTTGAACGCGATGGTAGTCTCAGAATAATTATCTTTAATCTGTAATGTATTCGATTAAACGCATTAATTGTATTATTATTATTATTTCCAATGAGAAAATGTAACATTATTGTGATTAAAATCACAATATTGTTAAATAAATAGGATTTTGAAAATTTCAGTAATTATAATTATTTAGGTTAAAATCTGCATTTCGCCGAGCTTGCATAATGTAAATTTATAATAATATAGATAAGCACGTTCTTCGAATCGCGGCAAATAAATTTCATGTTCACCCATTCCCGCGCGGAAGCAGAAACATTCTCATTTTTTCACGGCTTGTATCAATACATCTGCAAAAATTGTTTCTATTTATCCCGCATCCAATAAACCATCCGCCCCATCCGAACGCCGCTATCACTTCGTTTGTGCAGCGCAGTGTTTTACGACGAGCTTTTTATCAACAAACAAATAACTTGTCAAACATTTTTGCGATACTGTCATAGCCAATAATTTAGCCGCCGCCGCCGCCGCCGAAAGCAGCCCTTCGTCAATCGCGGATAACCGAATTTTTCCCGTCCGATCGTTCGCTCAATCGATCCCGGAATCCCGGCAAAAACAGCGGCTCATTTCGTCTGATTGCAACCGGCCGCAAAGGCTCTCGCATTAGCCGCATGCGGGCATATAAAAGCGGCCAGATTGGTGTAATAGAGTCGAGAGGTGCGAGCGAAGTGCGGTCGAGGTCGTCAGCGCTTGGCGCTCTCGATGTTCAGCAGCAGCGGCGGCGGCGGCGGCGGCAGCGACAATGTCGGAGCTGGCTGTTAAAAGCCTTGACAATGAAAAGCACTGCTTGGACAGTAAAGAGTTAACGCGCCGACCGCTAATGGAGTAATGGACATTCCCCGAGCGGAGAGAGGGAGACTCGCTGGACGAGGGCCAAATAAGTACCCGAGCGTGTACGGAGTCCCTCCCCTCCCCCTAATTGCCTTCGCCTCCCCCCCTCCCTGTATCAAGATCGGCCCCGTGCCTTTTTGATCGAGGGGAAAATCGCGAGCGCCAGCCCGGAAAAGCTCTTTCTGGCCTGAGGAATCGTGGCTGGAAAAGAAAGCAGCAGCTCGCGGCCAGAAATATTTATAAAGGCCGAGAGCTCCGGGGAGGGGAGGGAGGAGAGAATGGAGAGCCCGAAAAAATAGCAACGAATTTAAGCGGCGCGCGGCTGAAAAATTTAGAAGCGCTGCGAGCGCAATAAGGGACCTGTGAGAACTTTTTAGATTTATGACCGAGTCGATAAGTGGGGCTTAGGCGATGGAGAAAAATTCAATTTTTCGAAAATTTCAAGGGCCGATGGCTGCTTTTCTTACGAGAGTGCATTACTTTTTCAAGTTATGTTCTTAAACTTTTTCTGTAAAATAAGGAGTTTGCGAATATTGCTTAAACTTGCCGTAAAGGCGTAAATTTTGTCAATGTAAAAAGAAAGAAAAAAAAATGCAGGGAAAATTTCCATTTTTAGCTTAAACGTATGATTATTTTTCTACTGTAAATATTCGGCGACTTGCGCAGCGCCGAATTTTTTCGACGAGCCAACATTTTCAATTTCTGAAACGCGATCCTAAAGAGTTTGCGCAAAATTTATAAATAGCATTTTAAAAATAAACGTCTAACGGATAACGCTCGTTTTTTCCAGGATGTAGCTTTGCAAACAGTTTTATTTCAGCAAGATCGAAATACGTGCCTGCTCGCAGGAGCTTTAATAATGCGCAACAATGGTGCAGCGCCGCGGACCACCGGAAACGCTCGATGCGATACAGCGAAAATGCATATTTCATGTCAGTTATCCAATCCCAGAGGCAACGCGCGCCCTCGTACGTCTGCAGATTAGCGAAATTAGGTATAGCTGCCTTTGTCCTGGAAGCGGGCATCGAAAAAAAAAATGGCCAATAATTCTAAATAACGAGGCGCCCCCCCGTATTCCCCGGGGGGGAGCACCTGAGAGAGCCGGAAAATTCGGCGGAAAATTCGAGGCCGCGGCGGCGAGCACTAATCAAATTCGGGCCCGCGGGACGATTCACGCTACTCGGTTTTCCGCTCCCGGGCCGTTAATTAATTTCGGCCGAATTAGCGCCCGGCAGCCCATGTAAATTCACGGATTCGAATCGGCTTTCCCTTTCCGGCGCGACGCCTTCTTTCCCCCGACGAGCTTTCGAGTTGCCTCCTTGTACACGTACAAGCAAGCCCCCGACGCCTTCCACTCTCCTCCGGGAGGGGGGGCGAGAATAATTTACCGGCGAGGATGAGCCCGTCTCTACATTTTTTCCGCCCAGCCCCGAGCTTGTTTTAATTGGAAATTTAATTTTAAATTCCCGGCTCCCCGCGACGCTCGAGCTTCTTTTTATTGCGTTATTTAAACATGTCTTTCGGAGCTTTTTACGAAGGCGGCGAATAATTATCGCCCGCCGTGGAGATTTCCTCGTTTGTGCTTTAGGTCAAAGGAGCTTCTAGGTTTTACGGGATTGGTATAGAGAAGGCTGAGAAGTAACGCGCTTCAGCCTTATTTTATTAAAATATTGATTGGTTTTCGTTTTTTGCAAGACGTTTATATTGCATTAATTAAGAATTTAAAAAAACGTTTCTGCTATAAATTTATGTATTTAAATGCGAATTTAATAAACTGTAATTTTTTCAAAAGTAACAAAATAATATATTATTTTCAAACGGAAACCATTTTATGCATATTAAATTTTAGTTTAATGAAAAAGTTTTTGCTAAAATAATTCATAAAAATTGCGATTTAAAATTTTAAGATTTAAATATTCGCATGAATTATGTATATGTATAAGATAAATAAATTTAAAATAAACATAAATACACCTGATTCAATTTTTATTCATCCATAAATTATTCATCAAAACTGCTATTTCAAAGTTTGAGATTTTATATTTGTGTGAATTATATATCCTCTCTTAAAAAAGTGATGGATGAAATCTGTCAGCACATTTGACAATCAATAGTTAAATAAATGTAATATGAAAAGCATTTTATTGCTTGGTTTATAAAAGTGAATATAACATAATTTAATTGCAATGATTGAAATTAAATTGTACGATCACGTTTATAACCTTAAAAATAGAATATAGAATAAAAATAGAATAAAAATAGACAAAATATAGTAAAATATAGTAAAATAGAATAGAATAGGAATTGATAAAATAAGCATTAATAAACTAAATTTAAAAAATTAGACATTAAATTAGTTTAAGAACTAAAATCTAAGAATAAAAAATGTTTTCATGAAAATATAATTTTACAGTTTAAAAGTAATAGAGTTTTTCGTGGTTTATACTGCTTGGAATTAAATAATATTTAGTATAATTTTTATCAATTGAATATAAATAAAAATAATTAGATATTTAATACTCGATCTTATTGACTTGATAGTATCAGAAAGTAAGGGCGCACGAAGCGCGCATAATCTTGCTAATAAATTAAAATACAAAACAAACATATAAATACTTGTGCTTAAATCTTTATTAATCCGTAAAGTTAATTAGGTAAATTTCATATATACAATATGAAAACTTTCATAATTTAATATAATTATTAACTATTTCGACACATTAATATCCCCGCTTTAAATTGAATGTTCCTCTATGCAATCAAATTCTCTTTGACGCAACATTAATGCAAATCCACACTAATTTAGAATTCAGGCGTTAAAATCCACCACTATAAAAAAGAGTCCGCTAATAATTACCACATTTGCTTACAATAAAATGCAGCTAAATTTAAAAAAAAAAAAAAAACGCACCGGCGAACTCGGTCAAAAATCACTTTCAAAATAGTCAGCTTAAAAGCGCGTTTCAATGCTCGTTACTCCTGACGTCGAAATCCACTAAAAGCACTCAGGCCGGCGTGCCCAATTTTTTAATCGGCCGAAAAATAAAGGGAGAAACGGTCGCCGATCTTCTAAGCGCTTTAGAATCGAAACAAACGTCGCGCGCGTCCTCCGATTCGCATAAATATCCAACGAGAGTTTAATGCAGGCCGGCTTAGCGGAGGAATTAAATATTCCGGTCGGGCGGCTGAACATGTATCCGGTAAATGCACGTGTGTATGCGTTACAACATCGAGTTCGTCAAAGGGATGAATTAATTATCCCATGACGAAACTCCGCCGGCGCGTTTCTCTCTCTCTCTCTCTCTCTCAGCAGCATACAATATATCCATCGAAACGGCAGAGGCAGAGGGCGGCAGCAGTTGCCCAAAATGCATTAACGTCGTGTATAATTTAGTGCGCTGCGCGCGGCGTCATTTTTAATCATGTCTGGTGTCACTCGCTCTAATCAAGTGAGGAATGCGTCGCACGTGAATCGGATCGCTGAACGTTTTGTATTATGCATGTATGGAAAGCGCCGGAAAAATGGCTGTAATCAAATCTGAACCGATAGCCGAGAGGATAATGAGCTTTTAAAATTTTGCGTGACTGCACGCTGCTGCTGCCGCCGCCGCCGCCGAAATCACGTTACGGCTCTCGCGTATGCAAACGAGCACCGATTTTAAAACTATTAGTTTTTCATCTCTGCGGAGTGATGGCTTTGTGACAAGATACCGAATGAATTCTTTATATTTTTTTTTAACGATTTTTAATAGTTTTTTTTTTTTTTTTTTTTTTTGAAAGGTATTATCTTTTTATTGTAGCTAATAAACAATTTACGTTCAAGACGTATTTTTTATTTGATCAATGAATTGCAAAAGGTTTCCACTTTTCATATTATTGTATGGAATATAAACGTATTAATTTGAAAACCGATATTATTGAAAGGAAACAATCGCGATTTCTGGAGCGGAACTTAATAACTGCTTTAATCTGTAATAATAAAAGTCTAAGGCTTTTCCGTTAATGAAAAATTGATGAAACCGTCTTTCAATTTCGGTAAGTAAATTGGGTTTTCCACTTTATGGAATACTAAATTTCAATAATGAAAATTTACGGCACAGGTAAATATATAAAGTTTTATACTTTGGAACGTAAAAAAATACCTATAAATTCTTTTGGCTATTCGCAGGATGAAAATTCCTACCCAATTGTTTGAAGCAAATATACAGTTTTTGTCTAGAAAATAGAGACATAGGTGTAGAAATAGTTTGGCCGAAGGTGCAGCTTCCCTATAAAAGCACCGTCCCGGATCAATACGGCCGCAAAAACTTACGAGCAGCGATACCAGTTTTATCTAGACTAGCATCGCGATCAACGAAATCTACTTTCACGAATGCCGATAAACAGCAACCCAGAAAAAGTGTCAATGCCCGGGACAATATTCGCCAGGCCGGCGATATCCTACTCAATTATGTCCATTCAGCTGCGGCGAGCCCTTTCAATTCGAAACCGCTCTTAATCCGCGGCGGTGGCTTCAGCAGCCAGCCATCAGCGCTCTTTTTATCTCGCGGAAATCAATGCCCCCGCCGCGAGAGATAAAATATGCAGCCTTGCGATCCGCTCGCCGCGAGAAAAAGTAGGTTATGAAGGGCGAATAATGAGGCCTCCGTCCCCTTTTGAAGCCTCTTACGAGGCAATTAAACCGACAGTGTACACACACGTAAGAAAGCGCCTCGCGCGCGCAAAACTTTCATATGAATGGCTTTCATTACCCCGCGCGACTTATTAAAGACAGGGCCGGCCTTTTGTTGCTGCGCGCCGTATCCTCGGGAAATTACGGTCCCCTCCGCTTTTTCGGAGGATTCGCCGGGGAAATTTTAACGCGCCCCGCCGCCGCCGCCGCCGTCGCCGCTGTATATACGTATACACGTGTATT
This sequence comes from Ormyrus labotus, assembly GCA_035582975.1. Taxonomy (NCBI): domain Eukaryota; kingdom Metazoa; phylum Arthropoda; class Insecta; order Hymenoptera; family Ormyridae; genus Ormyrus; species Ormyrus labotus. The sequence goes on along the minus strand of JAWWEO010000009.1, from coordinate 25,153,259 downwards.
TTTGTCGGGCTCCTTATATCCCCGGCAAGGGCCTCTTTCGCGCCGGCAGCGGCAATTTTCCGCCTCGAGTTATTGCGAGGCCGCCCCTTTTCACGTCGGATACAAAAATCTTTTCGATAACTTTGGCCCCTCCCCCCACCCCCGAGGCGGGGGGGAGGGAGGCGAAATCTGCGACGCTGAAACTGCAAAACTTCGCCCCCGGGATGCTGCTGCGGCTGCTTTATTGCCCCGGGAAATAAGGTGGTCCAAGTTTCGACGATGTGCGTCAAGATCGGAATCTAAGCGAGCGTCGTTCATCGCTCGCGCTTGTCGCTACACGCGGCCGTTCTTATAAATCGGGTCCGGGGGGCTTTCGGATTAAGCGTCCTGGAAAATCGGATTATTTAGCGTGCCGAAAATTCCTAACTTTTCGGCAATTTTCGGTAAATCTGCTATTTTTTAACTCGCCCCTCGGTACGCATTCTTAAACTATTAAGCGTAATGTTGCGAGTAAATGTTTGCAAAACAAGCAGACCTTTCGTAGATAAACACATTGTAAAAATAGAGGTTCGATATTGCTTTATTACGGCGGTAAACATTGTTAAATAATTATTTATAGAAGCAGGCTTTTTGCTCAACGAGCTTGAAAACAACTTTTCATAAGCCGAAACTCATTTTACTCCTATTACTTTGTGTATAAAAGCTTTTTTCTAGGAAATGGTGCAAGAAACTGGGGAGAAAATTATTTTTCTGTATATAAAAAAACTATATACAAATCGTTTCTGACGTAATTTAATAGTAAGTGTCGCATTTTTCAATCATAATCAGTCACATTTTATAAACTTTCCCAACAGCTAATACCTATTTTCTGCAGAAAACATAGCGTAAATAAATTACACTAAAAAGTACATCAAAATAATTTTTATACGGTTATAATTAGCGCAGACGGTATTTAGGATGAGCCGATAAACTCGGAGATTTGAATAATTCCGACAGGAATTTTTTTTCATTAGCGAAAAAAGCGATAAAAGGAATTCGCCGAGTCGGCGAATTATCCAGGCTAAATTAGCCCATTATTATCGGGGCAAACACGGCGGGAAATGAATAATATCGTTAATAAAGGTATAATCTTTCTCGCCGCGGCGTCCCATTACTATGTAATCCGCTTTCGAGGAAATACGAGTTCGTATTATGGGGCGCACCGATTCGTATTCGATCGCAAATCACCGCGACTAGAATTTCATTTGCAGTAAAGAAAAATTTTCGAAGAATACGGAAAACGGCTACACTGCCGCGCCGCGAGTATGCAAAGTCCATCCCCGTCGCCGCTATACGACCTTCGACGCTTCGCGGGAAAAAGTGTCCGAAGGGGGCGGCTTTTAGATTGCGCGTAAAAAGGATTGTTTGCCGAGGGCAATAAAAAATAAACGGACGGTAACGGAATAATGTAAGCGTCGCTGTTTTAATTCCATTTTCCATTTATTGGCCCGAATTTGCGCATTATTAAATATTTCAGAGGGATTATCTTGGTGTGGGTATTTATTATGCACATGACGTAGACTAAAAACAGACGGCTTCGTTCAAATTTTATATCCATTTGTATCAAGTATACGGCATTCTTTATTGATTTCATTGTTGGCACTGATTTGTACAATCCAAAATTATTATTTTGAATGTGTACGTATAAATATAGATATACTGCACATGCAAAAATATCCAAAAAATACATTAACTCTTGGAAAAAAAATTTTCAATGCATATTTCGATTGCTTACGACTTTAAGTACCTCCCCTATCAATGGCAGACTGTAAAAAATTGTTCCACTTTTTCTGTTACTAGCTCTCGGTCTATAATTAAATGCATTATTTTTAATGATTCTGTTACTAATGTTATGATGTAATTTCATCAAAATAAATTTGTAAATGTAGAGATTAAATTTAATTTTAACACGAAGCTCTTGTATTAATATATAGAAATGTGTATTTCGAATACAAAAAAATACTTGAACATAACTTCCAATTATTAATCTCCAATTGTTCCAATTATTAATTAATCTCGATGTATTCTGCGTTTTTGAAATTTCAGATCTTATTATTTATATACAAATATTAATTAGTGTGAGCTAATTATTTTGAAGAATGCGGATGAGTTTTTCCCGCCCAGGGCCTTTTAATCCCCTTTAATCCCTCAGTTTGCTTTATTCCGTCACTTTCTTTTCGTCTGGGCCCAAACCTGGGGACAGTCGGCGGGGATTTCCCAATAAAAATGGTTATACATATCCGTAACCTTCGGAGATTTTTCCCTAATCCCATTGAAATTTCCTTGCCATAATACACCCCTTGTACGTAATCGGCCGGAGTACATACCTGGCCCATCTGTATTAGTTAATAAAATGTTTTTCAAGAGAAAAAATTTTAAAGTCATTGACGTCTCAGTTGACATAATTACGTTTTACTCACATTGATTCTGTTTTTATACCATACTAGGAAATCACGTTCGACTTCTCACTAAAAGAACGAAGCAGCGGAGCATTAAAGACACCGAACCCCAATCGTTTTCAATCAGACCTCTCGAAACAATGATCTCGCTAGACTCGCCTAGCCGCAATAATTTTTTACAGCCGCCGCAGAGAGCGGCGAGCATCGGCCGTCGCGCCATAAAAAGCCATCGGCGCGTCCAGCGGCTCCGGCAGTAGCAGGCGGCACTGCAATAAGCGTCGCCTTCGCACATCGGCACTTAGCCTCCGCGAGCGAGCACAATAAGTGCCAGATGGCGCCTACTGCACAGCACGTGCTAATTCGATCGGCGCGCGCATATAGCGCTATACGACGGTGCGACTAATTGAGAGCGCTTGCGCTCATTGAAAAGCTCGAGTGAGCGCGCCTGTAAATCCCCCCGACTTGCCTTGCTTCTTATCCGGTCTCAGAGCGAAATATCGTGTGCGCGCCGCGCGCAAGCTGAGGCAGCAGCGCCGAACTCCTGGACCGTGAGATTGCAGGCGAGAGCGACTTTGTAACGAGCGGCCCGTCCTCTCCTCCTCCGAATCGTGACTCCGCGAGAAAATGAGACTCCGAGATTGCGTGCACTACCCGAGTGGCTGCTTCTTCTTCCTCTTTCTCCTCCTCCTCCACCTTCGGCGAACTTATCGATCTATCGAGTAATTATTGTACGCCCCGGAGAGTTTTTTGATCGGCTGACATTGAATTTATAAGCAGGAGGCCAAATATTTAAAAAGGCGAAGAGTATACCTTTCTTAGGGGAGGGGACCACTGATTAATTTCGAATATGAGCGAACTTCATTGTGGCGGAGCTGCTTTTTATATCGTTGCAGAACTGTAATTTGATAGAGCCGAAACCCAAAACACGAACCCACTGCCGATAAAGGCTCATAAACACATGGATACCGAGAGCAGGAACGCAGTTCCCGGCGCACCGAGCCAGCAATTACCGACTTTCACCATTGTAGCAAAGGCAAAAAACGCTCCAATCATAAAGCCCCCGCAGCTCGATCCCGGCGACGCCTCTGAAAGCGAAGCGTCGGCGATTAATCGCCGGGGAAAGACGAGCGAGTGCACATAAAACCCGGACAATATCGACGTGACGGATGAAATCGTCTTCACGGGCGTTGCAGCACATGTAGCACGCAGCCGAGTATACACGAGGAGCGAGAGAGAGAGAGAGAGAAAGAGGGACTGGAGGTCAATAGCCTGCGCCGCCGGCGGAACTGGTTTAGCAAAGGCCGCGTATCTGGATCTCTCGGGCAGCACCGGCTCCCCTGCGGAGCCTCCATGTGTAGCAGCGAAATCGGACCGTAAAAATAGCTCCAGACGCCCGAGACAGGTAGTGTGCGCCTGTTTCTTTTTTTTTTTTACCCGGGAGGGGAGTGCGTTAAGCCGGAGTTTGCGTGCCGCGCAAAGTGCTGGACGCGAAGCTCTTTATCGAGGCATTTTAAAAATCTGAGAAATTAATATTAAAAAGCCGCCGCTCGAGTAAGAAAACGAGCTCTAAAATTAAAACGGCTCCTGTCGAGAAACTCGTTTAGACACAAGAGCGAAGAGATTAGAGGACACTTTTTTCTCCTCGTCGAGGCTTCGACATAAATGTCAGCAAGCTTCCTTTTTCGCGCGAGGATAAGTCTCTCTGTAAGTCCGTCTAAAGATAAGTAAGCCATTAACAAGTAGGATGCGAGAGGCATTTAGATAAAAGAAAGGTCACCGTCGCACCGGCGATTAAATCAGATACAAAAATAATGCCTCGCGCGAAGATAAAGCGCGCCGATCCTTCAAGTTTAAAATCGTCGAAACCGGAAGAAGCCCGTTCGCTCGGAAAAAAAGTCTTCGGCAAAGATTTGTCTTCCGGATATCGCATAGCCGTTAGTTACAGCCTCCCGTATCATCCATCTCTCCATCAAGTGCTCGGATTTTTATTATCGAGCAGCTCTCCGCCGAGCTACACCACTCGATTTATCCATCAAAACCGACGAGGGATCTCCCCGCCCTCCCGCACCTCCCCCCCCCTCCCCCCACTGCTGAACTTTGACGGTGGAAAAAAAATTTTTATTCCCGACCATAAAACGGCGGCTGCGCGCGGCTCGATTGAGCGTGCGTGTCGTTAATCCCGGAGCGCGCAGTTATCAACTCTTTTTTTGCGCAGCGCGACTTTGAAAATCGTGCGTGCGGCAACAGTGCGCGCGCGGGGGGAGGGGGTGGGGGGGGGCGATGGGCTCGAGCATCGATCAAAATTCATGCCCGCTCGTCGACGACAGCTGCCCCCTCGGAATTCTCAACGAGGAGCCGCGAGTTGGCACTTTTTTTCTTTTTTTCATTTTTTTCGGGAGCGTCGTTTAATCGCCTGCGAATTGCGCGCGCGGGTATCATCGTCTGCGTTTGTTTCCTGTGTGTCGCTGCGGGAACACGAGAGAGAGCAGTGCCTGGCTCGCGTCCTGCACTCTCGGGCTTTTTCAACGAGTTGCCGAGAAAGTTTGACGTTGACGACTCGCTCGTTCTCGAGGCGTACTGGGAAAAAATAAACGACGCTATTAGCGCCAGAGAGGAGTCTAGTTTGGAATTGCGAGCAATTGGGATTTCGCAAATTGCTGCCGAGGATGTCGCTGGCTGAATTACAAGCGCTGATATTATTTCTCGGCGAGGTAATTCTGTTTTGCTGGTTAATCCATTTTTCTCGATTGGATCGAGCGTCTTATTTTTAGTTTTTATTTTATTTTTGCGCCTTAAAGTAAACTCATAGATTATAAATAAACGACTTAATTCGTCTGGCTATAAATTGGGTTTCAGGTTCTTTGACGTTTAAATTCCTGAAGCTTAATTGAAAGAAATTTTTAGTCATTCATTTTTTAAATAAAAAATCTTTCTCGTAATACGTGTTTTGAATTGTTAAACCATAAATAAAAGAAGTAGAATATATTTATTTCTCCGAGATAATTTAGAAATCTAAGCAAAGGCAGAGGCAGAATGCATTTATCAAATGATAAAAGAACGGCTAGGTGTACGAAGGTGTGCAAGCAAGAGCGATTAAAAGACTCCTCCTCTCTCTCTCCGAGCCGGAAAATGTTGCTCTTGTTAATTGGATAGGAGGCGGGGACGGCGTTGTTCTTTCATTCCCTCAGCTATTTTTACGCTTTTGCTGGCTCTTAATGGAGACATCCTCCCCGAGCCCGGAGAATTACTTTAAAAAATTATTTTTAAGCGTTTTTACTTTAGACGCGCTAACCCCACGGAACATCGGATTTCCCGGAGCTCAAGGCTCCGCGTAAACTTAATTAGCGCTTAGGAGCTCTCTCGGCCGCAGCCGGGACAATGGGCCGGACTCGAAAAGAAAAAAAAAAAAAAAAGAATTTTTTATTAACTCTCTTATCTCTTGAAAAGTCGAGAAAATCGCGTTAGGACTAATTCAATTACACGAGCGGTGCGCGCGGACGGAATTTTTTTCATAATAATTACCCCGGGTAAACGTCCGACGGGGTGAACCGCGAGAAATACGGCGCGAAATTTCGTTCGGCTTGAAATCTTTATCGCGCGAGTTTAGTCTCTCATTTTTTCCCGTCTGATTTTTGCGCTCAGCTTTACTGGGAAAAGTTTCCCGGGGCGCACACTCAATCGAGTTAAAAAATTCAGTTTTCGACGAAAAAAGAAAAAAAAAAAAAAAAAAAAAGAGGCCAGTTCCTTGTTTTACCCCGAGCTTTTTTTTCGAAAGGCAAATCGGATTATGAGCGTAACTGGCGTGGCTTTGGATGTCGCCATCGAAATTCGCGTAATCGCATCGGATAAAAAATATCCGGTCCGACTCGCCGCTCCATTATTTCGACTGCGCGGCTCGTAATAAATCTCGTTAAAAAGGACAAAAGCGCCGGGCGCTCGATGAAGAGGGCATCCTCCTCTCCCTTATTAAAAAGCCTTGTCGAGCGTTCGGGCAAGAAAAAGGAGCAAGCAATTAAGAAAAAGGAGCAAGATCGAGGGCGCCTTTTTCACGGCGCCGCAGGGACGTTTTCGCGGATATTTCTCGAGTTCTCGTGGAGTTAAGCGGTGCGCGCGAGATAAAAAGCCGAGGGTCAGAGAGAGAGAGAGAGAGAGAGAGAGGCCAGGTGCGGAAGGAAGGAAGGAAGCGCGAAACGAGCAGCGCCCGGGAGAAGAAAAACAGAAGGCAATAAGGGAAGACGAACGGGAACGAGCCCTCCGGTGAGCCACTTTCCTCTCTCTCCCCCGCCGCCGCCGCCGCCGCCGACGTGCAATCCCGGGGCCTCTTCTTTTCGGGGGCAGGCGAACTTTCACTATGAATAACGCCGCGCTCGCGGAAAAGTATCAAAAGCGACGCGCGACACATCCCCCGCGCAAAGTTATTTATGCGAAAAAGTTCCGATGTACTTTTCTCCCCTCCACCGCCCCGTCCGAGGCGTCGCCCCGGTATGCGCTTATGACTTCCGAGAATCCCGCTCGTCGTCGAACGACGCCGCCGATCTCCTACAAATCTCTCTTTTAATCTGTTTAACCTTTGAATTTATCGCCCGAGCTTTCGGCTACGTCGACTGACGATTCGTCTTGATTTTTCCCGATTACGCGCGACTGTATACACTTTTTTTTTAAAAGTTTGCGCGCGGTAATTGCTGAATACGAGTCGACGGACGTGTTCGATTAATGAACCTTGTTAATCAAAATTTCAATTTCAACGCATAATTTAGCTTTTAATTGTGAATAATGTGATTACCTAAGTGCATGCATAAATAGGGTTTTATTACGCGATCTAAATTATTCGACCGAATGTCGAATTGTGTTGTTTGAATTAAAAATAGCTCTTTGGCATATTATTAATGTGACAATATTATTATTAATATTGTATTGCATAATTAGCCATGTCCCTTTTGTATCAGTAATTATTCTCTTTTGCTTAATTACTCTATTTACGTTTAAAGGAAATATTTGTTATCAGCATTTGTTCGCTTTGCTATCTTGTTAAAAAATGTTTAATTATAACAATTTCTCTTTGTCAAAAGAATATTGCTTTGTAAATTTCCAGAAAATTATTCACAATATCCATTTACGTAATGATCAAGCCCCGAGTTGCTACACGAATTTCTGAACAATTTTGAATACATCCATTATTACGAATTCCAAAGCCAAACCGACTGTATCGCTTAAAGTAAAGGACGATCCGAGCAGGAGCCGATATTTGCGGACTGACTTTTTGCCTTTTGGCAAACTTGCGCCGGATGGTAATCAGGAGCGGCCGGCGACTGAGACCGCGCAGTTTACGGAGGATAAAGAGTTTTTTCTCAAAAAGAGCGCGTGCCTCGCCTCAAAAAAATCCGGGGAGAGCCGCGGCACCCGGAAATTAGCCCGGCTCGTTAGCGCTTCTCTCTCCCTCGACGGATTGTCTTATAAACAAGCCCGGAATTTCTATGAGCGACTTTTTTTTTTCCAGTTTGAATTATTTAGAATGCTTTGTGCACGTAGGTGGACGACTCGGGCGCTTGTTAGCTGCGAAAGAGCCTCGAATGGCAGGAATTTAAATTTCTAGGAAGAAAAAAAGTGTACACGCTTGAGAGTTTGCGAAAGGATCCTTGGGAATATTTTTTGTCGCGTAAACAAAACTTTATTGGGGACTTAAGTAAAAGCATTCTCTACGCGTAATATACTTTTATAAAAAGAGCAGAATGTTTTGTCGCTGCTGAACATTCTTATAAGATTGCTGCGGATTCAACATTTAATCGCTTTTTCCAAAGATAAACAAATACTCATTAAATTTCTTCAAAGAGGCCTTTCATTCGCAAATGAAACAGAATGAACAAGCTCGTCAATAGCAGGCGTTCGCGAACATTACATCACTTTACAGGGTACGCGAGCTTAATAACGCGCATAATGAAACGCGTACTGCGAAAATTCATCAGCTTCAATTAGAAATTTCTCTATTACTTCGTAATCGTACACGCAGGTGCATCGACCTTCCGTCGAACGTCGGCCAGCGCCGGGAATTCCATCGGCGAAGTATCTTTAAAGTCAGCTCGGCGGGGAGCAAACGAAAAAAGCCAATACTCCTCCGGAGTTAACCGTGAAAACAAAAGATACAGAGGCGGCTTGGCATTAGAAAAAAAAAAAAAAACAGGGAGGAAATCGAGCCGCGCACAAATCTTGGCGCTTGATAATCCGGATAAACCTGCAGCGACTCTCGGCGTGTTTGCTCTGGCTGCGAAAAATGTACACACGGGCCGAAAAGCCGAGCAAGAAGAAGCGGAAATTCCTGCTTCAGGCAGCATTTGCACGCGCGATTAAACCGCGCGCAAAACCAGCTCCGCTCTCTCTCTCTCTCTCTCCCTCTCGCCGGGCGCGTCAAAGAGATGCATAAACTCTCGCGCTTCTGTTTGACTTTTCAATTTCGGATGCGCCGTCGCTGGATACTAATTGAGCCTGTCTGCTGCAAAAACTCGCAAGACTGCCGGAGTCGAGTGCGGTGAGCTGGTAATCTTCGGGATTTATTGTTAATGGATTTGCCGTGTCAAGGTGTTTTGGTTTTAAATAACATTTTTATCTTTTTCATTCACTTTGATGTATCGTCTATTTTTGCCAAGGGCAAAGATGTTCATTAACCTTATCGAACTTAAATTAACTTTGGTCGTGATTAACTATTTTTGCAGGCGTATTTCCAGTTCGTCGAGTTTCTCAAATTTAATATGAAATTAGCGTATTTTTCCTTACTCGCCGAGGCTCGTCGGTTAAAAGTATATAGTAGTTTTCTTTTAATTAACGTCCGGCAACCATAGATTAATCAAGTTTTAAAATATTCAATCAAAGTTTTAGTATTAGATGAAAAATAAAGAAAGAAGCGTGGAAAAGTTTTTCTGGGCGCATCACTGCACTGATAACTCTATTATATGCTTTTTAATGAAATGTGACTAAAAATAGATAAAAGTTTAACGAGTACGCGATCGGGTTGCGTTTCCACTTGTTTAAAATGCACATCTGATTAGTGCGCGACTAATACCGCAACTTTTACAACCCGACGTTAAATATTCGAGCGGAGAGAGAGAGCTTTAGCGCTAAATTAATCTGCGCAAACGTAATTTAAGTTCCGCGGATATACCCTCCCATAAAACTAAAATAAGATAAACTTTTTAAAAGCTCGCCGCGCGGCTTATCAAGGGAACCCGTCAGTTTTCCCCGGGATTATCGCCTAATTCCATTAATTCGAAAAACGAAGCGCCGGGGCCGCTACCCTCGAAATTAGCCAGTCAGAATTTTCGATTCGCTGCAGCAGCGGCGGCGGCGGCGGCGGCGGCGGCGGCAGTCGGGCGCGTCTAATTAAGTTCTTACACGCGTTTAAAAGTACATTTCGCGCGATAGCACGTTTTCTCGCAAACTCTCGGAGCGCTCGGTGTGCAGCCCCGGCAAAGGAGCGGCCGGGGCGGCGGGGTGGGAGGGAGGCAGTCGCTAAAGGGAAGAAAAGGAGGAGATTTTCCGCGCCGGGAAATTCGGGGACGCATTTCCGAGGCTTTCTTCTTCTTTGTCGATACACCTAACGCTCGCGAGGGGGAGTAGCAAAGGCCAAGCAAAGCGAGGAGGAGGGAATGAAAACTTCCTTCCTGCACGAGCGGCGCGCGCGACAGCGAATTCGCGCTCGAGAACTCGGCCCCTTTGTCCAGGACGCACAAAGGGAACAGACGCGTGAGTGTTCGCTCTCTGCTCCCTGTGTGCGGGTGTGCATGCGCGTGCGTGTGGGTGCGGTGGCGCACTCAGGGCCGCGCTATAAAGTCGCGGCCGCCCGACGATGTTACCCCGAGTATATAGAGGGAGAGACGCGCGCGCGCTCCCCGACTCCCTCCCCGGCTTACGAAAAGCGCCGAGTTGTGTTTTAAGGATATGAAAAACCTCTTTATATATCGAGAGCGAGCGCGGAAAGCATTTTACTTCTAACGTCGCTTTGTTTTTCCCCTTTTTGGTCGCGCGAGCGAGTTATATTTTTTAATATTTTTTTTTTTCTCCAACGGAGACGGCCCGGGGAGGAGGCGGATATAAAAAGCGCGATATGTAAGAGAGTCTTTCTCTGTGCGGGGCATTAAAGTATTTTTGCGGCGCTGGTGTGAGTCTGAGCTATAGCGGGGGCCGCTCCGCCAGATGAGAAATGGTTCCCGGAAGAAAAATTGCCCGAAGAAAAGAATCCGGGCGGAGGAGGGGAAGGAGGAGGTGGGACAGGCCGCCGGCGACGTTTTATTGAAAACTTTATATGTACGACAATATTTGCAAAAGCGGCTTTTCGTTGTTAAAAGCCCCCACCCCGACGAGCTGCTGTGCGGCAAAAAGTCGCCGGAATTGGGACGCACCGAGATCAAAATTCTGGCCTGCTTTTGGCTCGAATGCAAATCTGGATCGCAAACGCAGCGACGCCGGCAAAAATAACTTGTTTTTAGTCGGAGAAACCGAGGCGATGCTTCCGGGTGCTTGCGCGAATGTATATAGCAGCAGTCGCGGCAAGACGAAGGGGGATGATTTCCGCAGCGAGTTTCAAGCTCGCGCAGCTGATTGATAATTCCAGTGTCTTTACTCGAAAAATGAGAGGTTAGCCTGCATCGATGTATTTTTTTTTTTTTTAATTTTTAATTCACTCGAATGCATGCTTTAGCGCGCAGCACCTTGATTTTAATTAACAGGAAATTCTAATCTTGACATTGCGATCTTATCAAGCGTGATTAAATGCTAGGCTTGCACTTACGCGGTGATGGTGATTGACATTAGGAATAATTTCCGTGACTCACCTGCAACAGAGAAAATGAGACTCGATTAGATGTGTGTTCAAGAGGCACTCTTGTTTAAAAAATAACACGTTGCGAATTTCTATTAAAGATTAATAGGTAATAATTGCGACTTTTTACTGTAAGGTTATAATTACTGCAGGATAAATGAAAAATATGAAATTGCGCTCGCTGATGGATTAAATTTTTAATTAAAAATTCTTTTTAAAACTATTTCTATACCCAAGTAAATATAGTAAAATGCTACAATAGCGCAACTAGTATGGAACGCAAAGTAAACCGAACTACGAAACGTCCACAAAAGAAGCACCTGCATCCCAAAAAAAGACTCGAACCAGTAATTAAATTTCAATCCCGCGCAAAAAAGAAAGACAGCTCGAAGCGAACGAAGGAATTGTGCATCAAACAGCTGGCAGCGTATATAAATAACGAGGCTCCAGCCTGGAGTTTTAAAAACGGCGTTCGCGCTTCAGACTCTCAGGCATTGTAAGCTCGCAGCGTCGTCGTCGTCGTCGTCGTCGCGACGTCGACTCAAGGGGATAAATTCTTGCGGGTTGGGTTCTTTGACGCACCGAACAATGACGACAAAAGGAGTTACGGTCGAGCCGCCGTCACCTGCAGTGTTACCCTCCACCCCCGCTCCTCCCCCCCGCCCCCCGTCGATTGACTGGCTGGCGGCGTTTTCCCCGCGAAGGGAACCCCTTTGGAATGCGCTAATAACTCGAGGCCTCCGCAAGCTCCCACCTATATAAACTGGCGACGCCGCGCACCGACGACCCGAGTCTTTTTGCGAAAAGCCTGTCGTTGGCTGCTTTCGAGAAAAGTGCTCTCCCGGACTCGACTCCGCCGAGCGCTTCGAGTGGTTATGGATTTTTTAATTATAGCCTGCCCCTGCGGTTTTCTTGTGGCTTCAACTCTTTATTTTTTAAATCAACCTGTTTGTTTTAAGACGAGAGAGTAAATCTTGAAAAAAGGCTTTCGTCTACATCCCGGAAAGAGGTCGATACTTTATAATTACAAGAAGTAGGTGCGAGGTACTGAATTTTTAATCGTATGCGTATTAAAGAAATAAAATTGTAACAAAAGTTCCAAGTCCTATACACTCTACTTCGGAATCTAAAAGATTCTTGAAATTTCGTAAGAATTTTTAATATAAAAGATAGTTGTTCTTATATGACGTTAAAAGTATGGCCCGCATGTTTTCATTTTACTAAAGTGCTTTTCTTGTGCATTCACAAACACGGAGAAAAATGTCGCGTTAAAAAAGTATGGATTCCTTGTACTAGTCGAATATTAAAATTATATAAAATATTCGGATTAAACATTTTTATTTAAGCAAAATAAAAGAATCGATCCGTAAAAAGGTTCACGGAATAAGCTTCACTCGCAGAAGTAAAGGTTTGTGCAGTGTCTAAGTAAGTACTCAACCATCAGACGCGCAAACACTTTCGTGTAATATAATAAGATTTTCGCAATGGAGGGTCTAAGTGCTGTATTTTTAAAATATAGAAATCGGCTCGCATCTCCGGCGCACTCGTGCAATCACTTACCCAAACCGAGATATTTCTCTGAAGGCAAACACTGCTCTTTACTCCCTCCCTGTATGCGTTGAGCAAATAAAAGTCGCTTTTCGCCTTCCATCTTCCCCTTATAAAGGAAAAACTATATAATATATGAGAAGTACAATTTTCGCGCACCTAACTCGTTAACTCTAATGTCATTACGTCGATCGGTGCAATTGAAACTTTCCTCCCATTTCAATCCCTTAAGCTGCTTTACTTGCAAAATTTTCAAATTTTACTTTACATTTAAACAATTTAGAAGGCATTAGCGCGAAGAGATGAAATTTCTGCGTTAGTCGGGATCGCGAAACAACGGGTTTGCTAACCCTCACTTGTGCGCCGTCGAAAACTTTAAGTAAAATTTGCTTAACGCTTAAATAACTACTCGTCAGTTCCGACGATGTAACACACACTGGAAACAGGAATTTGCCCGAGCTTATTAATATACCTCGCCTCGAGTAAATGTTTGATCGGCATAAGTCTTCGATTAAATATTTATTTACGTGTTTTATAACGTTACGACCAAAAGACTCGAAGGAAAGTAGGAAGTTATACGCGGAGTAAATTTCAGCGAAATGCAGAAAACTCCCCCATTCAGTAAACTCTCGCGCGCTTATCAAAGCTAATTCCTCCAAGACTGATTTTCATTGGAGTTCTTTCCCCGAGTCGCGCATTCATCTTGGGGCGTGATTAATTCGGCGGCCATCCATCAACGCGGAGGGGGGCGCATTTTCTCAAATATTAACACAATGCTTCCGTGGCTCGCCGGAATTTCCTGAGCGCGCGCGCGGTCAATTTTTCAAAGAATTCCTCTTTTTTAACGTCGCCGGCTTTCGGGCCGCGCGGATCGCGTGCGCCGCCTATAGATTTCGCGGCGCGATTAGCGCACTTGTAAAACAAGCGGCGGATCTGCACCCGGCTCGGCTGTAAAGAGGAAAATTGCGCCCCGACAATTGTCGACGCACACTTCCGCGGATGGATTTTGCTTGGCTGGAGATTGCGAGAGCTCGTTTTTCTACCGTTTTAGGCGCTTCTAGTCGCACTTTTTCTTACTCTTTTTTTTTTTTGGTTTTCAAGAATTATCACCTTGCGGTAGAAAGTTTATTTTTCTTTTTAACTTTGAATTTTTTGTCGCAGGTGCGAGAATTCGAACATCACGATAACCTCGATTTACATAATTTATAAAGCTGCATTTTAATAATATATAATAACAATCTTTTAATAATTTACTAAGAATCCAAATTTGTCTATTTAATGTTTTTTCAAGTATTTACTAGAGTGTCAAGTTTTAAAAATATTTTGTTACGAAAGGATTTTTAAATTAGAAAAATATCTGTAATTAAGCAATCGATTTTCTGTTACCTATAGTTGAAGTCACGTTTGTCGCTAATAAGATAAGGTACACTGTATTTTTATAAGGCAATTTGCATAAGAAAAGGCAGCTCAAAGCCTCGAAACAAGTGACGCACCATCCCCAGTCAGTTTCTCTTTTAATCTGCCAAAGCTCGCCGGCAGATTTAAATTAGTTGCAGCGCGCGAAATATGTTTTGCCCCGGATAGTCTAAAATTGAATTTCCATTAAGGCGGCCATTGTTCGCGCGCGCGGGGGCCGAAGCCGCGCCGAAGAAAAGTACCGCGCCGGTTAAAATAAAACTCTCATCGCCTTACGCGCGACTGCACACTTGAAACGCTTAATTCGTTTCGTTTGCGCGATTCAAAGCGAAATTAATGGCCGGCAAAAAGGCTCCGGAGGCAAAAAGAGCCGCGCGCGTATATTACCTCGCGCGCATTGTAAAACGCACACCGCCGGAGGGAGAAAAAGGGTAATGTTTTCAAATTTATTCAATGTGAAAATAACAGCGCCGCGGCTGCACCCCGGATTTACCGAGAAACACTGCGGCTTTTAAGCCGCTTTATCCAGAAACTTGAGGAATTCAGTTTTTTTTTTTTTTTTTTTGAAAGACGTATATCATCGGTAAAGCACCTGTCAAGCATAAAACAAAGCAGAGTGCGCAATGAAAAGATTCATTTAATTTTCTCATTCTAATAATAGGAGTATTGTTTTCACAGTTGAAAACAGTTTATTCGCTAGTTAAGGAGAAATTTTTTGGTTCACCATCGAGGATGATTTCCACTTGGCTCGAAAAGTTTCTTGCGGCGTGAAATGGGTCTTTCTTGCCGGAGCGCAAGAAAAAAGCCTTCTCCTCTTGATTTACTCGTCGCGGGCAATCGGCGAAAGCAACTGGTGCACGCCTCGGCGAGGAGGGCGGGGGGACATCGATCTCACGGAATGCAATCCGGGGAAAAATAAAGCCGACGTGTCTGTCTCCGTTATCTTAGGTGCGACTACACAATAGGGGCGCTAAGAGCCAAGGCCTGCGAAATTTGATAGGGAGGAGCGAGCGCGAGCCAACGGAACGGCTAATGGGTTTAAGGTTCGAGACGGCAATTGTTGCGGGGGGAGAGAGAGAGAGAGAGAGAGGAAAAGACGAAGGGCTCGCGCGAGGAAGAAAGCCGCAGAAGACGCCCGGGATTTAAGGGGGATTTACAGGCGAAAGCCAGGCAGGCGCGGATAAAGCCGCCGCCGCCGCCGCCAGTATACGGCAGCGTCGGCCTTTGCTGCGGAGCTGCTCACCGCGAGTACGCCGAGTTAATTAAGACTGGCGGCACGGACCCACGTACTTAATTCCCCGATACTGGACAGAGGCTGCCTCCCTCTCCGCTCGGCCCCCCGGACCTTCGTATAAGAGCGCAAGCCTGCAAAAATCGAGTAATAATTTAGGAAAATTATTATGAGACCCGGAAAATTACGCGTTTTATGCGGCCAGGCCTTTTTGCTAACCCTCCCAGCGGAGGTGAATTTGCGGTGCCGGAAATATTGAAAATTAAAGCGGTCTTTTCCTGCGGGTCATTAAGAAAAATTATCTATTTTCTTATTTTAAAGAGTAAAATTTATTAGAAATTCTTATATAAAAATTAATGCGATCAAGTAATGCACAGAAGTAAGAGATATTAAATTTTATTACAGTACAGAATTTTATAATTAGAATAAAACTAATGAAATGGTATGCATTGCTGCATACTTTTATAATTCGTGCTATTTTTCAACGTTTAGTCTCAATTTAATATTGGCGCTAGCAAGGGATCAAGCCGCAAGGCAAAAGACTGCACGCCCTATCAATATATCGATCGACGGAGAAAAAGAGGAATGAAGTTTGCTTGCGATATAAAATAAAATTTGTTGATCCAACAGCAGCCTGAATTGACTTGCTCACAAAGATAAACAACTTTTTTAAATTCCCATAACGTTAATTGAAATTGGCTGTTTTATTTTATTTTATTATCGTGTTATCCTTCGCGAGAAGTTCAATTGCGAACTCTGGCTAGGTTCGACGCGTATAAAAAAAAAGTGAATTTCAGTTTTAGCCAGTTTCGCGAAGTAAACGATTAAAGCTTGTGTTTAGGTGGAAGCGGTAATTTTCTTTCTCAATAGACGCGCGCAGCTGGACTATTAAAGGACAGAGAAGCGGCGGGCGAGGAGAAAGAGAATAGAAGTCCGCATTGCGCGATTCGCTACTTAAATCTCTTGCTTCGTCTCGTAATTCCACTTAAAGTTTGCGACCGCTAACGCTCTCGTCTAATTGCATCGGCACGCCGCGCGGCTCTACAATGTTTTCTCGAAAAGTACACTGAACATGAAACAGTTCGCAGCTTCTCATTGAAAAACTCCTTTGTTTCCTATTTAAAACTTCATCGTTTCTTCTTTTTTCATTCTTTTTCAGCATTTTGAGATTTATATTAGATGTATTCGTTTATAATAAGTTATTAATATCCTGATAAACAAAAGCTCTATTGTTCTCTGCTGCCGTCAATCAAAATTTCGTGTTTCAGATATATCCATACATAATTACGTAGCCTTTATCAGAAATATCATTTCGGGGAACGAGGAGACCGTCTTAATTTCGGATCAAGGATTTTACTTTAACTTTCGGATATATTTTCTCACATAAAAATATGAAAGAAGCCATTTCTCAGAAGTTATTGAACTCTTTGACGCAAAATTTAAGAAAAATCCATTTTTCTACTATCACGTATAGCTTTTCAACTGATAATTGCTTAGTATTTTAATTGTTGGCACTAGAAAGATGATATTATATCTTATGGATTAAAAAAATGTTATCCATTTTTTCCAACCATGCAAAATCTTCATTTCTTCAATAAATATAAGCTAAAATGACGTCGATGATTTTTCTAGTTTATTTTTATGCTAGTTAGGTGGTTATTCTTCATTTGGTTATAGCATTTGAACAAATAAAAATTTTTGGATGATATTTTTAGTCGATAGGATTTGATCTCAACTTTCAAACGCAGAAAATTAAAATACTGTACAGTTTGCTGTTAAAAATTTATACGACTTGACTAAGAAATCCTTTGTTACGGCGACGATGCCGCCACTTACGGGTCGAGGCGCGAAAAATAAAGGCCAATAAAAGCACAGAAGCGACGCTGACTATGAGGTGTGCACGAGCGAGCTCGCTTTATTGGCAAAAAATCCCGGAAAAAGAGTCTACTCTGTATTGAATTGCTTCTGCGTTTCTTGCTCTTGGGAGGAACTCTAGATTTACGAGTAATCATGTCCTCGTACTTTTTAAACTGATTTCTCTTTTCTTGCCTCTACTTTTATTTCTCCTTGTATTAGAGATTATTTTTATAATGTTCAAATGTTTTGAAACATATTAGCCGACTATTCGAAACTATTGACCATTAGATGCTACTGGAATTCTTAATCTTTAGAGGACGGAGATTTGGGATGTAAAACTATTATGGGTACAGTGTCTATTATGTGTCGCCGCTGTATATTTTCCCGCCCTCTAAAGGTTAAGGGTAAAAAAAAGCAGCGTAAATATAGAAACGAATATTTCTTAATTTTGCACAATACTTGCTCAAGTTAAATTTTACTAAAAATTTATAATAAATTTTAGGCTTTAAAATAAAGTAGACAATTTCTCCTTATTATTTGTAGGAAAAAATTTAATTTTCAATTAATCAATTTTAATTTATAACAGGGAGAGTGGAACTGTTATTAGGGTTGAAAAAATTATTCAAGTTTTGTATCAAAAATTTTATTTGAAATTTTTCATTTCTTTACATATTA
>JAWWEO010000009.1:25047039-25135206 GCA_035582975.1 Ormyrus labotus | reverse complement strand
TAATATGTAAAGAAATGAAAAATTTCAAATAAAATTTTTGATACAAAACTTGAATAATTTTTTCAACCCTAATAACACTTCCACTCTCCCTGTTATAAATTAAAATTGACTGATTGAAAATTAAATTTCTTTATGATTAAAAAAAAAAGTTTTGCACTAATAGTATTGTATTGTAATAGTATTATAAGGTGACATGCGCACAAAGATAAACACGTTTTTTAAATTTCGGTAACGATAATTAAATACTGCTATTTTGTTATATTTTAGTGTCTATTGTAATGATAGTGAGAAATTAAACATAAAGATAAGATCTTAATATTGATCAAATGTGCAGTTCAAAGTAAGGTACATCTGTTTGTGAATGTTTTTAGACAGGTCAGAATTTTCAAGATCATTTATGTCCGAATAAAAGGCATTAACAGAAAAGCGTCCATTCCAGGCATTCATTTTTAGTTCCAATATAGTATTTTAATGACAGTCGGAAGCTAAATATAAAGATAAAATCTTAATATTGATCAAACGTGTAGATCAAACGAAAGGTTTACTGAATAATCCGTAAAATACCCATGGACATTGCCTGCAGGCATTCATTTTGATTTACAACCCTTAACCTTTAGAGGACGGGAAAACCAGTATACGGGGGCGACGCACAATCGACACTTTACTCATGATAGTTTTAGCATTCTGAGAGAAACCAGGAATCCTAAATTCCCGTCCTCTGAAGGTTACAAAGCTTACAAAGCATGATCTAGAATTCCTCCAAAGAGCAAAAAACCCAAAAGCATACAATATTTTTCTGTATATATATTTATTTAAAAGTACCTATTCACTCAGAAATTGTCAAAGAATATTGATTATTTGAATTTTTAATTTACTATAAAATTTAATTATATATATACAATGAAAAATATAATAAAATACTAAAAAAGCTGAGTCACGATTTCGAGTACCGGAGAAACAACAAATTAATATTAGGTAGCTTTTTCTAACTACGAATATTATGAAAAATGAAATTTGGTAATTAGTTGTAAAACGGCAATCAAAACTTTAGTACCCGAATAATAATAATAATTATAGTTCATTTTCTTTCAACAGTGAAAAAATGTATGAAAACAGTGTTTACTGAAACTTTACTGTAATAATACTCTTAATACTTTTTGTTGTAATAGTCGTATACTTTCTAGTCTTTTTTCATTTCACTTTTTGCCAACTTTTTGGACATTTTAGAATGATTTATTTTGAAGTAAATAATTTACGTAACTGACCGACTTACATCATATTTTTGTTTGGCACAATTATATAAATTATTTTCCATGGAAAAGGTCATAAAGTGTTGTAGTCATAACAAAAGAGATATTACTTCTGTAAGAGCGAAACACATTTTTTCGAAATTGAAATGTTTATCGCAGCACGAGAGCAGTCTATTTATTTTTGCGCTCAAGTAAGAATTTTGATGTAGACTCGTATCGTAACGCAACCATTTGTTCCCCTAAGCTCGGATTATCCAGCTAAAAAGTAAGGGTCACAAAATAAATTTACTTTTCTTTTTAGCACAACGATTTGTCACGAAAGTAAAAGTCCGACCCATGTCATACATTCCCATTACAATCCTTAAACATCAATTTGCGAGATGATAAATTTTTCCAACTCAATTACCGGGTGGAAAGCTTATAAAAAATTTTACAATCCGGCAACTCTTTCCCCTGCATGCATAAACAGCTCTCGCGCGGAACTCTGTTAAACCCGGGCTTATGACAAACTTAAACATTTTGAAAATCTTATAACTAGACTTTTTTTACGGCGCCACTTAAAAAAAAAACTCCCCTGAATTTAAAAAAGTTTAATTGCGAACTTTTGATGCGTTCGACGGGTTATAAAAAAATGAGTTTCAGTTTTAACCGGTTTCGCGAATAAATGATTAAAGCTAGTGTTTAGGTGGGAGCGATAATTTTCTTTCTCAATGGGCGCGTGCAACTGGACTATTAAAGGACAGAGAAGCGGTGGACAAAGAGAAAGAGAGTAGAAAGAGATAGGTCGCATTGCGCAATTCGGTACTTAAATCTCTTGCTTCGTCTTGTAAAATGTAAATAAATGTAATATTACGTATTTGTTGAACAACGTTCGATGTGCAATATTTTACGTAATATTTCTTCTGCATACAAATTCTTTAAAAAAAATGGTATAAAAAGAATTTCCACTACTTCAATCGAGCTTCAATCTCTGAGAAGCACTTAAACTTTATCATTTCGAAAAGGTCCGAAGTAACTTCCTGAAATCTAAGAAATGTGCCCCTCCTTCAACCGAATTGAAGCTAATAAATTAATATAGAAATGCCCTTTGGCGAAGGCCCTCGCCTTTCATTCCTTATAAAACCCCCCCGGCGCCGAGATTTGTTATTTACCCGTACTTGATAATTCAAGGAAACAGCTTTAAAATTCCAGTGATACAGACTCTCCTCTCGCGCCTCTCGTTTTCGCGTCGGGCAACTCGGCGAAGTTGCGTGACGGACGAGGGCAGGCAGGATCTCGGCAGTTTATTCTTGCGGCCGGCCCTCTCGAGCAGGAGAGAACCGAACGGGAGAGGTTACGAGCGCGGTGAAAATAAAATGAGATATTTATTTTCGTGCTCCTCGGGCCGCCGCCGCCGCGTCCAGCCTCGAGAAAGAAAAGGGCGCGCGCTCGCGTTAATTGAGTGCGCCGCGGAGCTTCGGAGCGTTGTAAAATTTAATATTCGAAGTCGAAGGCAAGTCTTTTTACGAGCAATTCACCTGCCGTTCCTCGAGCATTTATGTATCGGCGAAGCAGGCCGCCCTCGCGCCCCCTTTGTTTCTTTTGTGCCCGGAGCCGCTAATTAGATTAATTATCCTCCGGGGGAGGAGAGACAAACCGAGAGGCAAGCGAAACTCTGCGGCTCAACATCGTCCCGGGGAGACTTTGATACAGATCAGGAAGACGAAACTGCTGCCGCTGATTCTAGATCTGTCTGGATGTTTGAATGTCTCTCCGCGCCAGCCGGGGGATAATAAGCATAACTTGAGGATCGAGAGTTGCGAGATGTCAAAGCGAAACTTGCTTCATTAAATTGGGTTTATCGGTCGACGAGAACGGCGCTAAAGGGATTTGCTCAGCCTCGCTCAAACACAGCTGTAGCTTTTTCTGCCCGAGACTTTTACTCTCGACGGCAGCTAATTACGTTTCGGCTACTTTTCATTTCGACAAACTGCCTGTTGTCTGTTTATTCCTCTACAAATTATCGTCGATAAATTAAGGAATCTTATATTCGCTGCCTCGAGAAGGAAAGATTAATGCTCCTCCTCTCGGCGAGCGCTCGGGGATTAGAAAGTGCGGATGATCGAGGAAAAAGCGTAATTTATGTAAATGATTAATGTGAATATATCATCGTCGAAGCGCGGCCCGGGAACGGTTAACGGGCACAATGCATCTCCATCTCTCAGGATAAAAGAGACGGAGGCGGCGACTGCACGTTGAATTTACATGAAAATACTTAGCGGGTGAGAGAGCCCGAGCCACAATCGACGTCAATCTCGTCTTAAAGTGTCGCGACCCGTGAGAGGTGAATCATCTGCTCGAGGTATTTTCGCGATCCTCCGGATTACATCGAGCGGAGGCGGCTGCAGCGGCGGCAGCGGTTGACCTTTCGGCGGCACACTTTCGAAAGGCTTTGTGCGAGTGGTTCTCGCGCGTGCGCCGACGGCAGAGAAAACTGCGAGCGGGAGAGAGAGAGAGAGAGAGAGATGCACGCCGAGCCACGTCGAGTCGTCCTAGTCGTCATCCTATCAAAGAAGGAATTTTTTTTTTCCTTCGTGGCCTCTTTTGAAGCCCGCCGCCGTCGTCGCCGCGAGTCATGTGGCTTTTGCACAATTTTCGAGGAAAATCTAGGCCGAAGCTCGATTTTATTGCGGAGAAGCGCGAAAGAATGCACTAATGGGCGACGACCTCGAGTGCGAGTGCACCGAGATTGTCGCTGCTGCTGCGGTGCAGGACGAATTGGATCTCTGACCGGCGAATTAAAGTGCTTCGAGATCTAGTTGCCCGTCGATTAGAGGAATTGTTTTGATTCATTACGAATAGTTGAAGGATGCTGTGGGTTTAACGGAATAAAAGCTTTAATTGCTTCGGCAAATATTTGTCCGAGAGTTATTTCAACGATGTCTGTTTGTTTTTGATGCTCGCTTTTGGGATGAAATTCGCTGCTGATGTAAATGGAAATTGTTTCTATAAATGACTGTGTGCTTTTATTGTCGGTTTCGCCGGGTGAAAGTATCCTTTATTTAAACTCTCTAACGTGTATCTAAATTTAGATAACATACATTTATATAACAACCCGTGAATTCCATACACATATGTTTCGCGATGCAGCAAAACGTTTCTAATCTCGAAACGGTCCAGAAAACTCGTTAGCCTTCCCGGCAGAAAGTTATATTAGTTAAAATTAACATGATTTTCTCTTAATAGCTCCCAATAAAAAAGCAATATAATTCTGGGAAGCTCCGTCGGCGGCGAAAAGAAAAGCGTAACCGCTAACGGATGATCCCCCCGCGCGATACCGCCGCGCGAGAGGTACCATATACGCTCGCCTACCTCGTTCGCCAAAGGCCGCGAGATGTGCTTTATCGATTGTGAAAGTCGCGCGCGGCATCCTCGACGATCGCGGCGACGTCTGTGTACGAAGACGGCTTTACGATGACGAGTCGCGCACAGTCGTTGATGAAGCAAGCGGCGGGAGGGGGAGGGGAGGAGGTGCAGAGAGCACCGTCATGACTGCGCGCGAGAGGTGACGATCTCTGTGCCATAAAAATCGAAAGGTCGTGAAACCAAAATCGAACTTTCTAATCGCACGCCTCCTTTTTTTCCCGGATTTCTCTCCACTTTCGTTGCTCTCGACTGGATCCCCGGTTTTTTTTTTACGACTCTTTTTTCCTCGGTTAATTACACGGCCGAAAATTGAAGACGCGCCGCCGGAGCGGTCTTAAAAAGTTGTTGCGGAAGACAATAAACGTAATAGAGGAGGGGGAGCGCCGCTGCTGTTTTCTCTGCTCGGCCAAAGCCGCGGGCGGAGATTATGCGCGCGGAGAGACCCCGGGGATTAAAGCGCAATACCTCGTGACGACGCGGACGTTAATTAAATAAGCAGAGGAAGGGAAAACGCGCGGTTGCGATTGGCGTCAAGCCGCAACTGCGATTACGCAAAGTCTGCCGAGAGCTGCAGAGAGCCGCTGTAATTATATCGATGGACCAGCGGTACGTTTCATTAGCGCGCCTTATGAAAACGGCTCGCGAATTTCGACAGCGTTTAGTCGCTTTTGCGGAAAGTGCAACCGGGCTCGAGCAGGCGGGACGGACGTTTTCGAATGTTTTTTTTCTTTTTTTTTTTAGAGGATGATTGGAGCGATATAAATGGGCTTCAATCTAGTTGCTGGTCTGTTAATTACTTTGAAAACGAGTTGAAATTACAGGAATTTTGATGATTCGAGTGGTGATTGCTGCCGAGTGCATCGGGAATTTTCGGTTCATTTTCGGTAACTTGATTTAATTAAATATTTTGAATGCTTGTTTTGCGAAAGGGCTATTGCGAAACTTTTGACAGATTATTTTAAAAAAGTCATTAGTTAGGGAAGTTTTGAATGCCGAAGGAAAGTTTTGCAGTTTGTGCGCGATATTTTAAAGTTTATTTTTAGGGAAAGCTTGAATAAAAATTTTTTCATTTACTTTATGAAAATTTTGAAGAATAATGGAAATTTTATGCACATCTTATAGTTACATTTTAGTTCTGAAATAATGGAAATTTTTCGTGCAATCAAGAAATAGTTCAGCTTTTACATTTTTCTTGTAGTTTCAAACTGAAATAAAAAGTAAAAAAAAAACGTAAAATCTTCAATATTAAGGCAACATTTTTCTGGCTGAATTCTTTTTCTATTATAATCTCATATTTATATAACCTCGTCGCATCTAAAGTTAAATTCTCAAAAAATATTATTTAAAAACTAAATTCCCAGTTCAAAAAAAAAAAAAAAAAAAAAGAATTTGAGATGCTTTTATATTTTTAAGAAGAGCTCCGAGCTCCATTCACAAATCCCCGAAAAATAAAACGTAATCTTATAAAAAAAAAAGTCGACTTTCAACTCCTCGACCGAGGATTCCAGCAGTAATAAGACGACATTGAAACAGACTGCTCGCGGTAGCAATAACATCAATGAAGCCTTGCAGTGGCTTCATTACCCGCGGCATCTTGGGGCAAAGAAAAAAAGGCAGGACCGGAATCCAACCCCCCGAAAAGCAGTGCCTCCCTCGGCAAAAGGAGCGACAAAAAGGCGGCTCGTCGGAGAAATTTTTGGATTAACGCCAGGCCGGTCGGCGGCACATAATGGAAAAGCTGCTGCGTGGCGGTTTTTCAGCCCGGCCTACGTACTACCACGGAAAAGTGCGGGCGCGGCCCCGGGATACATATGTATTCATGAAGCACTCGAGAGCGCTTCTGCGCGCGCGCCTCTCCCCGCGACGTGAATCGCGATGAGAAGCGCCAAAGCTCTCTGTCAACATCCCCGATGCCGGGACTTTTAAATATGCTTTCTTCCCGCGACGGGGTGCGGGAGGAAGAGGGCGCCGCTGCTCTTTTGTAATCAATGGAAATTTTTTCAGCTAACAATGTAAATTGCACCGACGCCGGGCGTTCGCGGCACTCTGTTAAAATTCAAATGGGCACCGCGGACGTATGCTAATCAGATGACGAGTACATTGTTTTAATGTTGAATTCGATTACATTGATTATTGGCCCGCCGCGCGACGGACGGCGGGAATTGAAAAACGATGAATTTCATTAAAAGCTGTTTTCGCGCTTTGTGATACGCCGTTTTTTATGAACGATATTTTTCGATTCTTTTTTTTATCGCTCAACTGCGTTTTGCATAATTACGCACGGCACGTTTTATTGAAAAAAATGTTGCGCGTACCTGAAAATATAGTTTTACCATTTTTTTTCCTTATTTTATCAGTTTATTTTTAGTGTTCATTAGATAATTACGAAGAATTGCATTTACAGTTTAGCCTTAGATGATAAGCATATTTTATGCAAAGCGATAGACTCGCAGAGCTTAGAAACAGGAATATTATCGTACACGGTACAGTTGTTGTTTGTCTGTATACATTAATTCAATTTGTAGCAAAATCAATAACTGTCAAACTCTACCGGTGTATTAAAGCGTAGCTAAATAGCTCGAGGCTTTTTTACCGTTAATCAGATGCGTTTAATAAAATGGTTACATTTTAATTATCGATCATAAACAAGCAACCCTAAAAAAAACTAATGAAAATGCAAGGGAAGAACGCTATAAGTTTGTAAATTTACCTTCGCGAGATTATAATAAGTCTGCGTATAGCCAAAGGCAATTTATTGTCGCATAATTTTAATTTCAAAACTCAAACGCATCCGCGCAAGTTTATCTTTAAGAGCTAAAAAGAGAATCTTTAAAATTCTTAAAATACTTGTATAAAAAAACTGAATATTTAATAATTCATGAAAACAGACCGGAAGTCCCATAAAAATAAAACTTCATAAATATGTTATTAAACGACAAAACGTATACGTCTCTATTAATAAAAAGCCCGGCAGCTGAAAACAGTCCAGCTGAAAAAAAATTCGCGAACGCGATTCCGAAAGGAAACTCCACACCGCGCCGAGCAGTTTATTCAACAGCGAGACAACGAGGCCGCAGCTGCAACAAAGACGCGTGCGAATTCCGGCTGCCGAAAAAAGCCCCTCTTACGTATATACAGATATGTATATGCAAACAATCGAATCGCCTTCACTCGAACGCGGACTTTCACGTCCGAAGGCACTCGGGTGAGTTCGAAAAAGAAAGCCTCTCGGTGAAGAGGCGGAACTAATGACCGGCGCGGCGACCTCCGGCTCTCGCGCGGGGCTTCACGACGCAGATAATCCGCGGCGGTGGCGTCGGCGAAGTACTGCGGGGGCGGGGAGCCGCTAATTTCCGAGCGGGTCTTTGGAGAGTTGTGAACTGTTGCGATCCGCAGGAATAATGGCGATCGATTAGCGCCGGGGCATGGAAGTGATATCGATTGCCAGCGCCAAAGTGATGTATGTGCGCGAGCTAATTGTAGGTTGTCGCTTGTCAAAAATGCCCAGGGCATTGTACGAAATGCTTTGATGGATGGCTGGGCCATTGTATTGCGTTAGCAGGTGGACTTGTAGTTTATTCAATAGAGATTAGGCCGGCGACTGTTACTGCAAATGGAAAAGCGATCAAAGAAATGGTATGGAGTCGTTAGTTCCCAACTAGGCTCTGCTTCGATTATTTATCGGATTGTTAAGCAGTTAAGAGTATGCTCTGTTATTATGCTCTATATTATTTGTCGATTCTATTAGAACTGCCTATGTTCTCCATTTGATACAGAATATAGAATAACAAATTGCATATTATCGATTGAAATTAATTACTGAAAAATCTATCTAATATGCAAAATTGAAGATCAAAGTTTCATTTAGTTTATCATACATTTTGAATAACATTTGCTTCATAAATAAGTTATAATGTATAAAGTTCTTTATATTTAATTATAATATTTAAAAATATTTCTTACAATTACAGGCTAGAAATTTATATAATAGTACTAAAGGTATCCGGATGTAATTATAAGGTATGACAATGTTTTATCTTTGCATTATTTTGCTAATATATTAGATGGAAAGAGATAAAGGATGATTTATACCATATTTTAATGAAAGAACCGTCTAACCGTATATATTACAACCATAATTTTAACTAATGACTAATAACTCTGCTTGTAGTAAATTATGTCGTAAAACTTTTTCTACATAATTAATTATAATATTGCAAACAATAAATACCAGGAACATATTTTTGGCTTGTATTAATAATACGGCTACCTACACTTTTTCTCGCATTTTTCGAAATATTATCCAGGAAAGCACCCGACTATTACCTTAATGGAGCATCAATCGTATCTAAAAATGACGGCTTTAGAGAATGATGGTGCAAAAAGTATGTAGCACAAAAAATAAAATGTTTTTTCTACTTTCTCAGGAAGTCGTTTATCAGGATGAAAAATTATTTAATAAAAGCATTCATTCGCGCGCATTTCGATTGAAAATCAAAAATTTAATGTGAAAGTGAAAGTATTGGAACGGAATAGTAACCAATTATATGTGTCATAAATCGCACTCGAATTAGAATCCAACAAAATCTCTTTCACTGTTACACCGAATCGATTATAATTCCCGAGACTTTCTTAAAACATTACCTCTCGCCAGCATCCCCGGAAAAGCCGTTGAATTCCAGTCGAGCACACACAGAAAGCACTTTGAGAATTCGGCACTCAATCACGAGGACGCGGAGCCGACCGGAGGAGCACTCAGAGCGCGACATTTAATATTCCAGGCGGAGTGTATACACGGGGGACTGTAGGTGTCGGTAATTTTCGAGGGCTCGCTCGCGGCCGGCACCCGGCGAACTAATGGCTCTCGGGGCCACTTTGATTAGGATTGGCCGCCACCGCCGCCGCCGCCGCCGCCGCCACTGCCGCCGAGAGAAAGCAGCCGCGCGCGGCAGGGAGGAGGAGGAAATCTCGGACGCGTCTTTCGAGTCTTCTCGCCGAGGATAGATGACTGAATCGAGGCTCGAGAGACGCCGATATTAAACCGCGAGGTGCTTTTGCCAAAGGTCATGCTTTCGGATGTCTTTCTCAGTTGTCTATCTGGAAAATTTATGTTTATTGATCTGGATATTTAGACTTGCAGATTCGCCGGCAAATAGCTCGATAAATAAAATATGCTGGGCAATTGGCGAATCGTGTCGGCTGATAATAGGACTATATTTTATGCAAACCTCCAAATCTATAAATATTTCCTTCGACAGAGTCGTTTCTTAGTATAATATAAATTAAAAATAAATTTTTCCGATCGAAACACCAGTGGAAGCTTGCATGCACGAGGAAGGCTAAAATTATAGCGCTTCGCGTACTTTTATATAAAACCCCAAAGCCTTTTACGGAAATAAAAGCAGCTCGTATAAGCGAATTGTATAAAAAAAGTGCAGCTAATATTTCTATGAAAGTCAGCGGAGCAATATTTAGGAGAGGAGATTTTGAAGCAAAGTGCACGCCGCCGTAAACGTTTATACGAGCGGGGAAAAAGTGTCTGTGACCTTTGCGCGAAAGGGTATACGTGTACACGGGCGCCTCGGCGATTGTGCAACTCGCGCACGTAGATATTTACCGAGAGGCCGGGCCTTCTCCTCGGCGGTGAATGCTCGCGGTTTATACGGCCCGGGGAACAATTCATCGCTCGGCCGCCGCTCGCCGGAGAGAGAGATCTTGCAGAGGCGCTCTTCACCGCGTTGCGCAATGCAATCCGTTCCTAAATTCCAGCCGTTTCGCGAGCTGTCGCTAACGAGTGTGTCTCCCCCTCGTAGGCTCTCCCCGGGCTAATTGCTTTCTTCGCCGATTTCCTAATTGGCCATTTCTCAAAGCATATACGTACGGTTGCGCAACGGGCGATTAATCGATGGAAAGCCGAAGAGGAGATCGTATAATCGCTGTCAGGTCTCTTTGTCGAAGGAGCTTTTATGAATTCTCGCCGGCGCATTAGCATAAAAATGCGCCGTTTCGTCATACGGCGCTCGTGGAATTTCCAACTTTATGCATTCTTTCGCGTTAATACATCAAAGGCTCGCTGCAGAGGCTCGTTACGGGGCGCGCGCTGAATTTTAACGTCGACGCGCGCGCGCATTAGGTTTTCGCCCCGAGTTCCCGCCCCAAGTACTCTTGTACAATTTTACTTGTTGTAATAGTTAGATTAAGGTGGCGCGCTATTCACTCCCGCATTACAGCTGGGATATCGAAGTTTCGACTCCGGGAAGTTTTGGGCTCGGGGCTGGAAAAATCGGAGTTGCTGTAAGCGATCGCGTCATAAAGAAACGGGGAATTTAATTAATTGAAACATCGATGGCCGGGCGCGTAAGGAGAAGTCGTCGGAAAAGTCGCCGCGCGCTCGTCGAAAAGTTAAATGACAAGTTTCCTCAAACAGACTCCACTCGAGAGCTTGGATATTCATGCACGCAAATTCGCAGATGAGAGAGAGAGAGAGAGAGCAGGCCGAAGACACGAAACTTTTATACTTGACATTATTCAATATCAAAGTAAACTTTCTGCCTCTCCGCGCGCATCCCGACAAAAGATTAAAAAGATATCAGCCGCCCTGTCGCATGAAAATTCAAAGGACAGAGAGAGAGAAAGAGAGAGAGAGAGAGAGCGGCAGGGCGACTGCCCCTTTTTCTCCGCAAACATTCCCCGCTCGTATACAACGCTCGCGGAGGAAGGAATAATTCCGCCAATCGAATCCCTGGGCAAACGAGCGCCCGACGAATCCGATATTTCGATGCTCGGTTTTACGAGAGGCCGGACCATCCATCCAGGCATTGTCGGATGTAGCGCTCGGCCGAACAAAAGTTAGAGGATCGCGTCCGAGCGAAATCAGATCTGCGTTATTGATATACGGTTATGCGCGCCGCAAAAAAAAAAAAAAAAAACACGCGCCCTTCCTCCGAGCTCGCGATTTCGCGACGAGCTTTCCTTTGCCAGAGCCGAGAGAGAGAGCGAGGCGGATCGATGCCGGGCGGCGTTCTAGTCGCCGCTGGACAACTTTTTGAATTTCCTGCACTGCGCGTTTTCCAAAGTTCTTTTACGTCCGGACGCCCGGCTAACTCGATTACCCAGCGGGGCTTTGTTGCCTTTCTGCGATTGCTGCTGCTGCTGTTGCTTGCTTGGACAGCGGATTTTCCGAGTGAGGCTATTTGTCATAATTAATGACGCTGATTGTAATGATGTAACGCAGACACGTTTTGTACATTAGAGGTGATGGAAAATGCAGGCTGATTGACGGGTCGATGTTTGTTCGCGGTCGCATTAGTAGTGCTGCGAGAAAATTAGCGGGTTTTACGCGGCAGCTCATTAATTTGATGACGCTTGTCAGGCTAAAGTTATATTATCTAAATGCAACGGAGGTTATTCTGGATCACGAACTGGATCGTCTTCGCCTATTGCTATTATTAATTTTTAACACGTCGGTTAGAACGGTTCACATCCTGAACCTCTGTCGAATTATTAATTTACTCATTAATTTTTAGATTATACCTAGATATAGACTATTTACTATTTGACTAATTATAGAAATAACCAAATATAGTAAAATGTCAATGAAAACCATAATAATACATAATAAATTTTTTGCGGCAAACCCTCTTATTAATCCATTGGATAAAGCCTTTTTTGCACGCTCGACTCCCGGCGGAATTTACAGCCGCTCTTCGAAATCCCCGCGTATAATTTCTCCTCGCAGAAATAACGTCGCGACAGGATCAAAATTATCTTATCTCCCCGCGCGCTTAAGCAAACTTTCGACGCGAAAGAGATAGTTATGCAATTAAAATTGCCTCGCTGCACCGCGCCTCTCGTTGCCGCGGTGATTTAACCGACAAAAAAAAAGCGCCCACTATTCTAGAAATACAAAAATGAGCTGACGTTAAATTAAAACGAATAAATATTCGCGGGCCGCTCTCTCGACTGCGGGCCGCTGGGCTTCTAAATTAAAATGGCTTTCGTATTAGCCAACTCAATTTTGAGAAGATTCAGTGGCCTTTTCCTTCGCCGAAATTTAATATGAATAGTTCATTACCGACTGCATTACTTTCCTGCGTTCTCTCTGCTTTACAGCTTAAGCTGATTGTTAAAGAAACGAGTCAGTTATTCTAAAGCGTTAAGCACTCGTAGTGGGAACAAATTTTCTTTAAACATTTTGTTTCTAAGAATTTCCAGTTTATTAAATGTCAGTTTTCAAAAGTTTATAAACTTAATCATCAAGTCACGTCTAAAAATGACTTTGACGTAGCTTTTATAAAAGATTTTTCCGCAACCTGTTTTATACGAGTCAACGTTTCATTCGCGAAAGCAAAGTAATCAATCCGCGCAAAAGGCCAATATTTTTCACACCTCGCAAAAGAGCTCTTGTTTCAAAAACAGTTCAAAATATCTCTTATAACACTGACCGCGCACCAAAATCCGTTTTTAATCCTTCCCCAGTCCGACGCACAAAACCGTCCCGAATGAACCGAAAAGAAGAAAAAAAGAACTTTTATACAACTCCATAAACTCTCGTAATAAACAGTCCTCAACGCGGCGAGGCGTCGCGAAATTTTTCCGAGCCCAGCTCCGCCGCCCCGGCAAAAACGCGGAGCTGCCGCGCGGCAAAAAACAATGCTAATGAGAGAGAAATGAACCGGCGGGTCTCTCTGGCTTCGGGGCGTCGGCGGCTCGTTATTTTTTAATTTTCCTACATTAGCCGCACGTGAGGCCCGCCCGGATGAAACAGCGGCGGGGGGCGACTCACGCACCTGCAGCGCGATGTATCATGCTAGAGCGGAGATTGATGAGGAGGAGCCGCCGTGAAAAATTGAAACGTATCCAGCCGCGCGTCGCGTTATTTACGAGAGAGAAGCGCGAGCCAAGATGAAAACTTGAACCGTGTCGAATGGAGACATTAATCTCGTTCCTTCCTTCCTTCCGCTTTTTCGCGAACGAGGGTAGACCCTTTGAGTGCCCCTGCCGCCTCGGCTCTGCCGCTGGACCGGAGATGCTTTATTTCTTTGTGTGACGCGTACCTTTTATTTTACCGGCGAGGATATATAGAGCTGAAAATTGGAACTCCCGATGTAATAAGAGTTATTGTTTTCGATCTCGTGCTTTTCTCCCGCTACGCGGGAAGACGGGTATTTAGGGGAATTAGTCGGTAATTACTTTGACGGCCGGCAGCGATTATTATTGTTGCCCGCGCGACGACCTAAAAATGAACAGGCCATTGTGAATTTTATTCGGAGTGCCGAATATTTGTAAAAAAAAAAAATAGAAGAACGGACGCCTCGCTACTTTTCGCCGCGCGATCCGCGTGACAGTGAAAAATGCAATGGTATTTTCGGCCGGGTAGAGAAATGAAAAAGGCTCGAAACATTTTCATGTTCACAATCGGTCGACACACTCTTTTTTTTTTACATAACACGAATGGCAAATGTTTGCTTACTATGTGTCGGTAGCTTTTAAAAATGATTTGCGCTTATCTCGCGATGTTAACTGTCGAGTAGAGTGTACGCGTAACACGATAAAGCTTTTCAACGACGACGCAGCTTCAAAAAGTCAATGAAAAAAAAATCAAAACCAATTAAATACCCGAGAAGCTTTCGTCGAAGGTCGAAGGGAAAAAGTATCGGGTGATAAGCAACGCCATCGAAGGGGCTGAAAAGGCGCGCCGTACATAATTTAGCGCGAGCCGTTAGGCGTAAACGCTCGGGACAATCTTGGCCGGGCGCGCGCGAGAGTAAGAAGTACGGTGGCAGCGTCGGCGTATTTCTTCTTAAAAATCGAGCAGGAGGAAAAAAGCAGCGGAACCGAGAGAGACGTCCACTCGAAGAAAAATTGCGCCCTGAATAATGTAAGTCGCGCGCGCGCTCCGAGAGAGCGGAGAGAAGTCGCGAAATCTGTCATCCAAACATTGTTTTCCGGCAAATTGCGAGTAAATAATGCATTTACATTGGGGGGCGCGATGAACTTTCGCAAACTATTTCACTCGCGGCGGGAGAGAGCCGGGATTCGAGACGCGTCGAAGGGAGCGGCAAAAATCGGGGATTCCTGTTGATCTTTACTTTTCTGCACATCTAATGTTTCACTGAGATATTCCCTGTGAAAATATTTTGCTCTTTTGACGAAGAGAATGTAGGTCAAGGAAGTAAATACTCGAGCGCGGACAAAAGCAGCGGCCACTGAATATTCCCAAACATTTACATTGAATAAGCTCAAAAAAGGAATGCGATTGAATATTCCCTACGGACACTCTGCTTTGTTTCATCAATTTCTTAGCGCAAGCCGCACACAAACCCCGTGGAAGCATTCAATAAAAATTAAATTCCGATCGACCGGCTAAACAATTGGCGAGAAAGATCAGCGGCTCCGCAGTGATTTCTCAAAACAGGCCTGCAGTGGCTTTTCAATTTAGCCGGGCGTATTTGCGCGTTTTTTAAAATCTCCCTCGGAAACGAAGAGCGAGAGAAGCCGCAGGACAGATATGAAATCGAGCTTGATAGCCCGGGCGGTTTTCGCGCTTGCTCCGGCTCCGGTTCGATCCGCCCCCTACTTTGAAATAACCGACAGAAAGAGGAGAGAGAGAGAGAGAGAGAGAGAGAGAGAGAGCTGGTGGGAGAGAAAGCGTTTCCTTTAGCTGCGGCGTCGCTCTTTGAATTAAACGCGACGCCTCGGCTCCATTAGCGACTGCCGCGTAATTAAGCACAGCCATAAATTACCATTGCAGGCGCCGATAAACTTACGTAGCGAGCTTTCGAAGAGCGATTCTAGCCCGGCACGCAGCCGCCGCCGCCTGAATTACGCCGACGTGTGCGACTTGGCGCTGCGGTAATCGCTCGGGGAAAAAGAAACGCTCGGGATTTGACTTACGGGAGCTGATAAGCTCCCCGTGTATCGTAATAAGCCTTTGCCCCCCCTTTGCTTCTTTTGCTCGATTAGCCGCTCGGATAAATTTGTTTTTCTTTCGGCCTACTACGGTTTGTGTACAAGTTACATGTGAAGCTGACATTAGTTGGGGGATATTATTTTCTATAGAATAAACCAGCCGAAGATAAACGCTGAATTCACAATTATGCGGCATAAATCAGTTTTATCAAGATGCCACTCGGAGTAATGATTTTTCTCGATGCGCAATCTCGCCCTCCCGGGAGAAAAAGGTAAATCGACATCGCAATCGTTCGATGGGCTATAAGGAACAGGTTGAAAGCGACCTTCCAGCGTAATGAGTTCCCTCTCCCGCGCATTCTACGAGGGAGAGGAGAGCCGGAGAACGAGCCCTCGGCTCGATCTCGGGAATCTTGAGGCTTTTATCGGGCCGTCTTAATTTCCCTTCCGGTCACTTGCAAACAAAAATCCCATTACGGCTGTCATCCGCAAAAAGCTCGGCGCGCGCGGCTGCGGAGCGCATCGACGCCGAGCCGCGCGCGCTTGCCGGGAATAATAATCCTCGCGAGCTCTCGGCGCGTTATTGTCGGATCGTCGACAAAGGTTCAGCGGACTGAAAGCCAAGCGCCATTACGCGCGCTCCCCGGGCCCCTGCACAAACCGAAAGAGCGACATTCGCGATACGACTCTCTCTCTAATTCCGAAGCTCGACGGAGCGCCGCCGAGGAAATTCCTCTCTTTCGCGTTCGCATTATTCCTCGATACCATTACTCTCGCTAATGACTCGCGAGCGGCGGCTTGCCCCCTTCCACGCTCCTTTTTCTCGACATCTCGGGGCTTTTCTCTCTCTCTCTCTCTCTCTCGACGACGACGACGAAAGAGTGACTCTCTTTGGCCGCGCGCACGAATACTCAATTTTTTACTATCCGATGTATTTGCCTCGATGACTTTTACTTTTGCCCGGGACGGAGTTCACGAGGACTTTTAACGAACTTGAAAGGGAGCTGATGCCGCGAGGCCTGCGGTTTCGTTCCGCATGCGCGCGGCTTTCGGATAATGAATTTCGAAAAAATAATAATCCCGAGCTCGATGGCTCTTCTTCGTTCTGTTCTTTTTTTTCTTTTCGATGAGAAAAGATACGCTCGGACTTCCGTTAAATGATTGTTTATTTAAACAATTATTCCTACTATAAAGCAAGTTTTTAGTTCAAATGGCCGATAACTTTTTTTATTGTTAACGATAAACTTTTATTAAGCGCATTAAATGTCCGGCAGTAAAAATGCAAGACCAATGCGCCGCTGTCAATGGATTAATAGCCACTACTGCGCTACTCAACTTTTATTCCGTCTGCGATGCTGCATTAACGGTTTTTTTTTTTTTTTAAATTACACGCTGCGCAGAAACAATGAATATTCCATTGTTACTCGAAGCTTACGGCAAATGTAAGTCATCTTTTACATTAAGGGAATTAGTGCAAGGCAGCCAAATCTAGCGATTGCCAACTGTCCTCGGCGACTGACCTTCGATCAAGAAAATTGAATTAGAAATTTTAATGCGGAATTTAAATTTCAAATGAAGATCTTAAATTGCCGAGTTCCTTGGCCAGGAGATAAAACAAATTTAATATTAAAAGATTCATTTCCAAGTTTTTTTTAGATTAATGGACTCTCCGCAAAACGAGGTTACGTTTCACTGAAAATTCTGAGTTTTATTTGAATATGAGAATTTCCCTCAAGTGAAGCAAAACATTGTTATGCTATTAAAATATTACGTTTTTACGTATCTAAAGTTCGGTACTAGAAAAATACTTCATTTTTAAATCAAATTAACGATCTGCGATTACCTGCAGCTTTACGTTATTTTTCTAATTAGAATGCAACTAGTATTTCGAATAAATCACCGAGTTCAATTAAGCGCGCTATTTTACGGCGTCCGCTCGAAAACTGCAATATTAACGATCGCCAATTACGGAAACAGCAGGGTTTTTGTGAATAATAAACTAATCGGCCGCCTCGAAATCTCAAGATCACTTAACCCAGTTGTGTAGCTCAGTTCAGCGTCCGCTATAAACTCGGTCGCTCGATTCTTCCTCATTTTTCTCTCCCGCCGCTAGACGAGGAACAAAAGTGCGAAAGGCAAATTCACGGCCGGCCTTCCCTAAAACGCGAGATCGCCGTCGAGATTTATAACCTCTCCTCCTCCTCCTCCCCGGGTGTCAACTTTTCCCCTTCTTTCCTCGGCCGGTTTTTTTTTTCATTGTTGGAAAAACATTTCATCGACGGCGACCCCGGCGTTTATCTTGCCCGGGAAAAAAAGAGAGCAAAGCTTATACACAAAGGGGGAAACGGAGGAAGCTAAGAAGCGCACCGGGCGGAGGGTAAAAAGGCGAAAACACTGCATTCCCGAGCAAAGGAATCCAATACATCCGGGCCGCGAAGCTGTAATTGAATTTTTTCCTTTACAGCGATTTTTGGAGGCGTAGCCGAGATAACCGCCGAGCTAACGGCCGGTTATTACGCAGAGGACTTTCTCCCCGGGGCCGAGTGTGCATGCGCGGCTCCTTTTTTACTCCTTTTCGCTCCGATAATGAAAACGAAACGAGCCTTTACGACGGGGGAGAGACAGGAAAGATTCGTTGTTTATACCGTCGGAGCTCATTTAACGAGCCTCTCTCGCGAGAAAGTTGAACGCATTGGCGAATATGCGAATTATCAATTTACGTAACGCCGAGCGCGAAAATCCGTTCTTTCGCGATAACTCAATGTGTATGAACGCGGGAAAAGTCGCGTCGCGGCCCAGGCCGGGAAAACAAACTAATGCGGCAGTTTTCTGCTGCAGAGTTGCCCGGGAAATGGCTTCGTTTAGTAGTAATAGACGGTAATTTAACTGCAACAAAAGAGCTTTACGAGCTCGGAATTTCGCGGGGGGCACAAGTAAAATTTAGCGAAACGTCGATTTTTCTCCTCATGGTCTCGAGAGCTAAATATTTAATCCTCCATTACCTTTCAAGTACAGCGCTGTAAAATCCAGTCGGTTCGTTTGCGACGTTAATGGACGATTCTCGTTCTCGCCCCGGATACTGCAACAAAAAGAAGATTAAAGCGGGGTTAAAATCAATGAAAATGATTTATTCGCGAAACGTTTCCTGCGTGCGCCAACTTTTATACGCGTCCGTCGCTTAGAGTAGCGCGCGCGCGCCTGCGAAGTAATACTGTTCTCTCTCTCTCTCTTTTTTCAGAGCAATATGGCCCCCCTCCCCCTCTCCCCCCGCGAGTGCCTGACGCGAATTCGATTACTCGCGATTTTTCATTATTTCGCAATTGAATTTCCATTTGCCGGGCCGGCCATTAAACGAGCGTCACTCGTGACTCGACGAACGCCAGTCGTTAGAGCTTTTCCCATTCTTTTTTTTTTCTCGACTTTTGCGCCGATGCTAATGATAGTCATCGAGCGGCCCCGGGGTTTTAATAAGTATTACACGGGTAACGACGAGCCGTTACGCGACGAAGAATCGACTTCACCCGCTTCGTTTGCTCGTCGGCGGCGCAAAATTATTATTATTTAAAATTGCGCTCACCCGTCATCGGCAGATCGGTCATTGTTATTTATTGGGTCTCTGGTTATTATATGTTTTTTACGCTTTCGAGGAAAAAAAGAGAGCGCGCGCGCGCCGACAATAAGTTCGGAAATCGAATTTATTAATTACGGAATGTGAAATACGACTTTGAAAATTTTAATTAATTTCCCCGAACGCGCTAAAGGGACGCAGGTGAAACTGGGAATACGAATCGATATAAAAGTTGAACGATAAAATGCCGTTTTTTTTTTCAAAAAGCATATTTTAATTAAATTCAATTTGTCGAAACAATACGCTGGCTTTCCGCGTTTGATTAAAGCCGTAGAAATTTTAACGCTGTAATTCGGATTTTAGGATTTTTATGAATTATTCATTTGAAAAAATTACGGTAGAAAATAAATAGACGATCACAGCCAATTTTACGCTTTTAGGTATGAGCAAAATAAAACCAATGAAATTATTAATTATAATTAAAGACTAGTTAGAAAAAGTCCACACTGAGAAAAAAATTTGATCGACTCAAGTGTTAAATCGATCGCAAATTCATTTGCGGTTGATTTAACAAAATTACTGTTGATTTAATAAAAATTCTATCTTGATTTAACAGCATATTTTATTGAAACAACAGCTTGTCTGTTAAATCAATCGAAAATTCAATTACGCATATTTAGCAGCACGATGTAGTTAAGTCAATCCGATTGTTTCTCGCGCAGTAAAGACAATCGAAAAAACGTCTTTTTTTAATAATTTAATATTAATAAACTTTCTATCTCGGCATCATATCGAATACATAATATGATAGGCCAATAAGAATAACAAACTCTCACAAACCCAAAAAACGTAATTTTAGTTGAAGGTGCTAGACATCCATCTAGCGTTGAATCGATTAACTATAGCCAATCGAGAAATTCTTGTTATTCAATTGACACTATCGCGAAATCTAAAAAGACTTTTTCGTGCACCCAATACTTTTCTCGAATTTCACAGAATTGCATTATATAAGTGAAAGAAATCTATAGAGATAGGTTTTATTCTAAAAATAATATGGCAATCAAATTTAGTACATTTTTTGCCTCGCTTTGACCTTCCGAAAGCGTTTTCCTCTCGGCTCTTCTCCTCCGCAACGATAAGCACATTCCGAAGATCAGTCTCTAAGCCCGCTCTCGCATTCGGGGAGAATTTTTGCGCACGAGGCGGGTTCGAACCCCGACATTGTTATACAGGGTTCAATGCAAAGAGCCCCGGCCGTCTCAAAGGAATCGTCCCCCGTCGAAAGACGACGCCGCCGCTCTCGGCGCTAATTGTATTTGTGCGCCGGGCTCCGGATTATCGGAAAAGCGGGCAGAGGTCTTGGCACGAGTCTCTCTCTCTCTCTCTCTCTCGCACAATGACCGCATTGAAATCCATCGGCGTGCGTGCGGAAGCCTTTTTTCCCGAGACACGGGTTTTTCGCCGCGGCGGAAAAGCTCCTATCGAATTCGGGGCGAGTGATTTTTCAGACGCGGAGAGAGAGAGAGAGACCCGCCCGATCAGCAAGATTGCAAGCCCGCGCCCCGGCGATTTCTCATCGCTGCATCAGCGGATTTACGCCCGGCAGTCGTGCATGCGTCGAATGCGCGAGAACCTGAGACGCGGGGGGATAACGAGTAATTGACTTCGCGTGCGACGAGTAGCTTTTATATTCTACACCGGACGAGCGGCCGGGGACGAGAGAGAGAGAGACTGTATTGGAAATTAATCAGGCCCGAAGGCGAGAGCGCCAAGTTATTTATGGCCCCGCGACCCCCGGACAACAATGGCTTATTAGATTCGCATTGGGAGATTGATTGGGCTCGAAATTCGTTTATTCGCCGGAGATGTATGACGCTGAGCGCGGCGCCATGCAAATTTCGATAATCCCATGCGCGAGTTAATACACTGCGAAGATCCGCGAACTCAATTTTCCGATCGGCGTAAATAACGGCCGTTATTTCGGAGCTTTACGTAAGGTTCGCAAGCTGGGTTTATTTTATTAAGTAGCTCGAAATTACTCTTTTTACGGGCGTTTTATCATGAAACTACGCAAAACGTAACACTCTGCAGAAAGGGTACACGTTTCAAATTAAAAAGTATTTCTGGAAAAATGCCTAAAGTAGCTATTAATTTTTTCTCCGTTCGAATTATGTCTTTCTCGATACTTCCAGCCTTCGAACAATACAAATTTTTTTCCGGCGCAAACTACCGCTGTTTTCATTTCGATCAAGATAAAAATAGGCCGATCGAACGCATTGTTCTTCAAGACAGCAGCAGTTCCCGCCTCGAGGCGGAAGACACCACGCGCGGGGAAAGTGGCCGGGGAACTTTTTCAGGGGGAAGGTAATCGTAAGCGCCTCAGTCGGGCGCATAACGAGCGGAGAGGTCAGCCTGGGCATTAATCTTGAGAGCCGATGCCTGCGAACTGCTTGATATGCGCGGACGCTCGTCTTGCCTTACCTCCCTCCCCCCCCTCCCTCCCTCTCAGTTCGTGTCTCATCTATCCAGATGAGCTTGCGGATTAATGCATGCGCGCACGCGCCGCGAACGCGGGGATTATTTTTGTCGGATGCCGTCGCCGATGAGGATTTTATCGGGGCTGATGTTTCTCTTCCGAGTGATTGATCTATTCTTGTGGGAGGGGGCTGGAGGAGCGGGCCGGGAGAGATTTGCTCTCTTGGGGAGCGTAATTCCGATATGAATTTCTCTGCGATCCCCGGAAAGATTTCTTTGGTATGATTAGCGAGAGAAGAGAATTGATGAAGAGGAGATAAATAAGTGTTGCGCATTCGAATAAAATATGTATAACTCGTAAGCAAATTTTGAAAGGAAGGAAAAGATGATGGTTAGAGCTAAAGTCTGGAATCGTGTAGCGAGAAGCAGCGGTAACGTACAATCGATTTGACTTCATCTCCATATGCGTGAGAAGACGTCTCGACACTTCCTGTCGGCGAGTAAAATGTAAAGAAATGCTAAAGCGAAATATTTCCCTCAACATGACACCTCATTTCTCATCTCAAAGCTAAAACTAGTATTTCCATCGTCCCTGCCTCGGAAAATTAAAGATTCAACAGCCGGCCGCAGAACAAGCACATACAAGAATTCAATGACCGAGCATCCATTATAAAAGTTAATGTACTGCTCGAAAAGTTATTTCTCGTATGCACAATAAATAAAGCCGACGCATAAGATGACGCAATACCCTCTCAATCCTTCAAAACTCCCTCTCTCGCCGTTAGCTCGTTCCCATCGTAAAGAATCCAGACAGGCAATCACCTTAATTGAGAATCATCGCAAGATTAAAATGCAGGCTCGATTATTCGGTGCGGAAACACACAGCAGAGAGAGAGC
Source organism: Ormyrus labotus (assembly GCA_035582975.1). Taxonomy (NCBI): domain Eukaryota; kingdom Metazoa; phylum Arthropoda; class Insecta; order Hymenoptera; family Ormyridae; genus Ormyrus; species Ormyrus labotus. The sequence goes on along the minus strand of JAWWEO010000009.1, from coordinate 25,112,700 downwards.
CTCGTGCATTAATCCGTATCACGCAACGCTTCCGCGCTGATGCGTGGCCCCGAGAATCGGCAGGAAAACTCGCAATTACCTCCTCCATTTCCCAAACGGCGAACTGCGGCGACGCACGAGGCAGCTCCTTCGCCGTCGCCGCGCGCCGCTGCCGGGGTAAGCGATAAATCTCAGAGCAGCCTCTATTAAGGAGGGAGGGGGTGGACGCCGTGACGGCGCGATATAGCCCGCAGTGTGTCTGCGTCTCCTCTCTCTCTCTCTCTCCGTATTAAAGCCCCCCGCCTCCCTGGCAAATGCTCGGCGATATATTTCGGCCGCTTTCCCGAGAGATGATAATCCGGGAGTCGGCGCGATTTGTATCGGATGCATCGTCGCGCGCGTAAACAAGACACCGCGCGCGCTTCGGCACGCACGACTGGCTTTTGACGTACGCGAGGGGGCATAAAAGAGAGGATGAGAGGAAAGCAGCTCCCAGCAATTGCACGTCACTCTCAGCCGCCTCTCGATGTCATCGTCGCAGCTACTCGCGGACGACGAACGGAGGGGGTTAGATCGTCTGGCGAGGCCCGTCGAGAGAGACACCGAGACTCTTGCTGACTCGCCCGGAACTCGATGGCCCGGCGAACAATGGCCTAATTGATCGATGGCACAGACGGCGGCCGGCGGCCGAATTATCCTGGAAAAATGGAGGGCCGCGCGCGTCGATAAAAAGCGCGGCATAATTGGAACGGACGTATAAACGTCGGAAAAAGCGGACGGCTCCTCTTTGTCCCGGCTGTGCGCGTCCGCCGCCGTGTACGTGTCGCGCGCGCGCTCCAAGTTTACGCTGACCGCAGCTCTCCAGACTCGTCTCTCAATCTCTCCCGGGCTTCCTTCGAGCCCGCAGCCCCGGCAGCGGACTTGCGGTTTTCTTTGAGGGCTGCTGCTGATGCTGCTGCTGCCTGCTCGGAGAGCCGGCCGGCCTCTCCGCGAAAGTAAATTCAAATGTGCAGCGCGAAATTCACTTGGCGAGCTCTCCCCCGCGCCCTCCCGCAGGATCAAAGGAGGATATAAGCGACGAGAATTCTCATTAAGACTTTGATAAAGTCTATTTTCGAGGAACAGAGGCGGGAGAGATAGGAAGAAAGCCCGGGCCGGAGGAGGCGGCGGCCAGGATAAATTGCGCGCTCGAACCCCTTCGCCTCAGAAATTTTCAGACGAAGATGGAAATAAATTAGGAATACCGGGAAGTGGGCCGGAAATGGCGGCCGCGACTCTCCTCGACATAATTCAGCGCGCTTCCGAGAAGCTGCTGCTGCTGCTGCTGCTGCTGCTGCAGGATAAACGTCACGCTATTCCCGCAGGATCAGCGTGTGTCTCCACCGGCGCTGTCAAGATTGCCGAGCCGCGACGTGCGAGGAATCTAGAGGCGCCGCACGCGACCCTCGCATTCAATAAGCAGCCTGGAATTTTCTGCCCCCGAGAGCCGGGGAGGTAATGAACGCCCTACCCGCCGAGATTAATAACACACCTGCCCGATTCGGGGAACGAGACTTGGCGCGGCTACTTTTTCCCTCGTTACCCGCGGGAAGCATTTCTTCGACTCGATGTATATAAGGAACGGGGAGAACGGCTGGCCAATTTAAAGTTACAGTCGCTCGAGTGATAGTTCGGCCGGGCTCCTTTTTTCCCTTTTTTTTTCTTCCTTTTTTTTTCAAGCCCCGTAACTTTTAGAGGGTCAAATATTCTCGAGTTTTCAAGCGACAAAGTCACCGGCAGGTTATTAACGCGTTCTCGCGACCGCGCGATGATTAGCGCCGGTGGAGCGTGGAAATATCGAGTGCAAATTTGTCCCGGCAAAAAATGAATTTCCCGGCGAGGGAGAGAGCGAGAGAGAGAGATCGAGATGGAGCGGTCATTTCCTTTCTCGCTCTTGCGAAACAAACTGCTCAATTTGCGGTCCGGCAGCCGAACGAATGGCCTCATCCGGAGTTTCCGCGGTTTACGTATCGGCCCTCTCTCCCTCGGCGTTTTATCCCGCTACACACGTATACGCCTCCCCACTCGTAAATCTCCCGTCATTTATCACAACTTCGGCCACCGTCCGATCATATATCGAAACGTCCGCTGAAAGCGCCGATGCAGCGGCGCAGCTCCCGCCCGGCTTGTTTGTCATTTTTACGGCTCTCCTTGAGGGCCACTAATCAACTTTCGGATTCATGCCGAAAATGGAAAATTGCGGCCGAGCGGCATCTCGGGGCGCGGGGTGGGGAAAAAATCGACGAGTTCACCGCTACCCTCCCGAGAATGCGCAGGCTTGAGGGGGAGGGGGAGAACGCAATCTCGTGGACGCAGGAATTTAGCGACGGCCTGCTTCCGCCGCGCAGGGCGGAGGAATCGCGTGCCGCTCGAATGTTCGTTTCATTATTATTCAATAGCTATGGTTTATTGCGCGGTTTTATGTATGGAACGTGTACTTTTTTTATTAGGATAAGCTAAAACGTATATACGATTCGATTTGTTGGATAAAAGTTTTATTAAAGTGTAAAATTTTTTTATTGCGGTTTGGCGAAAAAATTTGCCTTCTCTCTTTTGTTGTTAGATATTATTTAATTTACTGTGCAACGAGGCGATGTCGGTTTGAGGTTTTTCATGTTTATTTTAAAAGAGCTTTTTAGCGTTAGTTTTGAATAAAACAAGAATTTATTTACCCGACTAAAAATAATTACGTTAAAATTGATTCCATATCCAATACTGAATCTAATATTAGCAGATAATATACAGTATAATTAGCCGAAAGATGGCATTAAATGAGATAACAGAATTTTCCCTTTTAAAATTGGATTTCTAAAGCAGAATGCAGCCAATTGCATTAAATTAGAAAGCTTGTAAAGTGTGTCTACATGCACGCAGCGGAGATTCAAAAAGAGGCCAGGGATATAATTTTCGTGCCCCTCGAGTAACAACGCACTCGCAGACACAACAAGCACCGAGAGAAGCTCAAAAAAAAGGGGGAACGGCAATTTCAGCTTGATTTTCATATTTAGAATAAATTTGTGCAGCCGGAGAGGGAGCAGGAGAACGGGGGAGAGAAAGAGAGAGAGAGAGGAAAGGCCAACTTGTAGGAGCGACAGCGGCGACGAGAAGAAGCCATTGGCTTTTACGAGCGAAAATAACACGTGTCGGAAGTATATATGCCTGGCAGCTAGCGGAACAGAGAGAGAGAGAGAGAGAGAGAAAGAGAGAAGGAAGGAAAGGCCTCGATCGATTCCACCCTTATAACGGCGGACTTTAAGGATGTGTGTAATAATAACAATAGCGAAGAAATTTCGCGCGCCAGCCGTGGCCTATCTTATATCGTCCGTCGGCTGCCGGGCAATTTCGGAGAGCCCTCGTTTCTCTCTCCGCGCCGTGGCCTTTGCGACTTGATAAAAACGGGGGCCTGTAAATTACGCGGATCCTCCGGAGGTGTAAAAAGGACGCTTGTACCTTTCTTCCGCCCTGTATTTAGACCCGCCTTATCTGATTCTCCCGAGCCCCGACAGTGCAAAACGCTTGTTAATGCCCCAATACGCCGGGATTAATCTCCGGAATATGCAAATTCGCCTGCGTAAAAAAGTTTGCCGCTGCTGCTGCTGCTGCTGTTGTTTTTGAGCCAAGTGCTCTTTGGTAGAGAGAGACAGAGAAAAAGAGAGAGCGGTAAAAGGCAAAAAAACATAGGAGGTTCGATATTAGTCTGTTGGGGTGCAGCGGAGGATGAGAAAATGCGTCAGAGATGTAATGCTGACTGTCTTGGCAGAATGCTTTAGCAAAGTAATTGTGAAAGTTTAATGGACGAAGTTTTATTAAAATAAAAATGAAAAGGAAGGCCTGGCTGTACAATCACTTTTAGTTTTTAAAATTTCGTGTTGCAACGAGTTGCTCAAGGAGAGAGAAAGAGAACTTGTAAAACTATTTGAATTTATCAATTAATTTCAAACTTTTAAAACATAAGCTTTTTCGAATTGTACTGCGAGCAGAAGTTTGTAATGTATTTATTTGGAAAGGCCTTTTTAAGCTTTATCCACGTGCACACTTGACAACAAATATTTTTCTTTTTTTGTTTTTTCTTTTTGAACGCTTTAACGACACGATTTATTTTACCCTCTCCGAATGTTTGGAGAGACGAAAAAATAAGCTAAGCTTTTAATCTTTAGTGAACCTGGAAGCCGACTTTTCGACTTTTAGAGTTATGAAAGAACTTATGGTATTCAAGTTAGTTTTAATCCTCTGATTTACTTTGTCGTGAAAAATGCTTCAAGAGAAGTCATAAAATTATATGAAAGATTGATAATTTTTTCTATATAATATTTGATTTTTTTCACGTAAAATAAATTTTTTATAAAACTTTCATTTTTATTCTTGTAAACAGTGTGCAAGTTTTAGATTAAAAATTTGAATGTAAAAAACAAGAACGAGGAGTGCCGAGATAATAATAGACGATTCAGCCAGATTAATTGTTTTCAATTTATATAACACATATAATCATCCGAAAATCACTATTACTAAAATAAAGGATAATCCCTCCTTAACTCGGAAAATTTCATACTCCAGCCCGTCCGCATTCTATTTCCTGTTTTCCTCCTTAGCCGGCAGCCCTCGCATCAAAGTTAGAAATGGAAAGCACCAAAAAAGCACACGGCAAAGTTAAAGTGCTCCGCAAGTCCCGGCAAAGGGATGCCCGGGACCGCCGCGCGGAGGAGAGGGGACGGAGTTCGATTGACTTTCATTGACGTAGCGATCTCGCTATCTCGCTTGACTGTGTGAGTATAAGGAGTGGACGATTTGCACGCGAGAGGCAAGCGCATCGTTAAACTTTACTGCCGCCGCGACAAGTCACTGATATACGACGCGACGCTCAGACGGCGCAGATGTCTGTATGCTGATCGGCCGCCCGAGAGAGCGCGACGCTCGTGCCGCGAAAAATTGATTAGAATATATTCCGTCGGCGGGATGGAACAGTCTCGGCTTTCGGATAAACAGCATTATTTCTGCCTTCGTGAATTTTCCCTTTTGTAATATAAATGTAAATAATTCTAATAAGAATTAAATTTAAATTATATTACATTATATTATAATCTTTTCATAAATATTAATTTCCTTATTATTACTTTTCCAGAAGCTTACGTAATCAAAAAAACAAATAAAGTAAATTTAAAAAAAAAAATTAAAATTATAATTTAAAAAAGGAAAACATGAGGAAAAAAGGTATAATAAATCATAACACCTTTCACTAAGTTTGTGAATTCTACACTGTATTCTTTTATTACTATGATGCAACTTTTGTTAGTTTTTTTATAAAATATAAATCTTCTCTGCGATTGAAAGAATTCGAAAGGACGCTATGTATAATCTATTCTAAAAAGAATAGCTCAGTAATCTGATGTGATGCTGATACGTGGCAGTGTCACTTATCGTATTCAAAAATCTATAAACGTAGTTTTTCCGCATATGATAAACATTCATTTACAATTTAAAAAAATGTTTGCACATGAAATTTCAGAAATGAAGCTGTAATCCACCGAGAAAAACTGATAGCGTCAGTGAAAAAAAAAAGTAAAATTTGAATACGATGAGTTAAAAAAAAGTAAATACAAAATGTAGACTAAACGTCATCGGTTTTGCGCAGAAAATCACTCTTAAATGATTTAAAAAGCCATAAATATTAGAATTTTTTAACTGAAAATTGGTAAAAGTAATTAGTAACTATGATCAATAAAGTAATAGAAAAAACTGACGCTTCAACTTTTATGAATAATTTAAGTATCTAATAATTTCATTTTGAAATAAAAGAGAAAAGTAAAAAAAAAGCATTACATAATTAAACAAGTGACATCCATCAGCTTCATCAAGTCTACCTCCGCAATCCAATTAGTAGAATTGTACGCAAAGTAAAACGCTTCGTTAAAAATTACCACGATCTTTCCAAACCACCAGACAGATATTGTTTATCCTTCAACGAATATTTTCACTAAAATATTCAAGTCCCTGAATTATTTGAAAGCCGAGCTCTGCTCACCGCGCCACCTCATCGCGTTGGAAAAAGAGACCCGTCCCCGAGGCTTGGCGGTCCATTAAAAGCCCATCTGAGATCGGCGGAATCGAGGGCAGCGCGCCGCTGACGCGTGTCAGTTCGCCGCTCGGACTCGCGGTCGGCTTTGTGCATTAATCATGAAAAGCGAGCGCGCGCGGGAGGCACCCCCGCGGCGCCGGCTAATGGGGCATCCGACGCCGCGGTTACGATTGCCCGTCGGCTGGCGCAAGCACCCAAGTGGTGTGCGCGTCCTTCCTGCGGACGGCTTCCGAAAAACCAATGACCGATCGTAAATAATACTCGTAAATCAGGCTAGATCCCCGAGCCGTAATCAGCTGAGCAATCGGCCCGGACGAGTATTCAGTTGCAGCTGCCGATGCTCGGGGATTATTTTCAACGCGCACCGAGTGCGACGTACCATTTTTGACATCACGGACTTTCGGGTAAACTGGAGCCTAATTATCCTGGGTTGGGCAGAGATAAAACTTGACAGTCCAAATTGAGTCATCGAAGCAGACTGTTTCAGACGAAGCTTAGCAAATTTAATCCTTTAATTTTGTTGGATTTTAAGAGAAAATGATTTATTTCTACAAACATATTGATCTAAATTTTGTGCATCCTTGTTAATCCGGGTTGAAATAGAATGTCCTTAAATATTTACAAATGGCCGACCGAAGGTCTGCTGCCGAAGGTCGGTCCGCATTCAGGTATATTCTTACATTTCCTTAACCTTTCTCTCAAAATTTAACGAGCAAAAACCATATGCAACTGATTCTGTGCTGTTTAATACTATAAATTTAGCTATTTCAAACGCCAAACACCTGTTATGTAATTTATTTGAATATATTAATTCACATATTTATATATCCTCTATTTTATTTGAAAATTTTCTGAAAAATAAATGTATTAGTCTTGCTTTTTTCTAATTCGAGAATAATTTAATAAAGCAAGAGAAATAAAATCATTTCATAACTTTTTAATTTGCGAAGAAGGAAATTTCTTAATAAAAGCCAGTTTTCTCGTACGCTCGAGACGGCAGTTTTGCAAGTACGAGCGCTTGTAAAATTGTACCTCTAGCGAGGAGAACTCATGCCGAGATTTCGATAAGGAAGCCTTTCGCAGCACTTTCATCCTTTACAACTCAATCGCGAAAAAGGGACTTTACGGGGTATAAAAAAATTAATCATGCCAAACGCGAGTCCCGCCATAAATACGACACAATGTTTGCCCCTTTACGAGGCGCATAAAAATCATCGAAAAGCGATTCCCGGCGTATAAATCTGCCGATATCAGCGATACGACGCCGGGCGTACGAGTTTTCTGCTCCCCCTCTTCTCGCCTTAATACCAAACAATTTGCAAAAATTCAAGCCGCCGCGAACTCTCTCCCACTACATTTCTGCATTATCGAACGCAGCTTTCCATCACTCGAGGAGAAAGCACGAAATGGGAAAACGAAGCAGGGGGGATCAGTAGACGGTGAAACAGAAGTCCATAAGTCCCCGGGCTGCATAAAGAGAGAAGCGCGCGCCGTCCTGAATAAAATTCTTTTCTTTCCGTTTCTCGATGCAAAGTTCGCAGGTTTCCACTAGCCAATCGGCTGGCCGGCATTAACGAATCCCGATCGCCTTGAGACGCGGTGATCATCCTCCGTAACGAGTTTCCGACTTCGATTCCCTTTCGCGTCCCGTGTCCCCGTTGGATTAATTAATGCGGAGACTACTTTTCCCTCCGATCTCCTAAGGAAATCGGGTTCTTTTGAATCCTCTATCGGGAAATTGGGCGTGACCGTCTTTTCCGAATGCACTGTCATTTGGGAGCAGCGGCGTTATAGCCTCGAAGCGAGGCTGCTGCCGTGCAAAAAAAGATTGCAGCTTCGGGAACTGGGAGATTACAAGTTGTCTTTACAAAAAGCGCCTCTGTTACCGCGCTATCGACGATCGAGTAGCAATTCTGAAGTACGGAGGCGAGCGGAGCTGTTATTTCGAATTACCAACTTTTTTAATGCTCGATTTTTTTTTTTTCACTCGGAGAGTGCTTTCTCGATGGGGCGGGATTTTATTTAATCCGCGTTCGAGCGACTCGTTCGCTGACGTTTCCGAGCGCCAGTAAATGCTAGCGAACATACCGGAGGTCAAGTTTCTCGTTATAAATTAACGCAGCAACAGTGAACGTACAGTGCGCAAATAAAGCGTGTAATTAATGGCAATAATACGTCGATTAAAACAATTAGTTACAGTAGACGTGCATTAATTTGGGTTAACTCGACGCCATTGTTTGTATACTTACTAAAAAAGTGCGGTTTAGCAAAGTTGCTGTTTTAGGAACTTACCTACAACAAAAAGAAAAGTTTGTGTAAGAAATGAGTTTATTATTTATGACATTGGTACTATAAACTAAATATTATTTAATAGTTTTATGCGAATCGAACTTCAAACTTTATTATACTGTTATATACAGATTACGTAATTTATATATTGATAAAACTTTAATAAAACTTTAGTTTGAACTACTTTGAAGAAGAAGCACATCGTCATTTTAATGGCGCAGAAAAGAAATACTAGAAAAACCCTAATTATTTTTTCAAATTTTCAATTCCGCGAAGATCGTTCGGAGCCAGGATCCCCGCTTTCGCAAAAATTAGTATATTCGTTGAAAAAAGCCGGGGCGACATCGTAACCCCGAGGCGAAACCTCGGCAAATATTTTCCATCAAGAAAATAAAATTTTATGACCAAACAGAGCATTAGCTCTGGGGGCTTTCATCCTCGCAAGGACGCACAAGAGCCCATTCGCGTTTCTTCCTGCTCGTTTTTCTCCAAGATCGACTCTCCGGAGGGGGCGGCGGGGGGCGAGCAGGAGGAGGAGGACGGAGGGAGCCGCGGGATATCGCTTTGTAAGAGAGCTCCTCGCAGCTCGCTCGAGCCGCCATAAACAGGCTGTCTCCTCGCGGCGAAGTGGCGCTGCGGCACTTGAGGTCGTCGACGAAAATTCCCTCGCAGCGGCAGCGCTCTTCCTTAGCGACGCTTTACGGCGAGCGATTTATTGGCCGAGGAGAGCCCCATAAATTGCAGCCGCTGCACAAATTTTCCGATCCACCCGCACTTTTAATTTCTCGACAGGCGAGTCGACTAATCGCGCGATTCAAATTCCGAGCCGCCGACTTGACACTCTAACGGACGAGGTACTAAGCGGGAAAGCGGCTCTTTCGATGTGCATGCGTTAAACAGCTATTTCTTAAAGATACTTTTAAAGAGATTGGTATGTAAAAGCCAAATTTCAAAAGCCTCCTTTCAGCGGCGCGCAAAATAAGAGTACTCCCCGCGAATAAGAATCCAGAAACACCAAGCTCCAGTCTAGAGCCTGTAATATCACTGCTATCGGCTGGTTAACATTTCCACAAAGAAGGCACTTAGGAATTTACGCATGACCTTGCACGCGGGCCGCCTAATGGATTACGACAAAACGAGCGAAGCCATTGTCATGGAAAGTCTCTCTCTCCCCGAGATTTTTCCAGCGGCGACCGTTAATGGCTTCCGCTTTCGGGCTCTCCCGCGTATATAACGCCGGGACTTTCTTTTCTCCACCGCGGAGCATCTTCATCATCCCGCGAGTTTTTCTCTCCTCCCGCCCCTTTCCTCCCGAGCCTGAAATGAGAATTCTCATCGTGGTTAATGAATTTTTTCCGCCGGGGCGAACCCGCCGGTTGGCCCGGCAATTGACGGCGAAGCGCCGCTGCCGAGAATCTGCCCGGATTATCTAATGAAAGTTTCGCACCTTTTTTATGCGAATTTTTCGGCTGGGAGGAGATTTTTGGATGAAGGATATTAGTTTCTGCGGTATGTGGAATTTGTTTTTAACCTTTCCGCCGGGGGATCAAGGGCCATTTAGTGAGAAAGGATTATTTTGCCTTGAAATTAAGCAAAGTTTATCCAGATTTTTCAATTAGTTTTGTCAAAGTAAATCTTTTTATGGAAAAATCGTACGCGCCGAACAAAATAGTCAATTTTAAACAATTTTAGAAAATTGTAAAAAATTAAATGTCGTCAAGGAAAAAAATCTTGCATTTTTTAATTCAATTCAATATTGTAACAGTCGAGTGTCTTAACCGAACACCTCACCGAACACTAATTAATCTGAAAAGTCTCCTTCAAACCCGGATACTTCAAAAGTTTATAAACCCAATTAAACAACCCGCTACTTCATCAGCGCCGATCCGAACGAATCCGAAATTCCAGGTCAGCGCGTTTCGTCCCTTCCCTCCCGCATTACATAATTCAACAAAACTAAATGCAGCCCTCGAGCCGACCGCCTCGCCCCCTCACTCGATACACACCACTTGCCGCGTACTTAGCGGGGCGCACTTAAGCGTCGCGCTGCTATAATTGGCAAATTGATTAAGGGAGCCGGGAGAGAGTCGCGGCTGGAAATAGGCCTGTGAAAAATGTCCCGATGCCGTGTGCTCGGCCGCGCGATCGTATCTTTGGCACCTCGCGATTTTCATCGATCAAACGCGCCGCCGCCGCCGCCGCCGCCGCTTATAAACTAACGGCGAGCACGTCAGCCCCGGTTCTTTTTCTTCCCGGCGGCCGGCCTTTATCTGACGGAAGCCCATTGTGCGGCCGCAGTCGCGAGGTGTCGAGCGAGCTCTCGACGATCGAGTTCGAAAAATCAAGCTCCAGTTTTGTCCGCTTCGAGCGACGTTTCTGGTTGCTTGTGGATTTTAAACTGCCAAAGGGGCTTTTCATGCGTTATTGTGACCCTCGTGCTTTCTTCGTAAAGTTTAATTAAAGCTTTTTGTCGCGCGACGGAATTTTTTTTTCAGTTTTGGCGGACGTGTGATCTTGTGTTTAAATGGAATATTTTGTTCCCGTTGTGCAATTGGATGGTGGTATTGAGCGTTTCAAAAGCTAAAGTTACATCTAATTATAAAATGTGATGACCGGAAGAAATAGCATTTCAAAATACTAACACTGTCTGTATTTAGACTAATAAATAAAGTAGATTATGAAACTCTGTTGAAATATTATGTCAAAACTTTGAAGAACAATAGACATATGTAACAACAAAAATATTTTTTTTTGTCTTATACGAAAACGCTTTTAATTTTTTTTTAATAATTAAGGCAACATGCCTGAATAAACGTAATACTATTGTTAAAAAACTCCACATTAATTTACTAAATTATATCTCCGCGGTTTACAACACTTTAATTCGTAATTGTGGCAGAAAATCACCGCTTTCTAAATCTTTTTTTCAGCTTATTACGTTATTTTATATAATTAAAAGCATTGCTTTAATTACTTCATATAGACGTAAAGTTTACGTTCTGCGCAACCATAAAGCCCGCCTCTCCCCCAGTAATTTAATTAAAAATGCCGGCATGTTTTTATACCCGAGAAAATCCCGAAAAGCCAGAGCGCTCCAATAACATTATGACGCTTCGGTAATTAAGCTCCATGTCATTTTCTTGAAAGGGCCCGGGAATCAAGGAAATTCATACCCAGCAAATAATAAAGCAGAGCCGCGACTCGCGCGCCCCGTCGGTGAGTCCGCGCGCCTTTATCCGCCGGTAATTTAACTTTTGACGCGGCGGGCGGCCATTGTTCGAGCGATTAATTAATGTGAAATGTGTAGCGGCCAAAAGAACAGATGGTAATGGCTGCGAGAGCAAGGAGCGGGAGGCACACTCCAGTTACAGGCCGCGTATACACACAACGGGAGAGGGCCATAGAATATACGAGTAGATCGAATTTACGCACACTTCAGCGCAATTTGCAGAGCGCGGCCCATAACAGTGTATAATTGTCTCGAGGAGAATTAATGCTGCTTAGCCGTAATAACCCGCTTATCCCGACGGAACAAGATATGTATACGGAAGACGACTTCTAATCTTCGGGTCATTATCTCGATGAATGGAGTCGACGGTCCATTCTGCTCTTCTACGGCCGACCAATTTTTCCATCGTTTCCCATTAGTCTGTCGACGAGTTTTTCAAATAAGGGCCAGCCCAATAAGATGATTGTTTCTTTAGGTAAGATGATGGATTGGTCGCCTCGGCGGGAATAGGTGTTCTATAAATTTCTGATAAGCGGAATACATGCGTTGTTTGTGGCTGTACAATAATACTGGACATGAATTAATACGATGAATTAATTAAAACCGTTCTTGCAGAAATATTTTCCCTGTAATAATGGTGAATAAGTTGCCAGTATTGTAGTCGCAGTACATGCGGGATAAAGAAAAGCAGAATACAGTTTTTTGCTGAATATATGAATGCACAATACAGCCACAAGTAAAGTTTGAATAGAATTGAGAAATCCACTGTAATTCTGCGTTGAATCCCACTCCATTGTAGCCGCAGTACAAAGTTAACTTTTTCCAGTGCTCATCGCAATAACCCGCCTCGTCGCCGGGCAAGTGCTCAAAATCAGAGCACAGCTCACCAAGATAATTGCCCCTCACGAAAGCTCAAAACATCCTCCCCCGTGCAGCACAATGAATCTTGCAGTAAAATGACAAGCCGCCCGCCGTCCATCCGCATCGCGGATAAACCAAGCATCCTCTCGAAATCCGCGGCCGTGCAATATTCACTGGTACTCGCTAAGCGTCGGAGAGCGGCGCTGCATTCCCGTCAATAAATGAGGCATCGGAGAAGCTCGATACAGGGAATGCAGGATGCCCATAAAGAGCATCGGCACGCGATCATCTTCCCCTTTGATTAGCTCATTGACGCGGGAAACTCTCTCTCTGTGTTAGGCTGCTGTTTGGACTGCGGATAGTCCCGAGTCAGCGCCGTTCTCGGCCGTTCCGGCAATTGACACTGCTACGCGCGATTGAGGATCCGGTGAAAGACGTGTCGACGGCGGCACTGTAATAAAAAGGGATGCCCGCGCCGCGGCCGCTGCGATGCTAATTTTCCGGCCTGAGTTAGAGTCACGGCACGGATTAGCATATCGGCTGTTGTGGCTTCGGGAGCTCTGAATCGAGTGCTGCTGTTTTATGCCGCAGAGTCTTCGGTGTTCGGTGTTATATATCGGGTTTACTGGCTGAGTACGTAGTTTATTTCGCGTAGAACGGCTGATGGGTCGATGCTTATTTTAGAATAGTTTCGGTTTCTATTAAGCATTCCAGAAAAATTAATACGAGATTATTTTAAGCAATGATTATAGCTTAGAAAATCAGATTATGAAATTCTGTATAGTTTCAAATTTCAAAATCTAGTAGATTGAAGTGTCTGGAAAGCTGAATTCTTATTTTGCCCAATATCGCAAGATTAGTTTCAAGTGCTTACTTGTATTAAACCTCCATTAGTGTTCATTAGAAAAGACTCTCCAGTACTTATAGCGCGACTCATAATCTTCCATAACGAATATAATCTTCTGTAACGAAGTTGACAGCTTATAGCTTATGTTTTCAATAATAAATCTTTACCTTACGCTCTTCTATGATGAAAAGCAGACAACTTTATTCGCTAATGTAGTTTAATTTTATGAAAAAGTACCAAGCAGATTATACACGTTTGCTAAGCCGTAGGCCGTAACATAATCTGCAAAATAAAGTTCTGCCCGGTAATGGGTAGTTTCGGAAACCGTTACAATGTATAATCGAGCGGCTGATTACTTCACGTCACAATGACTACGAAATGATGGCGTGCAGAGTTCTGATGACTATCGACATTTTAACGGTTAATAATTGATGGTGCTTAACTCGGAAAAACAAAGGAATCGTGCGAAATAGATATATTTGATAACATCTGCAATAACCTTCCGGGAATATTTTAGACTGCTTATTGGATGAAGCGAACAAAGTTATTGGAATAATAGTCCATGAAATAATTCATCCAAGAGGAAATTCCAAAGCCCATCAGAAGCTTAAATTGGTTTTCGAAAAATTTAGGTCAATGGAAGTTTAACATAATTGTTGGACTTTCAACGTTGGAATGATTATCGGGAGCAGTTCAATACTTTAAAATTCCTTAAATTACTGACATATTCAAATGTCCCTCCCGAAAAGTAAAGCATTTATCCAACTTGAATTATTCAGTTTAAAATGAAAATCTGACAAAAGCGCGGATAAAACTCGGCGAAAGAAGTAGCAATCAAGCCGCGCGGCTCATTGAAACGTCCATCCCTCCTTTTCACAATACATTAGTCATTCGCTCTCGAATCGAGCCCCCGAAGACAGTGGTTTCCTATTAGGCAGCGGCAGAAGTGGTCCCCCGACAAAGGGAATAATATTTGTTTTTGTGCCAGTTGGAGGGCCTGGCCAGCGGCGTCGGTGGCGGCCGTCGAGGAGAGGAGAAAAGGAAAAACGGCGAGAGGAAGGAAGGAAAGCGCCGGAAAGTTTCCGCAGCGAGTGGCGGCGGCGGCGGCGGCGGCGGCGACAGCAGCTGCGGACTGGAAGAAAAGCAGTTTTAATTGAGTCCGCCACTGCTCCTCTCTTTCCCTCCGTACTTTCGAGCTTCCCGGCCACGGACGAACCAACTCTCGGCGACGGGGGCCATTTCGCGTAATTCCCCCCCGCGAAGGGCTAAACGATATAGATCGTAAATCACGGCTAATGAGGGCTTGAAGGAAGCGAGCGATGTTTTTCGCTATTGTGTGTCGCGCTGACAAAAATTCGACTCCAACTTCATTAGGAGGGGGACTCGTCGAGCTTTTTGCTTTTATATATCGATGCGCGGGCTCGTCGATAATGCGATTTTATGTACAAACTTTTCCGAGCCCGAGCCCGTTCGCATCGATTTTTACCGAAATTTACCCCGGCCGTATAATGAGTTTCCCGAGCAATTTCCGCGCGAAGTTTCGTTTTTGAAATAGGAGTTTGTTATAACGGCCGTAATTTAATTTTAGCTCGTAAGCGAAATAATTACATTAAAATAATCCCCGCTCGAAATTCGGACGTAATAAATGCTCGGGGTAAGTAGTTTATGGACACATAATGTATTCGACTGAAGTGCTCTTTAAATACTTTTTTAAAGCAAGAAGTTGTAATTAAAAGCATACGTAAATCTTTGTTTGATGATTAAATTTTCAATGATCAAAGAAAATTCCTAAAAATAATAGACTTGAACTTTTGAACTACTACCCTGATTTCCCTTCTACAAAGAAGCGCGAGCCCGAGCAATTAGCGAGTATAAGAAAAGCCATACTTTTGCGAGCATATAAAGCAGCGGCAGGGCAAAGATAACAAGTACATCCTAATCCGGGCGCAGAGCTCGAGCTCGCATAAACCGTCGACGTCTGACATTAGCCTGCTCTCGTCTTGTACGACGGTGTCATTAATTGCCGCTCGGGTTATGCGGCTCTCTTTCGCTCTCCAAATAATCGAGCGCCGTTAAGGTTATATAGAGGCGATAGCCCGCCGCGGGGCTCTAAAGCAGAAATGACATCGTAAAAGCGGCGGTGCGCGGCAGCACAGGCCGAGTGTGTGCGCTCTTCCGTCGTGAGAGGCCGAGAGGGATATATAAGCTATGCTAAGGGCGCGCAGGCAGCCTATTGTCCGGACGCCGGACAGGAGAGGAGGCCCCGGGCCTACGTGCCCGAGCTCATTCGGACTGACGTAAATCCGCGAAAATTTCCTCTCCGACCGCAAGCCAACCGGCCCGCTCATCTGTCTTACAAATTGGCTGCCACCTACGTTATATTGTGCGAGATATGAGCGCGTTACTTGGCCAGGGGCACGAGAGGAGTGCTCGCAAGTTTTTGCGACGTTTTACGGGAAATGCGAGAGTGGGTCAACGGGCTCGGCATTATCATTCTTTTTTTCCGCGCTGCTTCTGCCTTGATTATATAGGAGTTAGGTTATAATTAGAATCCTTTACCTGAACTAGCGTTGTCGGGGCGTTTAATCGAAAGCGTACGTTTGTTTTTCACTTGTTTAACGAATAGTCAAGCAGCTTAATTTGTAGCCTCCAGCAATGACGGATTACAAAACTCTTTTAAGTAACATTCAATGACATTTTTCTCGTGAGTTGCTCAAAGAAACGCTTCCAACAAAAGTACCGCAATCCACGCCTATTAAAAAGTCGTATTCTCAAAACCCCTATAATCCCGAAGCATTAGAAATCCCTATTCTTTCTCATCGAGCAGATCTCGGCGCGCGGTTCCGGCGGCGAATCGCGACGGGAATAAACTCGGCAGCTTAGCGACAAGCGAGGCTTGCAGCGCGGCTTTACGGGGGTAGATTTAGCCGGGGCGGCAATAGCTACTGGTACTGCGAAAGCGACACCCTTAAGACTCGGCTCGATGAGCCGTCGTCGCGACATCACCCGCAAACTCTCTCTCTCTCCCTCTCTCCCTTCCTCTCCACTCCCCCCGCTTGTCAATTGCTTTTCACCAAGTCGAGCAGGATTTCTAGCGGCTGTTCGCCTCGACCAGAATGCTGAATTAGAACGCTTGCGAAACGCTCGAGATCGCGATACTTTATATATACATATATATATATGTCTACATGTATATACGGTCGGAGGCCTCTGCCCTGCTTTTCTCCTTTTCTCGTATTTCGCAAAAATCGCACTCTCGAGAATTATTGAAAGCCCCCGGTAAAAGCACTTTCCTTCTCCGAGAGCGAGTATGAATCGCGCGAAATTCTTAACAGTCACTCGAAGCCGAGCGCGCCGACGAGCCCAGAATGAGGAACTGCTTTTCGATGCAGATTTCTCGCGGGGGCCTCGCTAAATCTCGCCTCTCTCTCTCTCTCTCTCTCTCCTGGAATCGTTCAAAATTCGAGATGCTGAATTTTATACGGACGAGGCGGAGTGGGTTTGAGTTTTTACGTTTTCCCTCGTGTTTCTTTTACGTCTTCCTTGCGAAGATGCTTTGAGCGAATGTGGACTCTGGAAGGGAAATCGATTTGAAGCCACTTTATGCAATATGATTAATTAATCAAAGGACAAAAAATTTAGATTTACTGCGGCGATTGCAGCAATTTTGCATAGTGTTTTACTGGCTATTTTGTATCGGAAACCTGCATGGGTCATGAAATTTGATTTGCATATATTGATTCATATATTTTACATTTTATTTATAAAGTAGCAGCGTAAAATTTTAATTAAATTCTTTATTTGCAATCTTTTGAAGCGGAAAATAGGGGAATATCAAACCAGCATAACATCTGAATATTCAAATTTACCTACATATATATGTTATGTTTATTTATATTCGATATTGAAATATTGAATCATTATTTTAATCGACTAATTTATAAGATATAAACAGAGCATTTATAATTGATTAAAGAATCGATAAAAGCTGAATTTAATAATGCTCATTCTTTGTTGCACATGAAATTCATCGGAGCAGCAACAAAAAATAATAAAAAAAGGCAAGCGTGATTCCACCGTGCCAATAAATCCCCCTGTTATGACTTATAAATTTCTAAAGTAGCGCACGAAATTTATTGAATATTTTGCATACTTTATTTTTTCGCACAACAAAAAGTCTTTCACTCTCAGTCGACAAAACACTCGGAATCGAACTACAAAAGTATGCAGTTCAAAAAGCCAAGCTGCACTTTTCATAAATCATTCGAGGAAGGAGGGGGCGGGAGAAAGAAGCGCCTCCGCTATTAATCCTTCCCCCGTAGCTCATCACTATTTCGCTCGTCGGATAAAGATAAAATAGTTGGCTCTCTCTCTCTGCAGCGCACAAACACGAGCGATTATCTGGCCGGAGTAATAAAATCCTGAGGCTGCGCCACAAAGCCCGGAGCAAAGGAGGGAATCCGAAACTCGAGGACGAACTCATGCGTGACGCTGCAAGATCGAGAGAAAGAGAGAGAGAGAGAGAGGAGAGAGAGAAGCCTCGAATATATACAAGACTCTCCGACTCGGATTATCGGAATCTGGCTCTCTCTCTCCCTCGGCAGCCGTAGCGGCGAGAGAGGCTTCCTTTGCCGCCGCAACTCAAACACACACCTGTGCCCGAGCGCGCGCGGGTCGCCAAATAAGTCGATGCGCCTTATTTACCGTGCATCGGCTTTTCGACGACCGCGCGAAAGGAATGCCTCCTTCTCCCGCGGGGCGCAGGAACATGAAAAAGCCGGGAGAGAAGGGGGCAGCTCGTGAGTCAACCTCGGCGACCGGTCTAACCGCATGCTTGCGATGTGTGTGTGTGTGTGTGTGTGAGCGCGCGCGCGCCAGGCACGACCGGATGAGCCTGGGGCTCGAAACCGTAAGCGCGAGCCGCGAGCGCGAGCCGTTAGGCCGCGTTCACACCATCGGGCTTAATCGAGAGATTATCGAGCCCGATCATCGAGCTCTTTGGGACGAGCGCTTCGGCTGCCTCGTCTGCGTCTCTGGGTGTGTGTGTGTGTGTGTGTGTGTGTGTGTGTGCGTGTGTACGTGTGTGTGTACGTGTGCTCGAGGGCCTTTGTACTTCGGGCCGACCAGTCATGCGGAAGCATCTAGATACCGCGAGTATCGTTTTCTGCAAAGCAGTTGCAGCAAAATTGCAGCACACGGCTTTACGGCACGGACAGGGCCGCCGCGCTGCTGTATTGCTTTGGGTCGGTAGGGGGAAGCGGCAGGTTGGGATTTTCGAAGTAGGTCGATTCTTTGACAGAATTTGTTGCCGGTATTTTTGCGGATTTTCGCGGGCGCGCTTGAAATTTTGCTTCGAGCTTGAAATGTTGCCCCGCGTCTTTTCGGGGGAATAAAGGCTTGTAAATATTCCGGAGTAAGCGGGGCAAAAGCGATATGGCATTTTTTCGGATTTCACGGATGGAAGAGTTTTCCCGGGTACAAAGACGTGTACGTTTTCAATATGCGACGAAAAAACTTGACGAATTTCAATTATATCTTCAGGTTAACGTTGAGAAATTCTTTTCTTTGAAAATTCTGGCGGCTAATATATAAATGCCACGAGAACATATTTTTATTCCAAAAACTAGTATTCTAAATGTATGCAAAGGATGAACAAGTGCTTAATTTTGGACTGGTAGTATTGAGTAATCGAATGATTAATTTATCATATTAACTTTAGACTATTATAGAAATTCTAGGAATACTCTAGAAATAATAAATGTGATCTGTCATTCATTTATCCAAAATTATTCTAAGCAGAAATATACGTTCAAATTACATAAAGTTCATACAATTATTATTAAGAAAAGGGGTTTGGGTCACGCGGATCACCGGACGAATGGATACTCACTCCCCTGGCGTCCCCATTATTTCACGGCCTAGCGCCTCTCTGCTGTATAGTTTCCCAAAAGGTCAGCGTAATCGGGGCGTCCTTGGCAGTGAAGTTTATCTCCGCCGTGACAGAGTATATGAGTAAATACAATTACAATTAAATCACATATTTCCGATGTTAACACATTAATCACATTCTTAGTATTGTATGAAAAAACAGGCGATATTCCTCCGCTGATAACGCGACTTCCCCGTTCGCAGATTAGTTTTAAAAATCTCTTAATCTTGAGAGCGATAAGACCGTTCAATCTACATTAAGTGAAAAATAAAATAACCGTTCTGTATGCAAATCGAGTATGAAACTTTAATTAAACCATCTCCCTCAAAACAAATATCCAATTCAAACACTACTTCCTCCAAATGACCCATTCGAAAAGTACCCCGGCGCGCTTCAAACGAAGCTCCTCGGGCGCGTTTATCCATCTAAATAATCGGTCAGCTGGCCGTAACTCGCTCGGCGGAAGTCGCGAGAAACGACGCCTCGCTTCGGAAGAGTGGCCGCGGCGATCGGGCAGAGCGCGTAAATGTCCGCGCAAATCGCGCTCGACGCCGGCTATCTCTGCGGTCTGTTTACATTCGGCGTCGTTCTCGTCGTCGTCGACAACTGCTGCGCTGGGAAAAAGGGACGAGAGCAGTAACGCCACGAGGGTGCCGAGAGATATCCGGCGAAAGAGAGAGAGAGAGAGAGAGAGGAAACAGCGAATTACAGCTATCTGACCCGATGTGCAGCGGAGAAGGAGAAGGAGCCTCCACCGCAACGGTTCGCCGCCGCGAGCTACGGCTGCTGCTGCTGCCGGCCATTTAAATTTTAAATGGCTACCCATTACGCGCTGTATATGTATACATTATATGTACTCGCGGGCTGGCAAGTGTGGGTGTCTCTGTGTCTAAGCCACCAGGTGACTTCTTCATCGGATAATCTTCCGCTCGTTCGCCTCTCCTTTTCTGCTGCGAGCTTTTTCCTCGGCTGAGTGGAGGCTTTTATTTCGGGGGGGGCGTTTTTTGCTGCCTCTCCGCGCGGAGTTTCTGAATTTTTCAGCGGATCTTTTTATCGGAGTGACGATTGTTTGTGGAAACAGGCAGCGGTGTGTTTTGTCTGCTGAAACATTCTGCGCTGCCCCGCGCGTTTTTACTTTGGAAACTTTTCAACGGATGGCTGTATAATAGAGATTTTTGACCGGAAAATATCAAGGCTGCTAATTGTTAAACTGTGTTTTCTTCGCGCGCCGATAAGAATGACACCTCGTCATTTTTTGTTGTACACATTTCAATTGCGATAAGAAGCGCGATTAAATATTTTTATTTATCTAATCTACGATAAGAAATAATATGTATAGATAATTGACTGAATATTTTTTGGAAACAATATTTTTAGATAGCACGTCAGTTTTACTTTATTCTTTTAAAATTGTCCCTCTAAACTGTGCAATAAAAATTTAGTACCTACTCACGCAACTTCGTTTATTCTGAAATTTTTATTTTTATTTTTTTTTAAATATTTGAAATATTCATAACGTTAAATAAGTAGCAATATTACATACTTCGAATAGAGCAATTAAAATCATAGCATATATAAATTGAGTATTAAAATTATAATTTAATTTTCACGCTATACTATTAAACCTTATCGATCGTTACTTTGTACGCAAATATTACTCTTTCTCTTGATTAATAAAGAGTGCTTTGCCAGTATCAAAATAAAAAAAAATTGTTCTTTTCCAAAGCTAAACCGCGTAATAAAATTACGGCAATTTCGCCGAAAAATGTTCAAACATTGTCTGCATCCGGAAGCAAACCGGCGTAATTCAAACACAGAAAAATCCCATTAGTAAACTCTTTGAAAACAGCACCGGCTACATAACCTCTTAGGCCGGTGCAGCAGGAGCCAGCGACTGCACCGCGAACGAGTCGGGAGCGAAAAGGGAAAGGCAGCTCTTTCAGGTGTCGCGTGTCATCGAGCTGCAGTAGCAGCAGCAGCGGCGGCAGCGGCAGCAGCGAGAGACAAATATTTATACTAGGCTTTATCCCCGAGCGCGCAGACTTTCGAACGGAGATTTGAAAGTAAAATTGGCGCGCAAAAATCTCTCGCGGAAAAAGCGGCGGCGTGCACACACAGAGCTCCGTACGTACATGCGCGAAAAGTCGCGTGTGCTTTCGCTTCATTCGTGCTCGCACGTAATCTTCTACACTTTCGAGAGAGCGCGCCGCCGCCGCCGCGGCAGGGAGTATAGAGCGCGCGCGAGTACGGAATATGCATGAGGCTGCTGCGCGAGCTCGGCAATCCCCCAGAATTCCGGCATAATAATTAATCAGCCGACGCGCGGCCTATCAATATGCAAGGAACTCGATAGCTCGAGCTCCCCTACCCCTCCGACGAAAGGCGCGAGCCGCGGAGCTTCTTCGTCTTCTTCGCGGCGGGGAGATGTGCAGAGCCAGAGCGGTGGAACGGACGTGAGACGGCTTTATGTTTTGGGAAATTCGAGGCAGCCCGGCTCGTGTTTGAGGCGCCTTATTGGATCTGTCATCGTGTATTCTCGGGACGGCTGCAATATACTTTCTTGTTTCGCGTTATTCAGCTGTTTTCGGACACTTGTTTTAAACGATTTGAAAATCTGCAAGCATTTTAGTGTTCGGAAATAGGATTGTTGATTATAGGCGAAGTGCTTCAGTTTAAATTTATCGTTTATAAGTTATTATGGTGCTTTGAAAATTTCGGACTTCACTGTAATGAGCTCAACTATTTGAATAATGAAGTTAGCTCTAATTAACCATGAATATATTATAATTATCTCGAAAAACAGTCAAGTTTGAATCTTTATTATCCTTTACAAGAGAATTATTTCGCAGTAAACTATTAAATTATGCGAAAGAGAAAATGAATGATTAAATTATTAATACTTTGAGGAGAGTGGAAAAATAACTTTATTACAGCTACATAATTTGACATAATGTACCTTGAATATTTCACAAAAAAATTTAGAAATAACTGCTCCAATTTATACTTCTTTATTATACATCTTTTTTACAACTAAATAAATTAAAAAGCAATTTTCGGAGCAATTTTTTTTAGTGAAGCAATAAAAGAATTAGAACAAAGTAATTTTAAATTTACTACGAATAAGAGTCTTTCAATGAATTGTTTAAAAAATTGCCTGTTAAATAATATTACACATCTTTTACAAAACCTCTTGTTCCGAAAGACCACAGAATGTAAAAATGTAGATTAATTAAATTAATTTATTATTTAGTTTTTCCTAATCTCGTTTTAAAATTTTACTTTAAAATTTACATGCATTCTCTTTTATGATAAAAAGCTGCAAAAATATGAACACTCTTACGGTTTAAAAATAAAAGACCAAAGCTTTCAACGAATTTACTCATTTAAAATAACTTTTCTGTGCTTTTAAAATTAACGAAAAGAAATGAAAGAAATTAGTGTCCTCATTGCAGTGTGTCTAATTTAATCTAACAAGATAATAGAATAATTAAAAACTGAAATTATTACATATCTCTTGCCTCGCATGAAATTCGTAGAATTATAAAATTTTAATTCAATCAATCAATCAAACTCTACAGTTTCAGCGCCCAAAATAAGCAAATTGAAAAAAGTATACCGATCGCACAAGAGGAGAAGAGTCACGATCCGAAATCACAGTTACGAAATCCAGCGCATCAATCTGCATCGACAATTAGCCTCTCGCCAAGCCGGGCAAGCAATTGCTCGTCATCGTCGATACGCGGCGTGGAGCGGCGGCGACACTTTTCTCCGGCGGCCCAGAAAATCCATCGGTCATCCGCGCGGCAAACAGAAACAGGCACGTGCAGCAGCAGTAATTGGCCGCTCGAGGCTGTATCGAATTAAGGCGGAGAGGAGCAACGCGAAAATAAGGAAAACGAGGTTAGGACGCGCACCGGCACGCGACGAGAATCCGCTCGCCTCTGGTGTGTACACACACCGGCCGGGACACATTCATACGGTCCGCCGTTCGCTCTATATACCATAACACGCGCTCCGCGAGCCTTTCGCGTGTTTCCTAGCCGGGGCAGTTGAAAAATTACCCTACTTTTAAGGCGTTTCCACGCGAGCGCAAAAACTTATCCGCGCCGAGCGGCGCGCCAGGCTTGTTTGCACTTTCGAAATAAATTTTAGCCGCGCGGCTCTCTGTTTGCAAGAGTGACCGTCGATAATATGGCCGTCGGTCTGCTTTTTCGGAGAGCTGCCGCTGCCGCTGCTGTCGCTGCCGCTGCTGCTTCTGCGGGTCTGTGTCGGGTTTTGGATTAAGATAAGCCTTGGGAAAGTGCTAACTAGAAGAGTAAATCTTTAATAAGTCGGGGGAGTCCACAAAGTGTTTGAGCAAATGTTTTCTTTATTTTCGAGTAAATTCTACGACGAGTTGATGGAAAAGAATATTTTTGTGATAACAATGTCCGTTTGTAAAAGTATTCTAACGTGATTCATAGGCAGCTTTTGTAACTTTTAATATAATAATAATATAAACTTTTCGTGGAATATTAATTATTTTATTTTAGTAAAATACATAATATAATTTAATTTATTTATTAACTTGTTTATTTTCTTCTTAGAACAAGGAATATTTAATTAATTTATTATTCTAATTTAATGTATATTCTTAATGACAGAACAGCCATTGATAAAGAAAAGCTAATTGAAAAAAGTTTCTTTCACAAGTGCCATCGAAAACTTTCCTGAATGAAGCAAAATGTGAATCAACTTTGCTAAAGTCATCAGAAATTGAATACGGCTCTCCAAAATGCTGATGATATACAGCTTTAAGTTTTCATTGACCTTCTCCTCGAATTACTATACACCATCGAAACGTAGTAAATTTCTAATAAATAATTTTAACGAAATTACATCGAAATCGACAAAGCAGACGGAAAAAGTATCTTAATTAACCCAGACCGTAGCAGCTTAATCATTCATTAAAAAGTTTATACGGCTAATTTAAACGTATAAAATTCTCGTCCAGACATTAATGCTCGGCGCATTAAAACGGCGCGGCTTAATCGAAAAGCCCGACTCCTCGAGCATCGCTGCAGCAGCAGCAGCAGCAGGCAAATTGCCGGGCGCGATTAATTCATCCGTAAACTCCGCGTCTAGCCGCAATTTTTGACGCAACTCTCGCGGCGCGCGATTATAATTGCATAATCGAAATAATTTAACGACCGGCTGCGCTCGCTTTTTGCCCCAGCATCCGCTTTCTCCGCGGCCGCCTCTTATTTATTCAGCCCGCGCGGAATTCTCAAAAACACACGTCCGAGGGGGGATCAACGGGAGAGAGAGAACAAAGCCAAATACTCAGGCCGGCCAGATTGAAATGCACGGAATAAATTTGAGGGAGGGCTAAGCCCGCAACGAAATTTCATTAAAGATGCATTGCTCCGGGAGCAGCGGGCTCCGCGCGATTCCTCGCCTAATTAGGTGTAAGACGCGCGCTAATGGTTTTCGAGGTAAAAAAAAAAGGAGGTGCTATCGATCGACGCGGCCAGGTTCGCGTGTACAAACACGTCGCCTCGAGCGCCCGAGCAATCAAAGAAATTGGGTTTACATAAGATAAACGCTTCTATCGGCGGTTCCAGCTGCGTAAAAATTGACGATTCGCCTGATATCGGAAAGTTTTTCAGATAAGCTGCTTTCAAAACTTTGATACGAACAATGGCCGCGGCGTTAAATTCTCGGATTAATGTTATTAAAAACCTAACGCACCGACTTGCCTTGCGAAAAATTTCTAATAAATCCTGTACGTTTCTATTTCGCGAAGTCGACTTAAAAAGTTTTCGAGTGTTAATTTTAGCTGAAAACTTGGCAAGTTTTTTTTATTAAAGAGCTCATATATAGTACCAGGAAGCATCGGCGTCTCTGCTTTCTAAATTTTAATTTATCGACCAGTATAAATATTTTAACAGTCAGAGTCCGTAAAAAAAAGCGAGCAACACATAATTATCTGTCATTTAATCGTAAATTTGTGCACCGCTTTTAACAGAGCCGAACATTACGCTCGAAAGATATAACACGCATTTTTACGGCTGGCAATTTTTCCCCGAGATTAATAGGTCATGCGGGGAAAAAAAGCATATAATTGCAGACGTTTTTAAAAAGTAATTATCACGGTGAACTTTCTCGTATCGTTTTGAGCAAAAAATATATTTTTTTTTTTTTTAAACGCGCTGCTCTAAAACAAAAAAAGAATAAAAAAAGAAAAACGCTCGACGAAAAAAGCGAGCGCTTTAAATGGAGTTTAAGGCCGCTCAATACACACGCAGCAGCGAATTCCAAAGGCATTCCAGCCGAGTTCTATACGTGTCGGTCGGTTCGATAATTTTTCTGGTTTTTCTCGGCATCCTTCGGCATTTTTCAGATATTCTCGGAAGCCGAAGATACCCAGCACCTTTTTGCTGCCGTAAGCAACTCGCCGCGGAATATAATAAGGGTCGTAAATTTTTATAACGGATACATTGCTCGGGGTACTAATTGCTCGTCCGACAATCAACCGTTTCACTGGAATGTGAACGATTGTTACTTTAAGCGACAATTAATTTTGTAAAGCCTCGGGAAATTAGAGCAAACATATTGATTTTTAATAAATACGCGCTTTTATTTATAGAATCCAGTAAAGGTTGGAATTTATTTTTTAAAAGCAATACTCTCCGATAGTAATTTTATTGAAGACTAATAAAAGCACGTGTAAAAAGAGAAGGTTATGCGTTATCTTTTGCATTTACGCGTCCATTAAACGGGGGAACGCTTGTTCTTGGTCGGCTCGGCTCGATAAATAAAAGCCCCGACGATATTTCGGAGCTTTAATTTTCTTTAGGTATCGATAACTCGACAGAGGTCGTAAGCCCCCCGGCGAGATATCCGTAGGCTAATTAAAGGAGGCGCAGGTGCGCTCTTTTTCTTCTTAATTGCCGTTTTACTCCGGCGTCCCTCTGTTTTATAATGTATAAAAAAGCTAACGAGTTGTTTTACAGGCAAATCTCGTCGAGGTCCGATCGATTTCCGAACAATGTCTGCGCTCCTCTTTTTCCTCCGTCTTCTCCCTCCCTTTCGGATTCTAATCAAGTCGTTCGGCTCCGCACGACAGAAAGAGAGGGAAAGAGAGAGGGACAAACTTTGATAAGGAAATCGATCGGCTCTCTCTCGTCCCCGCGCCTTTTTTTCCTCCTCGCTTCCGCTCGAGAGGATCTCGCTAAGGAGCCGCTTAATTATCCAGCGATTCGCGGATAATGCAGTCGAGTCGTTATATCGGAAAAGCCCAGTGTCAAAAGCCTCGAGGTTAACTGTAACGAGCATTTGAAATTTATAACTGACCGACCCGAACGGCCCTCCTCGCTCGGAGCTCGGAGTCTGGCTCTTCGAGCGGTGCAAATAGATGATTGAAAAGGTCACTTTATCATACATGCAGCCGGGAGAGCTCGTTATACACAAGCCATGCAGCTGGGCTTATTATTATTATTATTATTCGAAAAAAACCACTTAATCGCGCTTCTTTCGAGCTCGAAATTTATCTGCATATTTCAAGCGTCTGCTTTTTTCGACGCTATAAGCTGCTAATGCCCGTTTGGGTTGTACCGCGCGATTAATAATGAATATTAATTTGCGAAATTGAAACTTTATAGCCCAAGCTAATGGCGTGGAAGAATCATTACGCGTTAGTGCTTACGCTTGAGGCAAAAGTAGGCACGTAGTTTTCTAGGTCAAAGACCGCTAATTATAGTGTGTTTAAAAATGAAAGTATGCGCCGCTGATTCACTTTGGAAACAATACAAAAAAAATATGAATCACTGCAATGAGAATCGAAAGCCGGAATTAAAACAATATTTACTTTCCGACTACTTTCAGGTAAAATATACTTGGAATTTTGCTAATTGATACTTAATTGACTAGATCTCTTTAGAAGCAGAAGAGCAAGTTGCGTCACTCGCCGATGACAAATTAGCTTAATGATCCGATTGCAATAAGACAGCTTTTTGAATTCTTTCGAATGAATAAAGTGTATATACAGCTGAATGCACTGGAAGGTCTGTAAATAAAGCAGAAAGTTTATCCTTTAATTTGAGACTTTCTAGAAGTCAAAAGCTTGATTCACTTTCAACTTTTGCGCGACTGAAGTGCGCCAATAGAAAAAAAAAGAAAAAAAAAGAGAAGGTAAAGGAACAAAACTTCGGTTATGCAATATACATATTTCGGATCTCGGCTCGCTAATTTAAAATTGAAATTTCCAGCTTATTTTGGAAACCGGCTCATTAAAACGCGAAATATACAGCTAATAAAACTTTATATCAACTCCCATTAAAAGAAAAAGAGAAAAAAAAAGCGCGCGCTGATTTAATTACAAAACACCGGGCCGCAAGTGCGTGGCTCTTTATAAAAGCGAACTTCCTATTGTGGCGCGTTATGATAAAACGCGGCACAATAGAAATTTATTTCTTAACTACTTCCCGCATAAATTATCTCGTTACGGCAAAAAGCGCGCCCGCGCGCGAGAGAGGGACGCTAACTCGAAAAGTTTCCGAGGAGATACAATGCGTATACCTTATCGTTTTGGGCGAAAAAAAAATCTGAAAACGCTCCTAATGGGTTTACGATCGGACAAATAGCCGTGGTTACTAGTTCGGGGAAAAAAGGGGGCATCCCACGGTGCGGCGGACAAAGGCGAGTGGCAAGAAAACAATCGCACCCGCAGCACCTAAGCGTTTGATGCGCGATCGAGCGAAGATAACGGCGGCGGCGGCGGCGGTGCAAGAAGAAGAGCCCCCGAAAAACCGGCGTTAATTACCGGCTGCCGAACGTGCCCCGGCTAATTATTCATGCCCCAGATTGATTACCCTGTAATTCTGTTGTCGGATACTCTAATGGGAAACGGATTTTCGCGGATTTTTTTTGCTATTCCTACTGGACGCCTTTATAAAACTACATTGTTTCTCTACTTTTTTACATCGAGTTTACATATCGAAAAACGTACCTCCCAGATGGCCCACTCGACTTGTTGTTTTATCAAGTCCTACGCCCCCTCGTCCAAAGCGAGCTTAGGAGCCGAAGGTGCGCAATCGATTCGGCCGATCATTAAATCCCCCCCTGAGCCTCTAATCGACACGTGTGCTGCGTGCAAGTCTCTACGTGGAATTTCAATAACTCTCTCTCACGCATGAAGCTCGGCTCTGGCTCGCGGCAGGCCATCGTCCCTCTCCTCCGGCACACATCACGCAAGCCAGAGGCGAGCGCGAGAGACCGGCGTGCGGACGCTCGGACTTGAAAGTAGCTCTCTCGCGCGCGCTCTCGGGGTTACTGTCCGGCGCCCCCTCCAATGATTAGAAAGACCTCCTCGCAAATCCGGAATGGATTCGGTAAGCAGACTCACGTGTTGCTCCGCTCGGCTCCGCAGGTCTGCCCGCTGGGCTCTCCTGGTGCACTGCACACGTCGGCTCTGCGGGGACGGCCAGAGGGAGACGGAGAAAGAGATAGATCCGGTTCGCCGCTGGCGCACTTAACGGAACAGGTGAGAGATAGGCGACTCGGCGCGCGGACGCGCGCGACGACACAGCAAGGAGAGAACCGCCCGGCCGCCTACGGATCCTCAAGCTGACTGCCGCCGTCGCCGCGGCTAAGGAGCGCGAGCGCAACGCGGGCCGGCCCTCTGACGGCGCAGCCTCGCACCACCGCCCGCCGCCGTCTACACCCACACGCAGAAGAGGCGAGAGCGGAGTTGCCCGAGCGGCGCCGAGCGCGCGATCATTGCCGCGGAGCGGAGCTTCGACCTTCCCCGCACCGCGCCGCCGAGCCTTATCTTCCTGCAGGAGAGAGCGGCGCTGCTGCTGCTGCTGCCGCTGCTCCCGCAGCAGGCTAATGCCGCCCGAGATAGCTTATTAAAAAACCCTGTACCTGCGCCTTCCCGAGTCGAGGAGGGAAAGGTAGCCGACTTTTCCGTTGCCTGGATACCCGCGCTTCGAGCGCTTCGTTTTCTCGGCGTGAAAATCGAATTTCGAGGTGTCGACGCCCGATTTCCAACAGGGCGATTTTGCCGGATCTTGACGAGGGTTTAAGGTTTAAGCGGAAAGCATTTTACGACTTTTTTTTAATTTTCTTTGATTAAAAATATTAATGCACAGTATTTATGCGCAAAGTCTTGATAATACGGTGGCGAGGTGAAAAATTTTTAAAAATTTAAATTTTTTGGCTTGCGTAACATTATTATTTTTTATCTATTTCCAGGATTCATAACACAGCCTGTCCCCTGATGTTGCACTCTTTTTCACTGTCGTATGAACACTTGTCACATGCTACGAGCATGATTGCATTGGAGTAATCCGATGAAAAATGATTTCATTCCAACTGGAGAACAAGCTACTTTACTCGTTGTCAAGTTTCCCATGTCCATTTTTAACATATTTTAACCGAGTGTACGAAATAGTAGCTTTTCAGCTTGAAGGAGTTTTGTGAAATTTGGAATTGGGTACCCTTTTCCAGTGTACTAAAATCGATCATTAACGTGCAATTGAATAGCTGTACAATGACGCACGTAATGACTCTATCATAATAAATTTCGAAAAAATTAAGTTACTTATCCGTAACTTATTTAGGCTTTTATCGTATATATTACTAAAAATTACATTTGAGTAATAGGAACGTCTTTATTGCTGTGTTATTTCAAAAATATTTATACAATTTTTACAAAAATTTTTTCCGAATTTCATATTTAAGTAAAATTTGATTTTTATTTTATTCAGATTAAAGTACTTGTATTTTTCAAATAAATACTGTCATTTACTCGTTTATTTTGAATGCAGTCAATCGGTAAAAAAAATAATTTAAATTATTTGTCACTTTCGCGGTGTGAATGAAAAAATTTAATTATAAACTTTCCGGTATACAAAAGAAGATATAAAAAACCCTTAATAAACAGGTAATAGCGTGCAACTTGTTGCTCAATACTGAATTAGTAAATATAGAATTTTAATATGGACTCTAATTACATTAACTTTCGGCGTCAATCACGCATTTTAATTTAAGCTCACCAAAAATAATTTATTTATTAATAAACCTCATTTGCCTTTATTTTTAACAAAATTTGCTAAGAACTTTGACTGTTTAAGAACCGGAAAAACGAGAAACGTTTAGCCGCTTCGATCGACGGCAAAAACCTGAACTCAATCAGCAAATCAGATTAAAAACTAGAAAGCTGCGCGCCGAAATCCAGTTGAAACTCGGAGTAAAAGCTAACTTGAACTTGGAAAGAAAATTTGGAATATTCAACGTCCGCTCCCCCCCCCCCCCCCCCCCCGGTGCCGCTCCCGACGTCGTTTCCCGGAGCAGATAAAACTTGTCAAGCTAACAAGCTCATACATAAGATCCGCGCTGCTCGATTAAAGCTCGCGTCGAGGGGTAAAAACTCGCGCCCCGTGCGAATCCGAATTCGGGGTAAACGGCCACTTCCTGCAGCGCCCCGAGGAATTTGTAAATTCGACGCGCGCCGGAAGTTTTAATCGTCCATCAGGGAAGAAACGAGGAGCGGCGCCAGTAGCAGAGAGAACTTTTCGCATAATAATCCCCGACAAAGCGACTCGCGTTCTCTCTCCCTCTCTCTCCCCCTATCTTTCTCTCTCTCTCTCTCTCTCACTCTCTCCCCCCTGGCCGGGAACGCGAACGGAGCCAACGCCCGGGTCAGTCGCCGCGCCGATATTTCACACTCTCTACTTACGCCAGACCCTTCGAACTTCAACTTCGCTCGAGGTGCGCGACGGTATTGAACTTCGCCTTTGATACCGAGTGGACGCTGCGCTGCATTGATTTATATCAACTCGCTGCCGCAATGCCTATTTTAATGCGGGCGCTGAAAACGCTCTCGCTGCGGGATTTTTACTAAACCTATCTACCGTATATCATTCATTGCGCATATTAATTTTGAATTTTGCGTTAGAAAATGTATTCCGTACTGCACTTTTCGACCTGTTAGCTTTTAATTAATTACAAAGCATTCCAAACAGCGTTCTCGCTGGTGCGCCTTATTTTTCGGCCATCTGTCCGGCCGAGTACGCGGGAGATAATACAAATTTGCGCTGTTTTTTCAGCCCAACCGTGAAACCAAGCGCCTCTCTCGCGGCTCGAGCAAATGAAGCGAAGGCGCGAGAGTGCGTCAGCGTGTGTGTATATATCGCGGCCTGGCGCCTCTGCAGCTTTACCAGATATAAGCCCGTACGCCGCTGTGCGCGCGCGTACGCCTCCGCACAGGGACGAAGATAGAGTGGCGCGCAGTCACCGGGACAATCAGGTGCGTATATGCATTTAGTCGCGAGCACACTCGACAAACGCGTTCAACTGCGCGCAGGAAAGGGCCTCGATGGGATTCCAATTGCTCGCTGCACTCGCTGTACTAACAGCCCGGGGAGAGAGAGAGAAAGGAAGCTTCTTATTTAGATTTTAATCTGTAATGAAGGCCGCTAAAATCGCTGATAGGACAAGGGTGAAATGTTGGCGCTGTCGCGTTAAATTCAAAGCGTTAAATTCCGAATTTTGTTCATTCTTTTCGGTAAATTTTTTTTATTTTGTTTTTAATGTCACGCAATGCATCCTCGCGAAGGGAGCTTTTTCACAGAGGCTACAACATTTTTGGAAATAACATGCTTGAAAATTTTGCAAATTTTTTTTTAGCCGTCCAAAAAAAAAGGCTGACGGACATTTTTTGCAGGATAATCCCATTTTGATTTTTTGACAGCTATATAGAATGAAAATTATAAAATTTATCGAACATCATAAAATTACAATGACAATTTATCCTGCGAATTATGAAACTTCTGGGAGTGTCGGTCTATATTAGTAACGTCGAACTTTGGTAATTACGCTAAAATTGTCAATATAATTGAAAATGTTTTAAACTTGCCGAAATGATCCAGTTATTGATATGAAGTAAAGTTTTATGTAACTTTTGACAAAAATGGAACTTGTAAACGCACTGTTAAAAAATTAAACCTGATAGTTTTTCGAAAATTAAATATCTATAAAGTTTGCAACACTCAAATTTTCAACAAAATTCGTTATTATTTACCATATGTCAAACACCCAAGTAGTTATACATATATGAATGAAAATTGTAAATGTAACGTTCAAGCCTGTTTGGCAAGGAAAGTTAACAAAAAAAAAAAAAAAAACTGATTACTCTTAGAAAGGAAGTCGTCCTTTTTTCAGGACACGTATATAGGGCGAGAAAGTGTCAGCGCGGAACGCGGAAGCAAGCCTCCCCCTCCCCCCGGCAAAGTCGAGCAAACGCATCCCAACGAGCGGCAGCGCGGGGAGAGAAAACGAAGGCAAGTTTCCAATCCGAGCTTTACTGCTGCCGAAAATGTGCTGCACCTGCGCGCGCGTGTCTCTCTCTCTCTCTCTGCGCCTCTCCGACTCTCGCCCCGCGCGCTTTTTTACCGCGGGAGAGGCCGGCCACGGTTTCACGAGCATTTTACAACGCCGCGGAAACCTAATCGCCTGCTTGCGGCCGGCGATATTTTCCTGCTTTTACGCTTTCTCGCGCTGAATTTCTTTTTTTTTACCTTTTTGAGCACTGCACCTGGAAAAAGCGCGCCGGGCTTCCCTCGAGCTACAAATTTGTATTAGGCTCGGGCAAAACTTTTTGCCGATTAAACTTTTCTCGCTGATTGGCTGAAGAATTAGCCGAAACTGCCCTCGAGTTACATCGGTTTGTCGCTTATTTATCGAATAGTCGTAAAATCGAGCATCCGGATCCACGGCACACTGCTCGTACGAAGAAGCCTCGGATTACGAATAGCTTTTCGGGCGGCGAACTCGGCCGGACAAAATCTATGCAGCGAGATGGGCAAGGGAGCACGACAGAGCGGCTCGCTCGCTAATTATTTGGTCGTTGAGTATCTAACGAAGCATGACTATTCGTTGTCCGCTTCGTTAACATTTGCCCGTTTGTTCCCCAACGAGGATAATTAGCGCTCGCGGTGCTCGCGTCACGCGAATAATCCAAAACTGCTGGACGTTTTACTCCGGCTATTGACGCCCGGCAATTGGCCCGGCTCGTTACGCATCACCTGACAAACCGATCGATCATACATCGATTACGCCGTGAAAACGGACACGCCGCCCTCGGACCTTCCGTTCCGTATACGCGATCGCATAATTGTAAGAGTGAAATTGTCATTTTTAGAGTAAAGTAAGCCATTCGCCGAGGCTCACTGTGCGTGTAAACAAATATTATACGAACGGGGAACGCGCGCTTACACGTCAGGTAATCGAATTACGCGATAAAGCCAGCGCGCGCGTCAGAGCCGAGGAGAAGAAAAGCCCTCGTCCCTTTGAGCCCAGGCGATGCGGCG
Organism: Ormyrus labotus; assembly: GCA_035582975.1. Lineage (NCBI taxonomy): Eukaryota > Metazoa > Arthropoda > Insecta > Hymenoptera > Ormyridae > Ormyrus > Ormyrus labotus. The sequence continues at coordinate 25,079,100 of JAWWEO010000009.1, read as the reverse complement.
TCGCGGAGCCCAACAAACCGCATTATTATACTCCTCGGACCCTTCGAAATCTAATTCAAGTGTCAGTCTGGCTTTGCATCCGCCCGTCGATTCCTTATCGAGCGCGGAAAAGAAGCCAGTCACAGAAAGGGATCGCGAAAATAGCGCACAGAGGGGCCAAATAATTATTGTCATTGGAATTTATGGGTTACGTGGGGATTACCCTGCCCCCCGCCCCCTCCCTCTTTCTCTCTTTCTCTCTCCCTCCCTCTCTCTCTCTCTCTCTCGTGTCCAGCGGGAAACTACAAGAAACTATTATTACTCCGGTCGCGCTGGCGTTGTTGTTGTTTTGCGTGGTGCAGTTTGTCTCCTCCCGGGAGAACATCGCACCGGCCATAAATCAGGAGCACCGAGCCCGGCAGTTCCTCTCTCCCTCTCGAGAAAAACTCGGAAAAACGAGGGCCGCTCCCCGGCAAAATCATACGACCCAAGAATTGCGCTCTACCTTCTTTTCTTCCGCGTCCTTCTTTTTTTTTGTTTTCTTTTTTTTTTTTTCTTTTTTCGTCCGACTCTCGCTGCTCGTTTTAGCTTTGCCATCTCGACAAATTACTAGCCAATTTGGCTACGCGCTACTGCTGCTCTGGATTTCGAGTTTTGGCTCGTCGCGCGCCGCTCGTAAATCCACCGAGGAGAGCGTTCATTAAAGGGAGAGAGGGTGCGCCTTTTTTCATCTTTACTTTCGCCGATAACTTGTAGCTCTTGCACGACCGCTTGGTCGCGAGCTTTTCATGCAGTCGATACGCACAAACTTATATTTCTTGCCGCGTTCCCAAAGGGTTGAAAATTAAGCAAAGTATTATATGAAAAAAATATTTATAAATGTTGTAAATAGAAAAAAGTGATGATTTTACCGTTGCATATTTCAAATTTGACTTACAAATATCATAAAATGCGACGCAACCGAGCAGCAATGTTCGTGCTATTCATTTCTCTATTAACAATTGCGACTGACGTAGCGTATGTAATTTACACCATAAACAAAGAAAATCACTGCGATATTTTAAGCAATTAAAACCAGTTATATTGTACCATCAGCGTATATATGATTAGGTGACTCGATGTGACAGACACGAAGAATGGCTGCAAACGTTTCGAAATGCGTTCAATTATTTGATGAAAAGTGTATTTATCTTCCGGTATGTACTAACTTTTGCTATGAGTGCTCTCGACTGAACTTGATATTTTAGCAAATATTAAAATGTTTACAAATTCAAAGATAGAAAATTGATAATTAATGATTTCAATGCAAAAGCCTTACTGCATATATAAAAGTAAAGAGATGTCAAAGGTTGGGATGCGCCATCAAGCGGAATTAATTATAATTTTCACGACTGATACGTGCAAAGTAATTTTCACACCCCTTACAATCATGTTTTGGGCTGCTGAATTCGAATTTCGAGGGCTATCGGACTAAAATTGGGGGCATAAGAAGTTATAAATAAATAAATTATTTAAAAGGCCATATGATAATATTGTATTTTTTTATTAAGAATTTTTTTGCTATTATACTTATGTAGCTACACTACAGTTATTGAGATATGACCGATCAAACTTTTTTGTGCGCGGCGGTCGCACAAGTTAAGTTTGTAGAGCCATTGTTTAAAGAGATTATTGGTAAGTGTAACTCTTTTTTACAAAAAACAAATCTATATCGTAAGAATTTTCAAAACTTTTCAACTGCATTGTAAATTTTTTCTCTTATTTGGTAAGTTCCAATCCAAAAACTTGAAACTAAAAGAGACCGATAAAAGTTGAGACATTTTCAGATACTTTTTTCAAAACTTTTCGGCTCTGTCAAGATTTAAACTAATCCTTCTAATTGCAGCAAAAACTTGGTAAAAAATCAAGCTAAATGAACTCTTGCTTTTTTTGCGAAAATTCATAAACTTTTAATTAGGTTCCAACAACTGCAACAAAGCAAGCAGAAGCATATATAAGAAGACTGAAAAAGTACAGAAAAATTAACTTTTCCGCTCGTTGTATCATTGAAAAATATTGTACCGCATTATCAAGAAGTACTTTTTCAGAAACTTTTAGAACGACGAAAAATCTTCAAACATTCATAATTCTTAGGATCAAGCAATATAAAATTGACGTGATCCTGAAAAACCGACCTGCAATGAGTTTCGTGAAAAAGTCAAGTTTTAAATATGAAATAATTATTCTAATGGATAAACGTTGAAATGGGTTCACTGTCCAAAGTAATTTATATTCAATTATTTCCAAAACACCTAAAAGATACTAAAAATGATAATTTAATCGATTAAAACATCCTCTACGGGAACAAAGAATATCTCCACTCCAAAATTGAAAAAAAAACGCAAAGTATTAGAAACGTAGATAAATTATTAACGACAAGAGGCTGACATAAATCTCTTGTTTACCCTCGAAGAGAGAAAAACAAAATTGTTACTCTCTCCCGCCACCCTCGGCAACAGAGCCTTGCGTCAAAGGTCGTTCGAGCCCTCCCTCTTCCGAAAACTGGTACATCCTGACATGAGCTCAAAGCAAGGCGGCGACGGCACGACTACAGCCGCGAGGGAGTCGATCTCTCGGCGACTCGACGTCGCCACGGGATATTGGCGAACGCGCGCCACACACACATCGCGCTTGCGCCCTGCCTTTTTTGGACTTCTGTCAACAAACGCGAGCTCCCATCTGATCTTCGTGCCTCGAGCTGTGCGTAGGCAAAAAGCTGGACGGGAGCCGTCGTTCTCCGCGTGAAGTGTCAAAAAGTATACGAGGAAAAAGAGCGAGCGATGAAAAACGAGGAGGAGACTATTGTCGCGCCGGATTTTTCCAAGTGTGCAACTCGAGTGGGGACCGGGGAGTGAAAAGTTTTTAACCGCACGTTGCTTTCTTGCAGATACGGCCTCGAACGGATTAATATTAATCTGGACAATGCGGAGGCTGTCTTTATGGGAGGACAGACGGTCACGGGGAACGTCGTTTTGGAACTTGCCGCACCGATCGAAGCTCTGGGTAATTAAAACATTTCTTTCTCCTTTTATTCTAATATTTATGGTTGCAAATATAAAAAGATATTAAATTACTATAAAAAATATCTGAATAGCTTCGATGCGCAACGTTTTCTTACGTTATAATAGTTCTGCTTCAAAATCGTTGTAAATTATCATTCTCGCATTTCGTCCATTACTACAAGATTGACCTTCATCATTGTATTCTTGTATAAAACAGAAATTTCACCAGCCAATACGGGCTGCCCTCTCATGCGGGCTAATCCGCCCGGCAAAAAAGTTGAAAAATTCACATATTACGTCGAAGCGTTAATGGAAGCTGATGGCATCAGGTATGCAGGTATGCGGCTAGCGTGCTATTCGGGTTCTCGCCGGAACGCAGACATCGCACCTCGTTAGGAATTTTCCTCCGTTTATGAGGCATTAATACGTCAAAGGCTCCTGGCTAATTGTGCTGCGACATTAAGTATTTGCGATCCGGTGAATAGGCGCCAAGCTGCTTTGCGCTCGAATGTAATTATTGGAGTACGTGTCGCAGCTGGCTTCGGAGAAAGAGGGAAAAATCTCGGGAGGACTGGTGGTGTATCGTCAGCGCAGAAACGGAATTTTATAATATTCCGAAGGTTCTAATAAATTAAATTAAATTAAATTAAATTAATTGAATTAAACTAAATTAAAAGGTTTAATATCAAAAGCACCGTTAAATCCCGGAGCAATTCAGTAGTATAGTTCATCTTAGATCAGACGATTTTGTGATGATACCCGGAAGGACAACAACAATCATAAAACTGTCGTGGATTTCCGTTACTCTTGGTGATATATACGCGAGGGCTGCATGAGGTTTCATGACGTTTTATAATGCAATAAAAAAAAACCCATAAACTATTCTAACGCAACGTATTAGAAAAGAAGGTGAAAAAATTGTAATGACGAAAGAACCAAGAAAGATTAAAAAAAACAATATTAAACGTAAATGCGATTATTTAATACCGAGCAGAGCTCTTTGAACGATGAAAGAATCCTTTAATCCCGTAATGAGAGTTGCTTTGTTGACGTCCGACAGGTCTGCGGATCAAGTGCAAGGGGGAGGCGCGGGTGCACTTCACGGATCGATCGGTGGGCATCCGACGGAAATTCGCGGCCGAGGAGTGCTACCTGCTCCTCGAACCTTATCTCGCCGGCGGTAAGTACAGTAGTGCGCTCATACATCAGCGCGACGATGTCGTCATGCGTCATTGTCTCCCCCTCTCTCTCTCTCTCTCTCTCTCTCTGATGTCGCTTCCTAGACGGCGAATCGCCGAGCGAAATCACCAGCGGCCGGTATCCATTCAGCCTGCAGCTGCCCGACAAGCTACCCTGCAGCTTCGAGGGCTTCTACGGCCGGATTCGGTACTCGCTCAGGGCCAGCCTCGTCGTCGAGGAGAACGTCCTGCTGTCGTCGGGGGTGCTGCCGTTTACCCTGGCCGGACTTTACGATCTCAATCGGGACTCGCTCGCACCGGTTAGTATACAGTCAGATTTTTTTTTTCTGCTTGCTACGACACTTTAGTGTTTGAAATATTTTCGAGCGCGTAATTTTTTTTAATGCATCAATTACTTTTAAGGAGTGTAATAGTCGTAACGTAGACCCAAGAGAAATAAATTATGAAATATTTTAGTAAAATTTACGTTATCAAGCTCCGCGAAGAGTACACTCATATTTTTCTCAAACAAAGGGAAATGCTCGGGGGACGAAAAACTTTTCGGTATAAGAAAAATGCGTATGCATTATACCGTTTAAAGTTTAGAAAAATTAAAATTTGCAAATTCACGTCTTTTCTCGAGACGCGAACATCGCGGCTCATTCAAAGTTTAAAACGCGTTTCCGCCATAATTATTCGCTACCAACTGCTGTAAATATTTTTGCATATTTTTAATAACTTCCTTCCACGCGCGTACATCGTCTCGAATTACTTCTCAAATTCAGAAGGCACACACACTCCCCCCGCCCGCGCCTTCAGCTTTACGTGCGAATTCATAATACGGGGCGCAATGCTCGCGCACGCTCGCGCATGCAGAGGCGTATTAGAAAATGGTATAGCCGCCTAAATGAAAACATAAATTCGCGGCGCGTACCAGCAGCAGCAACGAGTAGTGCGTAGACGGAGAGCTAAAACTTTCACGGAGGCGCGTCTGGGCGGAGTGCTCGGGCATTTTTTTGAATGTATTTTTTCTCCCCCTTATCGCAAACGATCTTAGTTGCCCATTAGCGAGGGTCAGTCGAAGACATTCATCGGGCAGAAGGAGACTCTGAGGATGGAACTCTCGCTGCCGGTTCGCGGCTTCGTGCCCGGCCAGACCGTACCCCTGAAAATAATTCTCAAGAACGAGTCCAACGTCCGCGTCGCCAAGATAAGGATCGTCCTCAAAAAGGTATAATTATTTTGAGGTTACTTTATGCTTGGCTCGGGAAAAACCTTTCGAGGGTGCTTGAGTTATGATAATGAAAGCGGCTGTAATTTAGTAAAAAGTTTTTCGCTCGTTTTTCGTATAATTACGTTCGTTCAATTCGGAAGGAAAGCGTAAAAAATTTCTTTGCCGATTCATCGTAATTTAATGTTCTTTTTTATTGGTTTATCTTTCCAAAATTCAAATAGAAACTTGGAAAGACAATAAGAAAGGAAGGAGAAAAACGCCAAGACTTGGCATCGTCGCCTAATATTGTGCGAGTTATTCTGTACAAGAGCATATTTTATGCAAATTTATACTAATTGGATTAATTTTAACAAAGTATAAATAATTTATTTATACCATTATATTACTTGTACTAAGTAAATGACAAAAAATATGTTTTTTACATGTAGCCAACAGCAGTTTTTACAAAACTACTTCTTTTGAGGCGCGTTTTATTCATTTTGCCACTTCTTTGTGTTCTATAACTTGACTATTGCAACGGAAATTTACTCCCGCACAAGTGTTCGTATTGAGATACATTTTGCGGTGTTGCCAAATCCCCCAGTCACCCTACTATCAATGTGAATTTTTTTTTCTCCTATTATAATTATGTTTTAAGCCTAAATAAAAAGAATTTTCCAGAAGAGCCGAGCGAAAAAAGAAGTAAAACTTTTGCCTCTGATTCCGTAGGTGGTTACGTACCACGCGAAGGAGAAGTCGCGTCGGCACAAGGAGATCGTCGTGGAGATCGAGCTGCCGGTGACGGGCGCGGAGTCCACTTTCCGGGAGAATTTCGACGTACCTTCGATACCGCCGAGCGGCATGGATTTTTGCAGCATTATCGATGTACGCTACGCCCTCAAAGCCGAGGCGTGCGTCGACCTCGGCGAGTGGTACTATCGCCTGCTGCAGAAGAATCTCAAGATCAGGACGAGCATTATCGTCGGCACGGTGCCGCTCGACAACTATGAGGACGTCGTCAACGAGGCGGTCGGCGAGGAATGTGAGAGAGAGAGAGAACCCCGCTTTGTCCCGAGCTTTTCGCTTTGTCGACGTTTATTCTCAAGGAGCACTGCTCTTTGCAAAATTGCATGGCGAGCGTTGCTTGCAAATCTAATTTCAAAAATCTCCTTTTCGTTTGTGCTATTTGGGCTGGCTAATATACGCTTTCGTAAATTCTCAGTAACCGACTGAATGATTGATTAACCTGTAATTCATTTAATTAGCCAACGAAGAGCAGTACGAGAAAAGCCAGATTTATCGATCCTCAAAGCCTGATAAAGATGATCCACCTGGAGACGAAGGGGACAGCGACGGGGAAACCAAGCCGTACTCTCCGATGTATCGCGTTTACACCTTCAAAAAGAAAAGAAACGGACAGCAAAACAAGGATTAAAATAATTATACTATTTGTGTACGAAAGAACTTTGGCAAAAAAAAAGCATACGTGTCTCGTCGTTAGCAAATTTGTTGAACTATAAAAAAAAAGTACAGCTGTATCCCATTGTATTTTATATGTGCAAAAAAAGTAACCAAGTTCACTTTCGTATTTTAAGACTGTCGAAAATCGGACGGTCAAAGTTTCAAAAGCGCGTTAACTCCACGAAGGAAGGAAGAATAAGAGCGCATAAAGCACGAAATACGAGTCTGCGATACTTGTTGGACAAACTGTTAGAAAAAAAAAAAAAAGGAAAGCAGCGCGATTTACCCGGTGCGTTCAAGGACTTAGCTACGCCACGGCATCGCTGCAAATCGTGAATTACAATTACCGCCTTAGCCGCTAAAGTTTAGAGGCGCAATTCTCGCCAGGGAGAAAATAAGTAATTTACGCGTCCCGCGGAAAGGCAAAGTGCAGAGAGCGAAGCGCCGCGGCCATAATTTTTAACTATGATATAAGTGAATAAATAACGATCGGAGCGCGGCCCGCGCAATAACCCGCCTCTAATGCACGCCGCGGCCCATTAGAGAAAAAGCGAAGAACGAGGGGGGCGAAAGAACGATAGCGATGCTTATGGCGACTTTGCGTGATACGCTGTATAACGCGTGCATGCTCCGCTACCCGCGAGCGAGACCAGCGCGCCTTCCGTATAAAGAACGGCGAACGCCCGCGAAAGAGCTTTGGCCAAACAAATTCTTGTTCGATGATGTAATTGCACCGCAAACAGACCGAGACCGCAGACGTACACCCCGAGCTCTCGCTTCCGATAAATAAAATTCGACTGGATTCCTTCGCTTAATGATGCGCTTCTCTCCCTTTCGAAATCACTTTCCAGTTCGTTTCGAATTTCGGAGACTAAATTTAAAACGAGCAAAGGAGAAACATTTTTTCTACGGCTTGTCAACAAGGAATTGTAGAGAGAGTAAAATTTCGTGAATGATCATGTGTAATTTTTATTTAATTAATTAAATGTTACTTTAATGTTAAATAAAACGCTTTTAATAATTCAATTTGTTTTTATCGAAAATTTTTGACAAATTTACAAAAATAATTTTTTATTTTTATAATTTCCATCAACCACCAGAGAGTAATTTACAGAAATATTACGTCGTTCTCAGCATCGTTAATTATAGACTCATCAACAACATAGAAATTCAGCGGGGTTTCTCTTGTCCAAGTAAAAATCAGGGATACAAAATGTCCAAAAACATAATGTTGCACCTGCAGCAAGAATCCGTACGGGGCCAAAAAGAAATCAAACTTAATTTCCAATTTCCCTTTATAACGTAAAAATACATTTAAGGATTAAAAATTTTCAAAACTTTTTAACTGCATTGTAAATGTTATTTGCTTTTATTTGATAACTTCAATCCAAAAACTTAAAAACTAAAAGGGATCGATGGAAGTGGAGAAATTTTCAGATACTTTTTTCACAACTTCTCGGCTCTCTGTCAAAAACTCGGAAAATATCGAGCTAAACAAACTCTTGCTTTTTCCGCGCGAAAATCCGAAAACTCATAAACTTTTAATTAGGTCCCAACAACTGCAGCGCAGCAAGCAGAAGCAGGATATACAATAAGATGTAAAAAGTAGAGAAAGGTGGAATCGGGTTGTAGCGACGTAATTAGCGCCCGGCCGCGGCCGTTTAACAATAGCGCGGCGGCAGCGGGGAAAAAAGTTTATGTAGTGGCAGTCTAGGTATACGGCGGCGGAGCGGTTCCGATTTCCGCTCGCAAGAGCCTCACCTGTATCGATGATAAAACCGGGAACGATAAAACTTTTCCATAGAGATGCGGCTGCGGCGAAAAGTTTACCCTCTGCGGGGGCTGTTCTTCTCCTCCGACTCGCGAGTTTATCTCGGCATATATATGTATATACAAGGCCCGCACGATTGTATGTGTATGGAACGGCAGCTATTCTTTCATACGAGTCTACCTGAAACTGGACGTATTCGCTTGCAGCGAGCGCAGTTTCCGCTCAGATGACCTGAAAAAGCGCGGCTTGACATTTACCTCTTTAAGAAACTACTTGACGATCTGCATGAGGTCAAATTTTCCCGGGGCAAATATTCCCTCTGCGACATGCCTACTTTGTAAAAATATTCTTCGAAATTTTACAATGCATGATTTGCAAAAATCTATGTTTGACGGTAAATTAATAGACGCTGAAGTTTTCTTAGCGAGGAAAACTTTTAATCTGGATATTTTTAGCTATAAATACAAAAATAAGTTACAGCTTCGATGCTGCACTCATTACGTATAACCGCTCGAATTCTCGCTTTTTCTAAGAAAATCAAAATTCCGATAGCTTTGGGTCGTTAAAAGTCAATAACTCGTCCGAGCGTATTAAATAGTGAGGGTAAATGCTTATTCGATTTCTCCAAAAAGTGACATACTGAACTGAAGCTCTAGAGGCAACGCGCATGCGCAGAGTCAGTTGCGCCTGTAAAAGTACTTCGATCACTTCTGTAGAGATGCTTTTTAACATCATATTTACTTAAATTGTACATTATTTAATTGCCATATATAAATACTACAGGAATATATTAATTGAGATATTTAGCATTGCTCTACACGTACTAGTAAATTAATAATAATCAATTTAATCTTTTTCCGAGTAAGGCTTGACTGCCCAAAAAGGTGCCGGAGTCAAATTAGTGGAAGCGATGAATCCAGGGGAGTTGGCTTAGGCTCTTCCCAGAAAAGGGCCGTAATTTATTGGCGCCTGCTATTATACACCTACCGACTCGGGGGAACGTGCGAATGAAATACAACGATTAGACGGGACGACACATCGTTGAACAAACGAGGATCGATGTGGCTCTCCCTCGCTCTCTTCCTCTCGCGCGAGATTTCTATATATCGCTGGTACGCCTGCCCTTTTCCCCGCTCTAATTACGCGAACGTAATACTAGCTCGTATACGCGCGCACTTACACGAGCCGCTGCTAACACAGTGCGCCTATCGTGCCCGAAGAATCTCATATCCAGAACGAATGTACGGCGCGAGCGTTGTCGAGCCTTGGCGAGAATAAATTTAGATTAAAATTTCCTTTTCTTATAAACAATTGCACGCGAGCTTTTAGGCGACCCGACCCTTCTTGGGGGAGGATTTGGGGTAGAATTATTAACAGTTTCATTTCTTAGAAGGGTAAGCGAGAAGCATTACATTTTTACGCGGAAATCACCTTGTTTTTGTAAATTTCAAAAGTTTTCAAAAAATCTACTAGAATATTTTAACAGTGCACTTTCTCAAATTCTCTCCAGAAATATTAACAGTCCGCTTTCATTTATTCCATACGACTATAGTACAAATCATTTTGAGATTATTTTGACAAATTCTTCTAAAATATTTTAAAATAATATATTTTATAACACAATTAATCCAGAAACCTTTCAATTTCTTCTCAGGAAAGACAGTTTTAATAGCAACTTCTTATAAACGTATAAAATCATTTTTTATAACTGATTATAAAATGAGTTGGAAAAAATATACATTACTCTATCATGCACACAATTCTTTTTTTTTTTAAGCGTTTCAAATTTACCTTAAATTTTTTAAAAGAACTTTTATGTACACAGCTCCAGTTCCCACTGCCTGCAGACGAAAGATATAGTTGCGCGATATCGTTGAGCTGCCAGCTATATTAAAGGTTTGCTTTCTCACTTTCAATGGTTTTAACTTATTACTACTGTATCTCGACGACAAAGACAATTTATAAACGAATTATAAACTGTACACATTCGAAAATATCGTCAGCTAAACTGTTTATTGACATAGGCCCCCATTCATTCCTATTACAACTATTCCTATCTATGTGTAAATGAAACTCTGTACGGCTCGTAGAAAAATGTTCAAGTAACAATTAAGGGATCGAGGAAAAACAAGCAGCCCCATGCTCTCCGTCTAATTTAATCGGCGCATAAAACTCTTTGAGCAGGCAGTTTACACGTCCATAAAGCGCTCGACACGGCGCTCGACAATTATGCAATCGTCAACAGTGGGCTCGCAGCTCTCATTCTCAGCGGGGAATCCCCCCCACCACCCGCGCGCGCTCGCAAAAAAAAAATCGAACAAAAGCTCGGCTCGCCATTGTCGAAAGCTCGCGGAGCAGCGGGAGAGGAGGGCAGTACTCGTCGTCGCTCGGGTACGCTATAAATCCGGGGACTTATCGAGCGGTCAAGAGAGAGGCGGCCGCGGTTAAAACAGTTAGGCGTGCGTGGCCGGCCAGTAAACAGGCAGGAGGCTCTCGTCGGACGCGCGTTAATTCCGTTATCGTTGCCGGCCGGCGATGCACTCCCCCTCCGTGCAGCCGCCGAGCTTCGGGCTTAGAGCTTAACTCGGCGCCCGGCTCTTCTTCCGCTCTGCGGCCGCGGCTGAGCTGCAGCCCTATGTAGCTCCTCTATCAGATTATTGTTCGCCGCGCTGCGAAAGAAGTCGCGCGGCGGCGGCGGCGGCGGCGGCCCCCGCGCTGCTTTGTAATACTCGCCTAGCGCGAATTTCCAGAGAGATTACGGCGGCGGCGGCTCGATGATGACGGCCGATATGTGCTGGCTTGCGGATTTTGCGTTAGCTGCCTTTTGGAGATTTCGGGCCGCCGTTGTATCGGGAGGGAGATTACTTACGTTTGAAATTGCTCGTAAATAAAGACTTGCAAATCAAACTAATAACGTCAGTGAATTATGTAAAGCAATCTTGTAAAAATTTTTCAACAGTTCACTAATTAATCTACTTTTTACCTAACCAATTTATACGCTGAAGAGGTTGAAAAAATTCGCAGTCGCGAAAATTAAAAACGATAATTTTTTATTTTAACGACGTTCAGCGAAAAAATGAAAGTGCGAAATAATGCCTACAGTCCGCCGGTGCCGAGTTGCGAAACAAATTTTCCGTTAACATTATAAGAATTTTGCGGCTTGCGGACTTCGGTATGGATCTGAACTTTCCTTGCACACGTGCGTGCACTCGCGCCGGCGATGTAATTACGCTTATATGGTACCATTAGATTAAATTTTTAATTTATGTTAATTGCCGCTTGTAAATATATGTTCACTCAGCTGTTTTATACACGTAATTATTTTAAAATTCTTTTGCAAGGGTACTGAATTTTAGCCTTTAAAATTGAAAGTATTCAATTAAACGATCACTCGTTATTTTCATTAATTTATAATGTCGTAAATTATCTCCAATCAGCCCCAATTGATATTTGTTTATGTGTTTATAAAATTGAATTGATCTTTCGCTTATTAAATCATAAAAAGCTGAAACTTTGTGCTCAAAGATATATTATCAGAGGTACGACCTAATGCAAACATTAAATTATTAAACGTAAAGAGAAGATTAAATTTTAATCTTCATAAATTTAACAAAAATGAATTAGCAATAAAACAAATGAATATCACGAAGATAAAATCGAATCGCATGTATTCGTTTGTTAATCCTGTTAAATTTCTTGCCGCGCGGCCGCTGTAAAATTTCGAATCATAAAGGGAAGTACGCATTTTATTACGTACCCACATCTGCTGAGTGCAATGCACTGCGGAATAACGATGTATCTGGTAGAGATTGCAAAGACCCGAAGTGACATATCCCGAGTGTATAAACCGGGAAAGGACGGTATTGCTCTAGCAGGGCTAGTTTTATAACAACTTCACATATACTGCAGTACCGGCTCTACGCCGATTTGTGTCCGGTGCAGATACTTTATCCATACGTTTACGATTATTTACGGCAATGGTATTTGATATTGCGGTCACTTCGACATACGTTCTATAGAATATTGGCCGAACGGCCTGTATAGGGTTCACTACACGGAAGTTATTATTCCTGCCGAAGCTGTTCAGAGAAGACATAAACGCTTTTTATGAGATTTACGTAATTTTGCACCTTATTGTTTCAAACAAAAGCATGATGTTTAAATTCTTATCAGATTTCATATCTTTCGTAAAGGGGTAAGGAAAATCGCCTTTTTCAACCAGTATAATTATTATTGTAAGTCATTGCTTTGGATTTCTCAAAAAAAAATTAAGAAGAAAAACTAAAGCAATTAGAAAATTACTTTTTGCAAACTTTTATACAGATCTCTGTATAATAGAATTAATTTTATCGCAAAATAAGTTCACATTTCTTTCCATTAAAACTTCATTTTCTTCAGAATTTACATTTGAGAATAATTCTCAAATCGTTACTATAACAAAACTATTGTATTTCAGGTCTGTTGAAAATCTTCGCCGCATAGAAAGATACAACGAAGCCGTAACATTGAACCCTCAGATCGGTCTTCGGCACCCAGGAATCGCACGTTGGCTCGATGCGGCAAAATCCATTTAATATTCATGGCTGCCTGGCAAGCGAAAAAGAAAACCGACTATACACATTCGAAAGAAGTTGCCGTCTCTCTCTCTCTCTCTCTCTCTATCTCTCTCGGGAGGCTTAGCCGGCGAAATATATACGTATACATCATGCGTTTACGAGTCATCGTTTCGCCTGATGTTCCTCGTAAAGCCCCATTCATAATTCAAAAACACTGGATTCGTCCATTTGCCCGCGCGGTTCTTAGCCGCCCCTTTCTCTCTCTCTCTTTGCTTTTACTACCCCTCTGATCCTCGCGTATCCTCTCCCGCCGAGCAAAAAAGCTCTTTCTCGCACTCGCGCACGAGCTTTATACGCATCCGGCCGCGCCGGATTTTTCATGCCGCGAAGATCTTCTCCGTGTAAGCGAGGCGCAAAAAAGAACTCGAGCGCTGCAAGATTCACGAGAATTTTAATATTGCCCTTTATTCTGTAGCGAGGCAGGAGATTCCGCGAGCCCGCCGGGAAAAGAACGTGACTGGCTTACTCTCCTCGAGCTGCGTATAAAACTTTCGATAGAATTAATCTTGGCGGTTCGATATCGCCGTAAGCACCCACACACGGAATAGTCAGGGAGAACTTTACGTTCCTTTGGCAAGTTTCAAAGCTAACTGCCTCACGGTGCAGTTACGCAGCTCGATACTAACTATACTTGCCTCTTGCGTGGTTGTAATATCAACACAAACTTGCATGCCTTTGTGATGAGTTTGTAACGCTTGGACACTGATTTGATAATGTAATTACATTTTATTCATTTTTTTATTTTAAATAATATCAAAATTCTCCTTTTCTCGCCTAGTATTTAAATATAATGTAACAGTTATACATTTAAAAATAATATAAGTGTGCACGCTTTACAAGATATCGAACTTCTCTCAAACCTCTCGCAGTTTCAAAGAAGTCTTTATTAATCAATCAATAAGTCATTATTCGAAGACCATAACAGATTATCATAATAACAGTACACTTTTATTTTAAGAGATGTTAAAGAATGTTGAAAGTTAATAAATTGAACTAATGAGATGCTTTTATCGACAGCTATTTTTTTCAATTAGGATTGGAATAAAAAGACACTATTGGTTCTGTTGTCTATGTACTCCTTTGTTATATGAGTAAAAAACAACGTTTCAGCTAGCTAGTAGCCGCTTTACATAATGTATTACGTGTATTGTTCAAGCCGAGAACATACACGCACAGCGTGCACACTCTCAACGCGAGTGTTATCACCTTTACTCGCCGTGTACCTTGTTCTCTCACGCAGCACTTTCTTATATTTTTATATATTTTTTTTTTCTTATATTCATATGTCTCTTACTGTTAAAAAGAAGTGCACATACAGGACCGATAGTGCCTTTTTATTCCAATCCTCAATTCAATAAATTGAACTTTTTTAATTAAAATTTGTTATAATAAGAAATGTTTATAATATACATACTTATATTTAAATAACTGAATGTTTAAGATAAACGTGATTGCATACTTCGTATAACGTAAAAACTTTAAGATTCTTTCTTTGCCAATTTCTTTGATTTGAACTCTGCAATGGTCATTTCTGAACCTTTCAACGTAACGCTGGCTGGCTCTTTGCCAAGATTTGTAATACTTAAGAGTGCCATGGCTTCTTCGTAAGGTGGACTTATGGGACTTTGGGTTGGCTCATGGAATTGGAACTCTTTTCCTTCAAACTGAAATCACAGTTTTCTTATTAAATACTTTTTAATAGGTTTAAATACTTTAAGATAAAAACTCACATCTAGCGGATAAGTTGTGTCAGAATCAGGTTGACTAAGATCTCCACAAATTACAAATGGAGCTATGTATCTGTTAATTCCAGTTAGATTATCAAAATTAGTTAAAAGAGGATTCAGTGTTCTTGAATCAAAACCTTCTGGTGGAGAAAAATTTCTACAAACTACAAATGCTTCGAAACTTGAATTTCTAGAACTACGAGGCTTCGCACAAAAGACAGATGTGAAGAAAATTTTAAGTTGCGAATATAATAATGAAGCATCTTTGGCTCTAAAAATTTTGGCTACAAAGGTACCTTTTGGCTTTAATATCTGTGTCGTAATTTTTAATGCTGCTAGTAATAACTGTGATTGTATGTAAATATCCATATCATGCAAGCCAGTAACTGCAAAAAATTGTTTCAGTTTTACATTTTAATTTATAGATTCTTTTTTTTAACTTATAGTTTCATAGAGAAAATAGTGTTTACCATCTGGCGCTCCATCGCAGACAACAAGATCTGCATACTCATTTCCAAAATGAGCTATTATTTGCTCTGCTGTTTTAATATTTGTAATATCTCCTTGAATTTGTATTACTCCTTCAATTGGAGCCATTGCTTGGAGATCAACAGCAATGATTTTTGGTGCAACAACATCATTGGAGGTTGCTTTAAGCTTTTCATAATTTTGACTGAAAAAAATAAGATTTACTGAAGTATTGAAGCCATATTTAAAAAAAAAAAGAATACGAATTTTACTTTAATCTACGGGATAATACTTGACTCCAACTTCCTGGAGCAGCACATAAATCCACAGCTTTTGTGACACCTATAACAAAATAAACAAAAATCAATAAGGACAAGAGATTCTAAGATATATTAAAAAATTATTATTAAAAATGTTACTCTACTCACCATTAAAAATATTAAATTCGTCATCTATTTGAAGTAACTTAAATGCACTTCTAGCTCTCCAACCTTCTTCTTTTGCTCTCCGATAATAAATGTCGCGTTTATCCTTCGAAGTTTTTCCCATTTCTCTATGTATTAAAATTTTTATAAATACAGCTATTAAGAAATAATTTGTAAACCCCGTTCAAAAATTTAACACCTTTGCAGTTTGCACACTGACACCAGCTGACACATGCGGATGCGGTACGTCGCACGTGCACATACCAGCCACTCTTCTTCGTGTTAGTTGTTCCAGAGCTGCCACCCACACTTGTTCACGAAATGAGCATACGCTGATGCGCACTGAAATCAACCAATTTCTGTTCATTTTCCTTTTAAATGCGCAAAAATAAAAAAAATTTGTTTTAATATGATAATTAAGTACTAAATATAATTTGTTTGAATTATAAACAACTTTTTAAATAAATACTTACAAATTAATAATCTTTGTCAATCTAAATTATTATTTATAGATTGCATTTTTTATTTTGAACAGAAATATTTTGTTTATTTTTTGTGCTGTTTTGATTGTTGATAGACTTTGTAAATACAATTCTTTTTCCACAATATGCTCTCTGCGCCGTCCACCGTACGCTATGCCATTGTATGAGAGCTGCGATTGGTTAATTTTGTTTATTTAACCAATCACGACTTAGTATCAGTGGTATAGCGCACGGCGCACGGTGCATGGAACCTATTGTGGCTATTGTGGACAGGAGGGTGAATGTTGACTGTTTACAGTGTTTACTGTTTAGATTAGAAGTCTCAGTCTGCTCTGAGCTGCCAACCTTGACATATAGTGCGTAATACGTTTGGTCTAATCAGCGCAGAATCGTATTTGAAATTTAAAGAAAAATATTAAATTTGTAAGAAATATAATATATATTAGTAAATATTTTCTCTAGATTAAGTGCTTTATATTTTTCTTTAAATTAAAACAATACAGATGGCTTGCACAACAGAATTTGGTCCTGATTCAGGCGGGAGAATGAAGGTTAGGAATTTGTGTTTTGATTTGTTTACTTATTAATAACTTAAATAATTAATTTAAATTTACACATTATATTTTCATGTGTATATTAATAGTACATTGTGCAACAAAGGGAGAAAATAAACTATTTATAGCGAGGGTGAGATGTTCTGCTCGAGTCGGAGTCGAGTGCTAAAAACCTCACCCTAGTCTGAAATAGCTTTTCTTCCTGTGTTATGCACCGTATTTTTTTCAACGAAGGGATGAAAAGCCCTCTTTTGATGTAAGATAGTTGGATAGATAATCGTGCACAGAAATCATAAAAAATAGTTTAAAACAGAGAAAAAAAAATTAAAAATGAAATTTAAATAAAATAAAACAAAAAATTTTCTCAAACACTTAAAATGCTCGATTTTCTGCACTACGTTCTAACGTGAAATGAGGACTATTTCATGCTCGAGTTGGGAAAACTTCTTTAATAATATAGTACTATTAAAGTTAAAATTTATATTTAGGGGATAACTATTGTAAAGCCTATTGTATATGGAAATGTAGCTCGTTATTTTGGTAAAAAAAGAGAAGAAGATGGACATACGCATCAATGGACTGTTTATGTTAAACCTTATCAAAATGAAGACATGTCAGCATATGTAAAAAAAGTACATTTTAAACTTCATGAAAGTTATAACAATCCAAACAGAATAGTCACAAAACCACCGTATGAGTTAACAGAAACTGGTTGGGGCGAATTTGAAATTGTTATCAAAATATATTTTCATGATCCCAATGAGAGACCAGTAAGTTATTAATAAAAAAATATATATCAAGAAGTCTAAACATATTCCTTTAAATTGTATTACTTATAATTTTTTAGGTCACTATATATCATATCTTAAAATTATTTCAAACTTCCCCTGAATTACAAGTAGGAAAGAAAAGTTTAGTTTCAGAATTTTATGATGAAATAATATTTCAAGATCCTACAGCTTTGATGCAACATCTATTAAATTCAGCAAAACCATTGACAACAGGTGTTTGGCGACATGATACTGATTGTAAGTATTTTTACAAATAAATTAATATATTATAAAATAATAATATTTTTTAATTGTTTTTTAATGAAATTTTTTCTTAGTTGAAGTTAAAAAGGAACAAACATTAAAGGCCATCATGGATGCAAGGACTAAAATTAGGAATGAAGTGTCAGAATATAAAGAAAAACTCACTTTAGCAAAAGAAACAATTGCGAAATTTAAAGAAGAAATAGCAAAAATTTCTAAAAGTGGAGGAGCATTATCAGTAACGTGATAAAAATGATGTACATACTTTGTGATAAATTCTGATCATTCTCATCCATTCTCACTATGTAAATACATAAATTTATGTAATGTAATAAATGTTTCTATTTAAAAGTAAGCAATACGCTAACAGTCTTTATTATGTTCCATATTTTCGTTCTGCTCTTCACACCGATATACATATTTTTTTATATAAATAAAAATAACAATTTAATTCGCAATATGTTATAATACAATTTGTCGTGTATGGCAAAGTGTAACATTAGGTACACATAGTGCATGTATGCTTCAATCAGAAAATTTGTACAACTGGACGTCACATTGACGCTTTACATGAAAAAAGTTGCAACAGTCAAGGACAGAGAAATCTCCGCGTCTGCTTATTTACAAAAACGGCAACATCGCCATCAAATGTGTATAACTGGTGCATCACTTATAAATGTCAATCATACTTCACAGAACTGTAAATTGTACGTAAAACTTTTATATAATATCATAACAAACCGGAAAAGAAATTTAAAAATATGAATAATAACGTGCGCATAAAATAATTAGCTTAGTTTAACATGTAGGCATTCTGCTAATGCAATAGATTGCGCTTCATCGTTGCGCGGAAGGATTAAAAAATTTCAAAAGAGTATAGTAGTAACCTTTAGAATGCAATCGGTTTATCTTTACATTGTTCGATACAAAAATTAGTAAAGCGCTTCAAAAACTTCGGGTATTCCCTCTTATAGACAGCCCGAAGAACCGATGCCGGAGCCCAACCACCGGGATTTACTGAAAAATTTTAATTTTTATAAATTTAATTCTATTCATAACAGTATAAATATTACTGTAATACAATTACATACCAACTGAACAGTAAGTTATTTTGCATGTAATGTCTTCTCTTTTAATTACTTCATTCTCCTTTGGCGGATCAATGAAAGTTTGACACACAAGACAAACGGTTAAATATACTCGAACGCATTTTCCAGCGTTAGGCTAAAATAAATATAATATATCATTATTTGAAAAGACTAAAATTATCATAATTTAAATTTCTTATATTATTAAAAATATAAATTAAATAACTAAAAAAAAAAAATATCTTACTGGGTAATCTGGATGTTCGGTACTATGATTACACACAATCCATAAATCTTGTGCATCTGGATCTTGGTCATCTGGCACTTTACGCATATGCGACCAAAATAATGCATCTCTTTGACTGGCAGGCCAAATTCTTTTATGAGTTTGTAAGAAAACTAAAGTATCTTTAGATATATTTTCTATCACCGTCATGTCTTCTAAAGTAGCCTCCCACCCAGTTCGATACTCAGGACTAAAGAATATTTTACAAACTTCGTGACCAGTAACACCCTTTACAACGTGACATGCCTTCAAAGGATCGACAACTAGACCGTCGGCCTCTTCCTCTCGCCTATACATTCGCATGTCTCCATCCTCAGCAAATAATTGCCAGCCTCCAGCTCCAACTCCTAATCTAGCATAATGCAACTGTTCCAAAGTTATCCTGTTGATCTAAAAAAACGGGGAGATTTTATTACAAATTGAAAAAAAAAAAGAAATATTTATAGAATTAACGATAAATTTTAAAATAATAATTTAAGAATTCAAATATTTAATTTCTTACCTCAGGCCAGAGTCTATGCTTCACAGCTGGTGTTGTAGGAGTGTTTGGAATTGCAACTGATTTTTGTTTTAATCGATCTTTAATTTGATTTTCTTCATCAATCTTATCAAGACCAGTTTCCATAGCATCATAAAATTCTTCATCGCACAATGCACTGTGTGGTCCCTCCTTAGAAGAATAAAAGAAATTGTGTTTTTTTAGAACCATACACATTTTTTATGAAAAAGGTATTAATTTTTATATATCAATATTCTCAGAGAACCAAATCCAATGACTAGTTCTTATAGACTGATGGCTTGGTATTGCATACATTTTTTGAAAGTGAGCCGACATTATTATGCCAGGTCACGCCATTAAAATTCTAGACACACACTTTTAGCAGACAAAAACTGCATACAAAAAGATTTTGAAATAGCACATAAGGTTTATAAAGTGTAATACTTAGTTCACGTTACTATTCAGTTACTGACTTATTGCAAGATAGATGTGCAAATATACTGTGTGGTTAATGTGATTAGTGACTTACTTCATAATCAGGTCCACCATGAATAACTACCCGGGGTCTTCCAGAAACACCGCCATTTGTGGATACTTGATCCCTTAAAGATCTGCACATCTCTTGTAATTTCCTTCTTTTTTCCATTTCTTTTTCCCAACGCTTACGCCAAGCTTCTTCACGTTGTGTCATTAAATCAACACAATGTTGCAATGTAGCTATCACTCCTTCACTTGTTGCTTTGAATGTGATAGCCTCACCTTTGAAGTCGATAGCCTGTTCAGCTGGATCAAATGAAACGTCATCAATTTTATCATCTGTTGATTGACCTTTACCCTGTAAGTTTTTTGCATTTTCTGCACATTCATCAAAATATTTTTGCAGCGTATCCACTTGCTGTATTAATATATCTTTAAATGTTTCTATTTCTGCCAACTTTTCTTTCAACCCCCTAACTCCTCTTTTACTAAAACTACCAGCACTTGCTGTTGATTGTGTATTTGAAACTAAAGATATGGCACTGCCATGACGTTTTAAACTGTTCTCACTGCCATATCCAGATTCAGCCTGCAAAAACAAGAATATTCAATTACATTAATTAAATTAATTTGAATATAATTTGAATAAAATTACCTTATATGACTTTAAAACATCAACCCAGCGCTGTCTTTCTTCTGGAAGATTAGCTCTTAAATACCAAACTAAACAATCATTTACAGAAACATCAAATCTGCACTCGTCAAATTCATGTGCCTAAAGTATATCAAAGAAATTATTTAATAGCTCATTGAATGGTATTAAAGAACTTTATTGTGGTTCAAAGTATTTTTGAATAATTTTAAATAAATTACCTTAATGTCTGCTTTGTACAGACTAATTGAACCTCGACAGCCAAACCCGCTATCCTGCTCTGATTTGTAATAAGATAGTGTACCGTCTTTCAAAACAATGAATCTCGTTTGCCATCCATGTATATAATTGGTCCACTTTGACAAAGTTCCCTGGAGTTCGGGGACAATTACTCCATCTGAACCTTCATCGTCATCTGCTCCAGTGTCACCATAATCTAGTACTTCATTATTCAGTTGAGAATTCTCTAATGCGTCAGTCATTTCGATTTATACGTTTTTTCTTCTGAAACTTGAAGTCGATCTGTAACGGTATCGTTTAATAATATTTCAAGTGGTTAATCACCTTTTCGTCAAAACAGATGTCACGGGACAAAAACTGTGCCACTCCATCAATTTCGTACATGTGAAAATGAAAGAATTTGCAAATCGCATAAACTAGCGCCATTATTTATGAAGACCCGAAAAGTGAAAAACAATGATATGAAAAATATAGATATAAACTAACCTCAAAAAATGACGTTGCGACAGTCGAACTCCAATTCTTAAAACGATTTTCCATGTGAGCCATTTACGGTGTTGTACATTTTAACGTGAAAACAAGGATTTCCAAAAGCGATTTGCAAATTGGCTCGACATCCAGGGTTTTTGACGAATTCCCTGCTAACCCACTGGCTGAGCGTGTAATACAAAGCTCCACCCACTTGCCACTTGTTACAGATTATCTCAACTTCCCTTATCATCCCTCGTTCACTGATACATCACTCGATCCCATTTTTTAAGCAATAATTTTAATGCAAACACGTATCTGCGCAACTGTTCCAGACGGTCAATTTAAAGCTACCCTATTAATATTTAATAATAGTGCGTGTACACGTATATGTATGTCACGCGTGTATAGTTTGTACACAGTCTCCTGAGCAGCCTGATGCCGTGATGCCTGCCTGAGCTGAATCCTGCTGTTGTGTAGTTGTGTTGCAAGTTGCACTGTATGCGTTCGTGTATATATTGCGATAAATGTGTATATATAAAGCCCGTATTCTGTCGGTAATGCGACTGATTCAACATTATATACGGCTTGTGAATCGATGCCTGACCAATGCATAAAATTATTTCCTTGTAATTATAGATCTTATAATCTCTATTACTTGTTAGTCATCTCTTATGATGTCGATACATAATTCCATTATTCATGGACAATTCGTTCAATTTTTAGAAATTCATTCCACTGCAGATAATTTGAAAAATATATCTTTAAATATGATACATTAACAATTAAATTTAAAAAAAAAATGCTTTACCAAAAATTGTATATTTATATTTTTTTAAATTAAATGCATTTAATTAAAATGAAAATTTTTTAAAAGATTTCAATTCTTCCGTTTCTTTTCTTTTACAATAAAGTAATAATAAAATAATAATATTATGAAAAAACAATCGATATTGCTCTACATAATAGCTTTGAATATTCATGATTTCATGATAATTTTATAATTTTTAAGAGCTATATGTCCTTGTCAATGACTATAATTCCGTTTAACTTTACTTTCAGATTTGTGGATTGTATACATCATTCATCCAACAATAAAACTGCCCCAACGGAATCCGATTACATTTTCTTAGAATCATGCCTTGCCTATTGCCTTGATGGGTTTGGATTTTAGAACTAAGAAAGTTACTATAAAACAAAATGTTCCTAGTACCATTTGAGTATGGCCATAGTGACAAATGTCAAGTAGTTTAGAGGCATTTATCTTTCTAAAGCAGTTTTAAAGAATAATTTTTTCTTTATTTTATTTATAATATAGAAAATTATACATTAATTTTTATGTTATGCAAAGTGGAATAAACAGTGAAAAATGTAAAAATCATGGAGATATCTAAGATCCTAAAATGAATAGGATAAAAATGAAAAAATGTTGACAAAAGGATGATATTATTATGCCTCGAAAAGAAAATACGTAAGGCACTTTTGTATAAAAAAATATATTGTAGTGGTTAGTTGTTTTATTAAATCCTTTTGTTCTTTAATTTTTAGAAAAGCAAAAACATGGGAAAGAGACAGACGAAAGCGTATGAATGGATATTTCAAAAATTTATCAGATCTTCTGCCACCCCAATTAGAAGGACGTAAAAGAAATAAAATTGATATCCTTATTCAGGCTTCAAAGCACATTAAAGATTTGCAAAATCGTACTGATGAACTATTTCAAGCTAGGGCATCTGAAGCTCATAGTAAGTATAATGATATTTTCAAAATAAGTTTGAGTTATAAAAAATGTTTTGTTCTTAGAAGAGGAATTGGCTCGACTGAAAAAGCTTGTTACTCAGCTAATATCTAGAACCCAGCTACTTTCTAAGCTCTTAAAAGATGCAGGAATTACTGTGCCAGCAGAACCTGCACTGGAAAAAATTTCTCCTCTTAAATGGTCTAATAAAATCAATGTTGTGCCTGGATCTGCAACTGTTGAGAAAACTGAAAAGAGTAAGAATAAATATAGGTTACAAAAGCACCTTTAAACTTATTCAAAGTAACACTTTAAACTTAAATTTTAGATAAAAAGGGGGAGAAGAAAAATGAAAGGACTATTATTCTTAGTAGAAATTTAAAGAAAAAGGCAGTTAAATTAAAGAGGACTGAAAAAATACCCGTCCAAATAAAGTGCTTCCCTGCAAAACCTCAGTGTACTTTTGAGAATCAAGAAAATCATGTTAATAGCGATTCTAGTAAGAAAAGTGATAAAAGTGATACATCATCTTCATCAATTGTTGAACCTACAATAAGTAATACAACAGTAGAATCTTCTCCACCTAAAGAAGATATAAGTAAGTTTAAATAATGTCAAATTTATGAAAATATACACTTTATTTTAAACGTGTTTACATATTTTTAACATTTATATTTTAGAAAACCCTAAAAAAGTAAAAAGGAAAAAGAAACCAGTTTCTAAAAAACAGATATCTAAAGAAACTGCAGATATCAATAACCTTCCAACAGGTACATTAGTATTTTCAGGTGGTAAAATAATGCCAGTTGTAACACCAATGCAATCTTTAACATCAAATATTATTGTAAATGCTCAATCTCATCCAACAAATCCTATCATTTTTAATAACCCTCAACAAGGACAGATGATTGTAGTTCAACCTTTGCAAACAAATCATTTCCAAGCAAGTAATACTGTTCAAACAATGACTTTGAATACCGTGCCAAATTTAAAAACTAAAATGTTTGTTAATTCACAAGATTGGGCAAAAAATGTAAAAACAATTATAAATTCAAGCAAAATAGGAGGCATGAAAGGAATTCTTCCAAAAATTCGGGAAGTTACTGAAACTACAATGACATACAAAGTTCCCATACCTGCAATACACAAAGAAAAATCTGATGGTAAAAATGAGAATAAAGCAAATTCAGCAATTGAAAAACCAGTAAAAGTGAAAGGTAATTTAAAAACTTTAAAAAATAATTCAGAATCCAAAAATGATTCTGTAAATTCAGGAGATGTAAAATGTATCAATAGTGCCAAAAAGAGATCTACCTCTGGTAAACGAAAAATGAATCCTATTTCTATTTGTGAAACTAAAAAGAAAAAAATTCAATTAGACGAAAATGAAAAAGTAGAAAAAGTAGATACAGTCACATCTGTTAACACTAAAATTTTGGATACTGCTGCGACTTGTAAGTCAATTGAGAATTTAAAACAAGTCATAGAGAAAATTGGTGAAGATACATCTTATGCAAAGATGCAGACCACTATTCCAACGGACATCATTTCTAGTGGAACATCTGAACAGTCAAAGGAAGACAATAATTTGTTAAAAGAATCAAATAATGAGTCACTAAATATTGATCAATGTCAAAAAGAAAAATCAAACGTTTTAAGTGAATTTTCTGACAATGAAAAGTCATTAAATTTAAATAATGCTAACGAATCAAAAGTTTCATCAGAAAAAGGGGTTTGTAGCATGCCAAATACGTTAGAACAACAACCTGAAGTTAGTTTTTCAGAAAAATTATCAGATAATACAATAGAAAGTAAAGAAAATGGTTCTTTGCAATCAACTGAGCTTACATTGGAAGTACAAAACACTGAGAAAGCTCAAGCTATTGAAAAAACTAATATTCCATTATCTAATGACTGTACTATAGATGAGAATATGATTCTTTCAAGTGAAACAAATCAGAATTGTAATATTGAAGCAAGACTTGATAATATGTTACAATCAAACATTCAAGATGAAATTGATGAACCAGTTCCACCAGATAATAATAAAATATTCTTAAATTTGGATACAAATACTACAACAACAATGAAATTAGAAAGTTCTCAAAACAAAATTGATTCTGCTCCTGCAACCTCATCACCTATCAAAGTTTTATCTGAAGAAGAATCTATGAAACTGAAAAACAATGTCAAAGAAGATCAGACGTTATTAAAACCGATTTCATATAGTCCAAGCAATAGTTTTGTTCCCATAAATCATAAAAGTGATTCATTACATTCAGATCTATCAAATGATATTTTTGCTTCACTGCAAGTACCATCAAGTTCAAATAATTCTGAGTCAATATCACCTACTGCTGCCTTTTTAATGGCATTCCCCATTGTATCTTCCCTTAGTGGTAAAACAGAAGTGCTCGATGATGAAATGAAAGATGATTTTAAATACAGTAGTCAAACTCCACCAATGTTGTTACAGATTGGAGCTATTGAGCCAAATAATTTTAAACTCAATTCTAGAGCAATAGGAAATGATACTTTAGAAGCAGTAGATTCATCTGAAATTACTGAACAGACTCAAGTAAAATCATCTGTTGAACCAATGAGCTCTGCAACTACAACTTCTGTTGCAACTTCTTCAAAAGCTCTACCAAGAGTTATTAGTAGTCAAACAATTTCTGAACCTTTCAAGATTATTCCAGTTACATCAAATGATCAGATAAATAGGCAAATACATATCGAAACAAACAATTCTTTACAAATTCAAACAAATCCCACAAATGAAACTGAAAATTCAACAATCAACACTATTAATAGAGTCGAGTCATCTATAATTACTGATCCAATAGATAAATCTATAAGTAATAGTGTTCAAAATTATACTGAAGACAATAAATCACAGTCTAATTTCAATTACACAAAAGACATGTCTTTGACGTCGATATCAAGTTCTATGGCCAATGATATTTTAAATAAGTATATTTCAACAACTTCATTACCATCAAATAGTTTGCCTACTGAAACAAGCAAGTACAACCAAAGTCTAAATTATGTTTCGCAAGAATGTCAAACTTCCGTATCCAATTGCGTGAAGGATAATGTGCAAAGTAATAGCAGTCAGTACAATTTCCCTTGTCCGCCGTCTAGTGAAATTCCTACTGAAAGAGATCTTTGTAAACTTCAAATTTGTCCAATAGATGCTTTTACGGAACGATCTAACAACGAATATTCAACTCGAAACAAAGACAATACGTTTTCAAATACCTCTACTCAAGCAACAAACCTTGAATCTTCAAATAAAAATATTCAAATATCTTTAGATCAAGAGAAGAGAGCAAAAGCATCTATTCAAAATAATCAGAATGTAAGTTCCAGTAATTTCCACTCCATAAAGAAACTCGAAAATAAGAATCCTCCATCTGAAAGTTCTGACACAAATCTGCAGTATCATAAAAAAATTAATGAAATTTCAAATGCAAATTCTTATGTTAGTCATTGTGATAACAAAATGAACAAAAAAGTAATGACATCCTCGCAATCCAACACTGCGCCTCAGAAGATGGTTTCTTCATCAAGGTCTAGCGCATTTCCTCAACAGTCAGAACCATACATTGTCACAACAAATTACGAAGAAACTAATGTTTCAAGAACCACGACCGCCGTTGCAAATAATACTTCGAATTTCAGTATCCTCTCTTGGACAACGTTCTCACCACTTAGTAGCAACAATGGCAATTTTCCTCAGTACGAACAAACTCCAATAACTACCGATGTTCCGAAAGCTATTTGCGAAAATTACAACTATCTTTCTTTGCCTAAAGACAGCACGACTATATCTAACACACTGTCTCAACCATCCTATGCCACTGCAGAATCCCAAGTTCCTACTTTCGATAAATCAAAAAATAAATTATCTGTGGATAATCAGAAAAGGTCTTATGATATGAATAAATCTAGAAATATGCGACTTTCACAGAATGTTTCAATGCAGAAATCATCTCGTGCCCATAACTTGCCGTCTACGTCAAATTCAGAGTACAAGTATACGACAGATAATAAAAATAAGTTTAAATATCCTATGGATATGGACTACGTACAAAATAACTATTCAGCTGGTTTAGAACCAACTCCTCATCTTCAGCATCATCAACAACAAACCCAACAATCTCAACAGTCTCAAAATCACCAAGCATCAAACGCTAAAACCTCTTCTAACCAAGCACTCCAACACAAACCCGATAAGTCGAATTATATGGTTCCTGAATTTGATGCTCATTCAAATTTCAACTCAGATTCAAGCAATATGCAGCCCAGATACTCGAATAACCACGATGCTTACTCAGGAATGAGCTTCAAGTACGGAGAAAAGAACCAGCAAATCCATTCGAAGTATCAAACTTCTCAAGCGCCAACTTCAACTTTACATCAAGACAATTCACTCTACAACAGTAAGCACGTTCATCAGCATCAATCTCAGACTCAGTCTCAGTCAAATCAGAATAAGACAAAGGCGGATCAATCTAATCAGATTCAGTCGACGCAACAGCAGCAGCAAGTACACCAGCAGAATACAATGAGGCCACCCGTCAATTGGATGATGACTCCTGAGATCAAACATAATTCAAACATCTCTGATATTATTTTGCCGCCGATAGGAAAGGAGCTCGACTTCTGTCAAAACAACTTGTTCTCGCAGAGTTCGAGTTATAACCAAACCAGTACGAACCATCAGTTCTATAATAATTACGAGATGTCGACGCACACTTTTCCTAATATACCGGTCTTACAAAGCGAACCTAAAAGGAATGTGGATGCGACGTATTATCCAGAAGAGCAGACATTTTCTTGGTCGCCAACAAAAAATTTATCTCAGACTTCATCGGAGCAGAATCAGAACTTGAAGAGTATAGAAACGCCAACGATGTCAACGATAGTGAGTGATTTAGCTTTAGGAAGCAACATATCAGATAAACAGAACTTCCTCTTTGGGCAAATGCCGATTCGAACTAGTACGAATGATGTCAGTAAAGACGCATTAAAAGAGAAGGAGACTAATGTGCCTAACAGAAACTACGAAGGAATCGTAAATCCTCAAAATCCACAACAGCACTCCTCACACGGAATGCCTTTCTTATCGGTAAGCCAACTGGTTGATCACGAAAAGGCGGAGAAAAACCAGCATCAGCAGAGTCACAATACTGCCAGTCATCATCACAGTGCAAATCATCATCATCATCATCAGCAACAGACTCATCAACCTCAGCAGCAACCACAGCCACCGTCCCGTAAGCAGCGAAAGAGCACCGGCAGTCCGCGGGCCAGTGGCAAGAGGCAGATGGAGATGAGACAAAAGCAGTCTGCTAATAGCAGTACCGATTCGATTCATCGGCAACACGACGATCCAAAAAGTACATCTGCTGGTTCAAATTTTACCGATAACAATTATCAACAGCAGCATCAGCAGCAGCAACAACAGCAGCAACAACAGCAGCAACAACAAAAGTATAATCAGCAAAGCAACGACGTCCAGTGGAGAAGCAGGAACTGCAAGAGCAATTATACTGCAGAAGCGCTCATCGGATCCAATAACAGCCACACAGACAATAATCACCCAGAGAAGAATCTACCAAAATATTCTTCAAACTATACGCAAAACAAATTCTCCGGTACTCTAAGCTCCGACCCAATGTCCATCAATTACTTTCCGAATGTTGACGACACAAGCTCGGGTTACAGCCAAGTGATGAACCAGAACTTCAACCACTCCTACGCCTATTCCTCCAACACCAATATATACCCAACCAGCAACTTCATCACCAATATCTCCAATAGTTCAACAAACTATATGATGTCTCTCCACGAAAACACTCCGGATTATTTGGAAAGCAACAACTTTTTACTTCCCCCTAACGTCTCAACCACGTCCATAACCACCCCTCTGTTAAGTAACATGACGGACGGTGTAAAAAACCACCATCATCACCCACACCACCCACACCACCAGCCTTACACTAACAAGCATCAGAACTGCGATAAACGACTATACTTCTCTCAACAAAAGAAGAGCAAACGGAAAGCCGACACCACCAGTAGCAGCAGTAGCAGCAGCGTTTCTGTTCAAAACTTTGACTTCCCGATCTCGGGCATCACATCCCCTCTGGACGACTACCATCACGCTTCTACTTTTTTGCCACCGCCGAATCCTCTTTACCAGAACCAGCCCAACGTGTACTCGAAGAGTGCAATGCCACCCCCACCCCCACCACCTCCACCGCCCGTTTCGGCCCCACCGCCTCCCACGTCGGCTGCCAGCAATCAGGGTATCGTAACATCGAGTAATCCAATGGGCATGACGCAGCACCATCCGTCTGGCACAAGTCTGACTAACTTTAATCTCAGCACGATTTTCCCAGAAATCAACGATAAGGTACGTGTTTTTTTGATTGTAATATAAATACGTGGACGGGCTTGTCAGTGAAGTATGATATTGATTTATGTAGTTTAGGTGCAAGTAAACTCTCTCATCTGTGTTTCTTGACGACTGATAACTCTAATAAGTTTTGTAAACAGATCAGTAGATAGGGTGGATTTAATAAAACATTTTTAACATTACTTTAATTAAACAAAAACATAATTAATTAATGATAGCTATAATTAATGACTGCATCTTATAATGGTCTAAATGAAATTTTTAACGATTTACTGGTTAACAGGTTGCTGGTTATAAATCTTCTACCAACGGAATAACTCAACCGACGAGTCACACATCTACTAGTTATTCGCAAAGAAGTAATTACTCCGACCCGTTGGGGCAAATGTCACAAGTGAGTTTTCTTGAAAACAAAATTATTTTATCGTTTTGCAATAAATTAAATAACAGAAACTTTATTCTTCGCAGACTTCGGAGTCGACGACGCACTTTAATAATACAGGGTCACGCTGATATGCCTCTGCTAAGACCATACATTTTAAATCGAGAAGTTAATTCAGCTTTATCAATTGAAGTTTTTGATATTAAAAGAACATCGCCTCTTCACGAGAGCAATCATTTGAAGACCATCATACTCTTTGTAAAAAATGTACATAGACTTAAATAATAAATAAGTGAGATTTGAATTTATACAACTTTGATTATTATTCTACCTCAGCAATTATTATGTAGTACATTCGTTATTAATTGCAATATAAATTGAAAAATGCAAAAAAATCTAAAAATAATTACTATAAAGCAATGAATTAATTTTAATTTTACAGTTTCTTTCTAACGGAGAAATATAAATTTGTTATCCTCTATAATACCTCTTTTAAATTATTATTCTAGTACAATAATTGAAACTGCCAAGGAATTAAAGAGCTAAATACGCGCATTAACGGAAAAAAATTGCAATATTGCGTGATTGATGCAATCATTTCTAAAAGATGACGAGCTTCATAAAAATGTTCCCGCTCGCAACAAAAAAATAGTCGCATATTATTACAGCAGCTGACAAAGAACTTCGCGACGAGTGCGCGCGCACTAAACGCACTCGGCATGCGTGAATCAGTGAGCGAGTGCGTATGGAGCAATCTCTTATTCTCCGCTCGAGTCATCAGGAAATAATCAAAGCGCGACTCATAGCGCTCGAGTCGAAAGTGCGATCGGTAAAGCGCAGGCGGCGAGTGCACGCGCACCTAGGAAAGCTACGAGGGGTACGTTCGTCCTTTTTATCATAGGCACTGAAAGAGGTCACAGCAGTCCGAGCTGATAAGCTACGCGGTGCTATCTAAGCGTCACTGAGTGATGACAACTACTCCTCTGGATTGTACAAATTGTGCTATGCAATGCGATCGATCGTTTCTAGAATTCGATGAGTTGCGATTTTGAAGTTTCTCCAACAATATTTGATAATTTATTATGTTGTACAGAAAACACAATTATTTTTTCTTTCCTGATGCAGGAGACAGATTTAAAAAAGCATTAAACACTGAAAAAAAAAGTAGTAAAAATTATTATTTTGTATCGTTATTTCAGATATGAGAAGAAAAATAAGAATATTTACTATCTGAATAGTACAAATTACTTCTTTCTTCTGATCTGAATAGTAAATATTCTAATTTTTCTTCTCATATCTCAAATAACGATACAAAATATTTTTTTCTCTGTGTAAATTCCGACTTCTAAAAATACCAATAGGAGATTAAAAAGGAATGACTTATATAATAATAAGATTATACAGTCTGTGTTTTCTGCCTGCACTTATTTACACATATTTAATGGAATTTTTTTGTAAAAGCTTATTAGAAATTTAGAAAAAAATCTGAATGTATGCTAATGCATTGCATTAGAAAGATCGCCTTATGAATATTCCGTTCTCCAATGCTGCATAAAAATTGGTCTGCAAATTACAATATACAGATCAAGTAAATACCAATAACTCAAAAAGCTTCTTACAACAGCACACCTGCGCACTGTATGACAATATAATTTCGTTGGTAAACAAAAGCGTGAATGAAAACGAAAACACGGGCCGAAGTTGCATCGCGCAGAGGCAAGACTCATTAAGGAGGTTCGATACCGGCCGCGGGACGTATGCGGTGCGGGGGGAAAATATCACGTCTTAGCCTGATGGGAGTATGATACACGAAAATTCGTGATCTACTAACCCGCAAAAATATATTGACCCACGG
>JAWWEO010000009.1:24902616-25046939 GCA_035582975.1 Ormyrus labotus | reverse complement strand
ATGCGACTCAACATCTAAGGTACTGAAAACTGGGATGAAACTGAAAAAGACTGGAGTAGAAATAAAATATATAAATACATGAACATAAAATTAATTGATTTGCATGTTGCTCTACACTAGAGACTGGAGCAAAAATTTAATTATTTGTTTAAAATAAATACGGTATAAAATTAAAATATAAAAGTGTTTAATTTAAGTATTTAATTTTACTTTGCCCCATACCTTTATTTAAAAATGTTATATTGTTTTGTTTATTTTTTTATTTTAACTAATCTGGATGTTTTTTCTTGATTCTTTAGTGCAAAACAATTATTGCTATTTGAATAAATCTTATAAAATTCGTTAAATTTAATCGTGATTACGGTATTAGTGTCAAGTGTTCTTGTGAACTTTGAATCAAAGGTAAAAATAAAAAATAATATTTTAATACTTTCTAGACTCAGGAAATAAACATGCAATATTATAAAAAATCTATTTCAATCATTAAACTGATAATGCATTATTTTAAATTTAAATACACCAAATCTAAGGACTAAAATCATGTAAATTTCTTAGAATTTGGTGACAATCAATAAAATACACAAGGTCTCAGATTAGAAAAATTAGAAAACATTTTCCAATACACTAATAATTTTTTGAGGATTTAAATTAATTTGTCCGTTTTTAAAAGTTCTAATACCTTTTCAGGCAAAAACCAGAGGAATTAGAAAATATTCTCTTTCTCTTCTAAAATTTTGAACATAAATATGCAAATTAACATCTAGCATCCAAATACTGGTTTTGACATTGTTAAGAATGGAATGAACCTAAGTTTCATTTTTGGGGAATGTGGGGCCGGCCGCATGCCCCGGGGTGGACTCAATGTGAGAGCTGCGTGAATAGCGTGTGCTGGAAGTCTCCATCTCGGAATTGCGTAGCTGGAATGCACACCGATGGGCGTACAAGGTCCCGGCTGGCAAAGTGGATTCTTCTCAACTTGTAGAGCACTCACAACCAAAGCTGGCCTATTATGGTATCTGAAAGAGATCGGCTAGGATCTTAGCACTTGAACTAATCACAGAGATGGGTGATTTTCTTTCTGTTTAAATTTCTTTGCTTTTGCAATATTTTTGAAATTAATTCTTGTTTTTTGTACCCATTCCTTAGTTACAATGTGCTACTTGAAGTGAGCTCAAAATTTAATTGTTAATTTTGCAATAGTTAATAGATACTTAACAAATTATAAGACTTGAAGCATTAGTATTATGAAAGCAGTTAAGAGATAGATTAGAAAAAAATCGCAGGAAGCTTCATTATTGTAAGTAGTTGTTAAGATTTACTGTGTGATTTAAAATTTTGAGAACTTACTTTTTCAATAGTAGACGAATATGTGTATCAGAAACTGTAGGAAACATAGCATTGATTTTAGCTACATGTGCTTCTACATCATTAGTTTGAATTAAGCTGGTTTCCATATTTCTGATAGGAGTAGGAGATCCGATTGTCATATCACCAAGTCTATTAGTCAATCCACTCACAGATCTTGTGGATAATGGTGTCTTCAAATCCTAGAAAAAATTATAAAAATTAAAAATCTGACAAGGGCTCTTTCACAGATTCTCACAATATTACTAATTTACTAGAATACTAAAATACTACATCTAAAAGTATACATTAGTAAAGAGAAAAACAGGTTTTGATTTGTGTCAGAGGATAGATCTTGACCTACCTGCAAACTTGGAGGTAAAAATGCAGGCTGTGGGGTACGATAAGGCGAAGGAGTTGGATAAACTTGCGGAGCTCTGTGAGCTCCAGAATAAACTATATGTCCTGTTGTGGTATTCCCACTCATCTGTCATTGTACACAATAATCCAGAAATACGCAGCGTGCAAATATTACAGAAATTCAAACACAATTTTTATAAAATTGTGTTTTTAAGAGTTCATCTTTACAAGTGTTGAAAATGAAATAATGTAACCATTAAAAAGTGGAAATGGAAAGAATATTAATATAATTTAAATATTCCACATTTTTATGGTTTTGAAGGCTTGTTAGAAGTTTCAAAATATTTAGGCATTAAATTTTAGGTCAAACGATTTTTCACACATGCCAACAATACTTCACTCACTAAATAAAAGATATCACACAACAAACCAAACCCAATATATATAGATAATATATCGAACTGACCTGCAGGGGAATGGATTCACTCGGATGATCTGTCGTCCCAGAGCTTGGAGTTGTTGAGTTTTGAGACTGAACATACTGTGCATACTGCCAGTAACGCACTCGAGGGTCTTCCCAAGTAGTTGATCGATTAAAGTGATTAATGAAATACCTAAAATTTGAAAATTTAATCAAAAATGTGCTATTTGTAAAATTAAATTTCAAGTCTATACAAACAATCTGTTACTAAAACTTATAAACAATATCCAAGTTTTTGGCAAGAAGAAGGTAAACTAATGAAAAAAAGCTAAAAAAGTAACTGCTGCAAAAACTGCAAGTTGCATCAGAGATCTCATTAAGGGTGAAACCGCCTAAGGCAGAGTATAACGAGATTTCCTGGGAATTAAAGAACTAAGAATATAAAGCGCGGCAAATAAACTTACGCGCGACCGCTTCTTCCGTCATATCTGCACTCCCAGCCAGGCGGCAACTGATTTCTTTCACCCTGTTCGGCCATTTTCATCCGTAGGCTGTGTGTTTTGACGGGTTCGAATGTTCGGACTGACGATAGACGGGAATACACAGGGACTCATGCACAGAATGAATTCTTAATGCATGTACGTGTGTAAGGCATGCGCAGGCTCGACTCGCCTCAGGGGGTTCTCTTAAAAACGAGGGCAGCAACGCTTGCGCTTTAAAAATCTATGCGTACCTCTTACATTTCCGGCTTTCGGATGTGCAATGATGCAAGTCGGATTTCCTCAAGTTGACTCAAAAGTTAAATTTTCGGGGCCGATTTTTAAAATTTAAAAAGCTTGGTCATTATATTAATAGTTGATCCGTGCTATTAGTAGCAAATTAATCGATTTGTTATATAAAAATAGCTTTTTAGGTACATAACGTATTATTAAATGCTACGTAAAAGTCATAATAATTATTGTTATGATGTAGACTGTCAAATCCATTATAAGACTTAATTATGCATAGGATCTGTAGACTTCATGAATTATGACTTGATATTTTGCCTGAACAGGTTTATAGAAAATATAAACAATTTTTTCTAATAAATATGATTATGCTTTTGCGTAAATATAGTTAAATCAATAAAATAAAGTTATAAACGCAGAAGTGAGTTTTTTAAAAAAAGTTTAGCAGACGAAAAATTGGCGAGCTGCAGCGTACAAGAAATTTATTTTCTAGGTTATGTTTACCAAAATAAAGAAATAATATAATTCTTATAAAAGAGTTATAAGAATCTTTTAGAATTTTTTTTTAATTTCAAAAAATATCATAAGTTATTTTCTTCTTAATAATTAATGCAAATCACAATCTATTTAATAGCAAATAGATTAAAAATAATCAAAATCAACATTATTTAAATTCAGCGCATTTTTCGTGCCTGAGCATTGATAGTGTGATTGCGCATGCTCATCTTGTCGCGTCTAGAGGGTCGTGGTCTGTGCCATTGTATTAGAGCTGCAATTGGTTAATTTTGTTTATTTGACCAATCACAACTTAGAATCAGTGGCATAACGCTCAGTTCAGAGTAAACGAGATTTAAGTATATATATGTTAGCGTTTGTTTTCAAGCTCGCACGTGGTCTACTTTGCGCAGAAATAACATTTTTGTAATTTTAAATGTAAGTTAATTAAACAAAGGCCACAAAATGATAACAGAACCGAAGTTAACTAACACCAATCCAAATTTCGGAAAACCAGCTGCAAAACAAAACCCAGTAAGTGTAATTAATTTAAAACCAAAATAGTCACTATAACTAACCCTTTGTTTTTGAATTTTCAAGCTTTTACAAAATCTAGGAGCTCCACATATAGATTCATTCAATTATATGCTTGAAGATGGCCTGAAAGAAGCTGTAAAAACTTTATTGCCAATATATTTCACCTTGCCCAGTGGTGACAAAATTGAATTGAGGATCGAAGAAGTTACCATTCAACACCCAACTGTACCAACTGGAACAGTTGGAGTGAAAAATCAGAAGATTTATCCTACTGAGTGCAGGCAAGGAGCTGCTACTTATAAAGGCAAAATAAATGCCAAAATTGTCTGGTTTATCAATGGCAGGAAGCAAGAAGTACTAGAAAAAAATTTGGGAGAAGTTCCTATAATGGTTAAAGTAAATATTTAACAAATTTTGAATTTTATTAATTACAAATACAATTTTTTATTAATTATTAATTTATATTTCAAGTCAAATAGATGTCATCTGCATAATTTAACACCAGCACAACTTGTAAAGGTTAAAGAGCATGAACAAGAATGGGGTGGTTATTTCATCATTAAAGGACATGAACGTCTTATCAGAATGCTCTTGATGACTAGAAGAAATTATCCTATTGCCATAAAAAGATCTGGATGGAAACAAAGAGGTGATAAATTTAGTGATTTAGGAATTCTTTTGAGGAGTGTTAGGGATGACAGTACTTCTGCGGTAAGATATCTATTTTCAATTTTTAATTACTTTAAAATGCATACATAAATTTAAATATATTATTTATTTTTAGAACAATTCTTTGCATTATGTTACTGATGGAACAGCAAAACTAATGTTTACTCACAGAAAAACACTATATTATGTTCCATTAATTCTAATGTTGAAATGCCTCATGAATGTGTCTGACAAATACATTTATAATGCTTTAACAGCTGGATGTGATCATGATGTGTACTATCAAAATTGTGTACTCAATATGATGAGAACAGTTCATGAAAAAAATTTACATACTTATGAACAATGTAAAGCTTACATTGGAAAAATGTTTAGGATAAAATTTTTTGAACTTCCTGTGAATGCTTCTGATACTGATGTTTGTGATTTTATAATTAAGTAAGTAGTGAATAAAATTTTATTCGATATAAAAAGATTTAAAATATTTTATATAAAAATTAATATGCTATATTTTTCCCTTTGCAGTCATTGTATAGCTATTCATCTTGATGCTCCTGCAGACAAATTTAATTTACTTTGTTTTATGACAAAAAAGCTTTTTGCCTTAGCTGATAACAAATGTGCAGTAGAAGGTGCAGATGCTGTTATGATGCAAGAATGTTTACTTGGAGGCCATTTATATCTTCAAGTGATTAAAGAAAAGTTATATTCTTGGCTTATAGGTTTAAGGGCTAGTATAATAAAACGAGTTAAATCTGTGGGTAATAACTTCTCACTAAATGTTCGTAAGTATTTGATTTCAACAAGCACTCTTCTCTCTAAACTATATATTATGAACTAAATTTTCCATTATTAACATTACAGAGGAAATGTTAACAGCATTCAAAAGCTGTGGGACCTTTGATAGTCAGATGGAGAACTTTTTAGCCACTGGTAATATAAGGTCACAAAGTGGCCTTGGTCTTATGCAAAACACTGGTTTGTCTATAGTTGCTGAGAACATTAACAGAATGCGTTACATGAGTCACTTTAGAGCCATTCACAGAGGCTCATTCTTTCAAGAAATGAGAACAACTGAAGCTAGGCAGTTGCTACCTGATGCATGGGGTAAGTTATAAAATAAACAATTATTTTTTATTTTTTTAGAACACTTAATTCTTTATTTGACGCATATTTACATGTTATACATAGGTTTTATTTGTCCTGTACACACTCCTGATGGTGCTCCATGTGGTCTTCTTAATCACTTGACTATGAATTGCATTATCACTAAACATCCAGATCCAAAATTGAAAAATGCCATACCAGCGGTTTTGTTAGACCTAGGAATGTTACCCTTGTCAATCGCGGATGATTTTAAAGACTCATACACTGTCTTATTAGATGGACAAGTAATAGGTCTCATTGAAGATAAGATTATAACTAAAATAGCTTATCAATTGCGCGTTTTAAAAATTCAAGAAAAAGTGAGTATAACTACGGATCTATAATAACAAGGACGAAGTAATTTAATAACAACTTGTATTGATTCTAGGTACCACCGACAATGGAAATAGTTTTAGTACCAAAGAAGAACGTTCCGTCACAATATCCTGGACTTTACCTGTATACAGGACCTACTCGTATGATGAGGCCTGTAAAAAATTTAGCTGTTAATAAAATTGAATTGATAGGAACTTTTGAGCAAGTATACTTAGATATTTGCGTTGCAGCGGAAGAAGCGTATGAAGGCGTAAATATCTTAAAAGTTTTATTCATGTCATAAAAATATTTTTAATTGTATTAATAATGGATATTCGAATTTTAGTTGACGACACATCAAGAGCTTTCAAAAACATCTTTTCTCAGTAATTTGGCTTGTCTCATTCCAATGCCGGACTGTAATCAAAGTCCGAGGAATATGTACCAATGTCAGGTAAGATATTACTAAGTAAGTAATTTATGATACAGTGCACTTTTTTTTACTAATAAAGTAATTTTTTAGATGGGTAAACAAACTATGGGTACTCCATCTCTTACTTGGCAGCAACAAAGTGAAACAAAATTGTATAGATTGCAAACACCAGCTACACCGCTTTTTCGGCCTGTACATCATGATAAAATTAATTTAGATGAATTTGCTATGGGAACAAATGCGATTATTGCTGTTGTTTCTTATACTGTAAGTTAAAAAAAATCATTATACTTATTTGTATATCGTTTGCAAAATTTATATTTTGATGTTTCATTTAGGGCTATGATATGGAAGATGCTATGATAATTAATAAATCTGCTTATGAACGTGGATTCGCTCATGGGATGATATATAAGTCAGAATTTATAGAATTGAAAAATCGGACTGATTACTTTAGGAGAGATCCTAATAATTCTAGCCTTAATGAAAAACTGGATCCTGATGGATTACCAAATCCAAGCACTGAAATTAAAGAGGGTGATCCTTACTATTGGTAAATTATTAATTAATTATTTTTTCATTTGAAACATGTTTATTTATGATCAACTTTATTAGAGTTTAATTTATTTTCAGTTTATTTGATGGAGATCAAAAATCATACTTAGTAGGAAAATATCGTGGAAAAGAAATTGTTTATGTGGACAATGTCAAATTTTGCGGAAGTTTATATAACCACATTCCTCGTAAAGTTTGCATAACGTTCCGAGTTCCGGTAAGTTAAATAATCCATAATCATTTATAATGCAGATATTTATCTACTATTGCGTACTAAATTTTATTGTCAATTTTTTCAGCGTAATCCAAGCGTAGGTGATAAATTTGCATCTCGAGCAGGTCAAAAAGGAATTTGTTCACAAAAATGGCCTGCAGAGGATTTACCGTTTTCGGAAACCGGACTTATCCCAGATATTATATTCAATCCTCACGGTTTCCCAAGTAGAATGACAATTGGTAAAATTTGTTATGCATAAATATGAATCCAATTTATATTATGAATAGTAATAATTATAATATTATTTTTGAAAATAATAGCTATGATGATCGAAGTCATGGCTGGCAAATCAGCAGCGGTGCATGGCTTGGTGCATGATGCGACTCCGTTCAGGTTTTCTGAAAAGGAGACTGCAGTTGAATATTTTGGAAAACTTTTGGAACAAGGAGGATATAATTTCTATGGAACTGAAACGATTTATTCTGGCATGGATGGTCGAGAAATGACTGCAGATATATTCTTTGGTGTAGTTCATTACCAAAGACTTCGTCACATGGTGTCAGATAAGTGGCAGGTTCGTAACGTTTGACTTTGTGAAATCTTTTTTTTTTTTTAAGTAATATAGGATTACTTCATTATTAAGATGATTTTTTTTAATCTTGCAGGTAAGAAGTACCGGCCCTATTGATGTTCTAACGAGGCAGCCTATTAAAGGTAGACGCAAAGGTGGTGGTGTCAGATTTGGTGAGATGGAACGTGATTCTTTAATATCGCATGGTTGCTCATTTCTACTTCAAGATCGTCTATTTCATAATTCAGACAAAACATCGGTACGGAATTTGTATTTATAAAATTATTTAATTTATAAAGTGGATAACTTATTACTTTATAATATTTTTTGTAGGCTTCTGTGTGTACAAACTGTGGAACTTTGATAGGTCCTATTCTGGAATTAACAGCAAGTAAAGAAATGAGATGTCGATTATGTGGAGATGGAGCAAAAGTTGGTGAAATTGAGATACCATACATTTTTAAATATTTGGTAACTCAATTTGCATCATGTAACATTAACGTTAAGCTTACTTTTGATCATAGATAATTTTTTAAAGTGATTTTTTTTGCACATAACGATATGTATTATTCATTATTCATTGACTGTCAATATTTAAGATAAATTTGTTATTACTAGACTTTTTCTTGTACATAATTATTCTTGTACATAAAAAGTTAATATTACTACTGGTTTTATATTAAATTGTATAAAAATATAAATTGTTTGTAATAATACTTTTATTCCACTAATACTTTGACATAGATTCTTAACTTCCAAATATTAATCATATTGTATATTACATATTTACTGCATGACCAGGATGCTCGTACAAGTTGAAACTTGTATGTAATATATATCTACAATTTAGTCATGAGTATGTACAGTTTTATATATTAATTTTGAAACAGTTGGAATTTACTTTTAAAAAAATAATAATATTGAATCAACAATGATAAACTCAGCAACACTCCGTAAAATTTGTGTTTCAATTTTCTAAAGTTTAAAATAATGTTCTATTGATATAACTAAAGTGAATCTTCAATTTTCTTGTAGGAATGTAAAATTTTCATCACGTAAAAATGACGGTTGTTTATCTTAATTTTACAGAATTTCTTAATTTAATAACAGGTCAAGATGCTATGTTTAAAAATACGAACGACAGCAAGAATTAGTTAGTTACAGCAAATACAAATCAATGAAGAACTTTATACTAAAATGAGAAGCAAATCTGGCCGCTTAAAGCATACTTTACAATTTAAGCTTTTGCAGGCACCTGAGTTCCACTTTTTGCTCCTGTTGCTGTGCTTGTTCCTGTCTGTTCTTTTTCCAATTGTTTTCCTAGATATTCCCTGTAATTAAATAGTTTATTTACTTTTTTAGTGGAAATTTTATTTTATTAAAAATGCACCAATATAATTATACACAATTCTCTTACCAATTGTGAACCATGAGTTTCTGAACTGCTAACAAGGCTTCGTATCTCACGTTAGGATCTTCGTGGCTTAGCAGCTGCATTACGCGTTGTTTTCCTCCTAATTGTTCAATAATGCTGTAAGTAAAAAAAAATGTTATATTAATAACTCGTATGTGTTTTTGATTAATAATAATTTAGAATTTAACTTTCAATATTAAATTTTTTTAATTTTTCGAAAACAAAAACTCACTGTTTTCCTCTCGGATAATGTCTGACATACTCTCCAACGTCGAAGCAGGCAACGCTCAAAACCAGAGGGTCTTTGCTGGTTTCCAACAAGTGAACTAATATACGCAGAAGTTCGTAATTCTTTTCGTTGAGGCGGCTTGAATTTTCTCGCCAGAATTTTCCAGATTTGTGCACCGGGGACCACTCGAGGCGACCGGATTTTACTTCTGTTGCGTATTCGTCAAATGAGCTCAAATCTTGAACTGATGCTTGCAGTTTGTCGTTCAAAAATTCAATATCATCGGTAATGTCTTCGTCATCGAATTTGCGTTGGCTCAAAATGGACAACTGCTTCAGCACTTTGCACTGAACCATGGCAATGCAGTGTTCCTTTGCAACTTGTGAGTCCTCGACTTTTTCAATCAAGTTCTAAAAATATTTTATGAATTAGTTAAGACATTCAACCGCTAAACTGTAAAACAGATAAATTATACTCACTCTGAATACTGTAAGGATGATCCGAGTGACTTTTTCCTTAACTGAATCGCTTAAAATATCGGCGAGAATCGGAATAACATTAAATTTATTCATTTTCTCAGCAAGTAGGGGATTGAAGGTCAAAACCCAGAGACAAAATATCAGTTGGTACTGCACTTGAAAATTAACTCTACCAGAGAGAACACTTAAAAGAGTTGAAATTCCATCAACTGAGACAAAAGCAAAACGATACTCGTCGATGCGAAGCATCATTTGTAAACACCTTGCCACTGACTGAATGTAATCATTGTTCTAGATAAAAAAGTTCATTTTGATTACTATTATGAAAAATTCTATGATTTTTAGTCATTAAAAGTATCACATAAATGTTTGCTGCAAAATACATTAAAATATCCAATAGTAGATGCATCAAGCATGCTTATGTTAAAATAAAATATATTTTAAAAAATTCTAATAAATTATAAAATCTAGCATTAGTATAAAATTAAAAAGTAAGTGTCATGCAAGTTGCATCAAAATATGTTGTTCAAAAGTCATGCTTTATACAATAAAAACATTGTGCTAGATTCAAAATATTTAATAAAATAGTTATTCCCATTAAGGTGCTTTGTAGTCAATTTGGTTTTAAAGTAATTATTTGATTAAATTAGTTTGACAGTAGATACTTAGTTATCAAGAAATCAACCATTATTAATTTATGTTGAGTTGTTATGGAACCAACCGGGTTGAGCAATTCATGCAGCTCATTGGCCTCTCCAGTCTCGGGTGGATTGTTGTCCTGAATTACCTCAGCATGCATGCCTCCCTCCTGAAGGGCTTCAAACTAAAAAACCCACTTTATACCATAGTTTTCCAAGTTTATTACGTTTTTCACACTTATCCCTTGTACCTTTTTCCATACAAAAAGCT
Organism: Ormyrus labotus; assembly: GCA_035582975.1. Taxonomy (NCBI): domain Eukaryota; kingdom Metazoa; phylum Arthropoda; class Insecta; order Hymenoptera; family Ormyridae; genus Ormyrus; species Ormyrus labotus. Next base: position 25,036,117 of record JAWWEO010000009.1, on the reverse strand, counting down.
ATTGCTAATACTTAAGTGTTGCCTTTAACTTGATTTAAATCTTGTTTTATAAACGTTTGTTTCTTATTTTTGATAATATGCAACATTTTGTTTACACTTTTAACATTTAAAAAAAAAACAATTTTTTGATTAAAAAATTGTAGTTTTTGGTTATATAAAAACCATTAATGGTTTTTATAAATAGTATTGTGAAAATTTGAGAAAATGATTGTTAGTATTGACACATTTAAAAAAAAATTCTTTACAAAGCACCATAGTTTTAATAAAAGATTATATTTTAATGAAATTTATTTGTGACATGCAATTATTGAAAGAATGAAAGGAAATATTAAAATTAACAAATATTTTATTGTTAGTATGGGAATTACAAAACAGAGTTAATAAAGCATGCGTAGAAGAAGCATTCATTGATAGATGAAACTACTATTGGTAACTACAGACTACATAAAGTAATAGTATAACTACTCAATTCTGTACAAACTATTGCAGATCTAACTACAAAAAATTAAGATTTTTTAGAAATTAGAATACTTACACTTAATTTAAGTTGATCTTTTAGCCAAGTAAGATAAAACTGAAGATCGGTTTTTTCCATAAGATCATGACTCCAACATGCTAATTTAGCAATTATTCTAGCTGTCATATTCATTATAAAACCATCCTGTCTATTCAAAAGATTTAAAAAAGGTCCCCAAACTGATTCCCTTTTACGTGTAGAATGTTCCTTGAAAATCTCAACACGATTGCGATTTTCCTATAAAATGTACATGATAAGAATAAGGTAGTTTATGATGATCATATGTTACAACAAGTATATACCTGTAGCATATCATCAATCATGGTGAGAATATATTGGATAGTTTGATCCTTGGAAACGTGTCCAAGTAAATTCAGGAAAGTTTTCGCTGCTTGACCTGGATTTTCTTTGAGTTTAGCTTCTCTAGCAGCAGAGTCACTGGTGTCGAATGCCACAATGAAATCATAATCTTCCTTTGAGATCATTTGAGATCTAAAATTGTTTAAAGATTTAAAATTAAAAGCTTGGATGTATAAACTAAAATTATCAAAGGATAATAGTTTTTACTTACTGCAAATAAGATTGCCAATTGATGCGTTGACTTCTAATATCAGCAGCTTGCTGCTGCAAGATACTTGTTGCAGCAAGCATATCTAGAAATTTAACCATTAATTAATTAATCACTTATTAAAAGTACAAAAAATTAATACCACATAAAAATTTGTGAAATACGTATAAGTGATAAGAGATGAAATTGTGTGGGAGGGGCCTTGAATGTTTTCGAAAGCTGCACTCACCGATATTTTCCTCCGGCAAGGCCGGAATTATCTCTTTAATGTTAGTACGCTCCGCCATCGTAGCTGCTTTTCACCCCGAAGGAACAGTTTTTACCTTCGAAGGTTTCGCCACCGACGTAATCGAAAGAAAACTATCTTAAAAATTTGACGTCTCCTCGATTCTTCTGCGTTCGATCACAAGTCAGGTCACGAGGTTGGAGCCTTCGAGCAGCCTGAACGTAGCTGCAAAAGCTCCGAAAGCTTTTATAATCAAATGACGTCAACTACCTCATGTTCATCAGCTGATCGAAGTCTAGCTCAATTATCGATTACAATGTAACATCTACTTGCACAAACACACGTTTGTTAACAACCACAGCCCTTTTAATGCAGCTTCCAAGGAAAAAAGGCTTCTCTCTAAGCTTCAGCTTAAAGCTTGCACTTGTCACTTGAACGGTTTGTATTTCGCGCTAAAATTCGCATTTCACACGGTTCGATTCCGCGGCAGTCATCCTGGACACAGTGTCTGCGAACTCGCAGAGGGTTAGTTTGGCAAAGTGTGCCACGTCGTAGCGGGTGCGGGACCGTGGATCAGCAAAGGTCCCAGAGGGAAGCCACTAAACATGCTCACCGCCGCGGCCAGCACCCTGTCCAACAATGGCGGAGGTTCCTACAGCAACGATCGGGCCTCCGCCGGGACGGCCGAGGCCGAGCTCGCCACCGACCTCGCCACCGGTGGCTTCTTTCACGCTGATTACAAAAAGTAAATATACTTGCTTAGAGTTTTTGTTGTTGCTTTAAGTTTAGAAGGATTTACTCATGGTTGGGATTTTTATTTCAATAGACACGATGACCTGAAACAGATGTTAGATAGCAACAAGGATGGGTTGAAGTTGGAGGCGATGAAAAGAATCATCGGGGTATGTATTATAGTAATTAGATTATTTGAAAAAAGAATGGAGTTTAACATTTTTTCTTTTAGATGGTAGCAAAAGGAAGAGATGCCTCAGACCTGTTTCCAGCAGTTGTTAAGAATGTGGTTTCTAAAAATATTGAAGTTAAGAAGCTGGTCTATGTTTATTTGGTGAGGTATGCAGAAGATCAGCAGGACCTTGCCCTTTTGTCAATTTCTACGTTTCAGCGAGCTCTAAAGGATCCTAATCAGCTAATTAGAGCAAGTGCTTTGAGGGTTTTGTCATCTATCAGAGTACCCATGATTGTTCCAATTGTTATGTTAGCTATTAAGGATTCTGCTAGTGATATGTCTCCTTATGTCAGAAAGACTGCAGCTCATGCCATTCCTAAACTATACTCTCTAGATCCAGAACAAAAAGAAGAACTGATTAATGTTTTAGAAAAATTATTGTCAGATAAGACTACTTTGGTTGTGGGATCAGCTGTGATGGCTTTTGAAGAAGTTTGCCCAGATAGAATTGATCTCATACATAAAAATTATAGAAAACTCTGCAATTTATTAGTTGATGTTGATGAATGGGGTCAAGTAGTTATTGTTAATATGTTGACAAGATATTCAAGGACACAATTTATAAATCCTAACATAGATGTAAGCTTTAATATTTTTTTTACTACTTTAGACTAGTTACAAATAATCTTAAAAATAATATTTTAATGACTAGGAACTTGAAGATGATGAACAACGTCCATTTTATGAAGATTCTGATTCAGAGTCATCGAGTACAAAAAAACCAAAATTTACACTTGATTCTGATCATAGACTGCTTTTACGTAATACAAAGCCATTATTACAAAGTAGAAATGCAGCAGTTGTAATGGCAGTAGCCCAGTTGTATCACCATGCTGCACCTAGGAGTGAAGTAATGATTGCTGCAAAAGCTCTTATAAGATTATTAAGAGGACATAGAGAGGTTCAAAGCATTGTTTTACACTGCATTGCCAGTATTTCTATAACAAGAAAGGTAATATAATTTAAACAGAAATTATATCAAAGATTTAAAATTGTGAAATAATTAAGATGATTTTTTTCCCTTAGGGCATGTTTGAACCTTTTTTGAAATCGTTTTTTGTCAGGACATCAGATCCAACACATATTAAATTATTAAAATTAGATATTTTAACGAATTTGGCAACAGAAACAAGCATTGGAGTAATTTTACGAGAATTTCAAACTTATATTTCAAGCAGTGATAAAGAATTTGTTGGTGCTAGTATTCAAGCTATTGGTAGATGTGCTAGTAATATTAAAGAAGTCACTGATACATGCCTTAATGGATTAGTTTCTCTACTTAGCAATAGAGATGGTGAGTACTAAATTTGATCTTTTATTAAAAAATTAGCGCTTTTTTTTTTTTAACAGATATAATTAAATGATAAAAAATTTTTGTAGAGGGGATTGTGGCAGAAAGTGTTGTAGTCATTAAAAAATTGTTGCAAACGCAACCAAATGAACACAAGGATATCATTGCTCATATGGCAAAATTAATGGACTTCATAACAGTGCCACAAGCTCGAGCATCCATTCTTTGGTTGCTGGGAGAATATTCAAATAGAGTGCCAAAAATAGCACCGGATGTACTGAGAAAAATGGCTAAAACATTTATAAACGAGGAGGACATCGTGAAATTGCAGACTTTGAATTTAGCTGTTAAATTATTTCTCAATAATCCAGAACAAACTAAAAAATTTTGCCAATATGTTTTTCAATTAGCGAAATATGACCAAAACTATGATATAAGAGATCGGGCACGTTTTCTTAGATACTTTATTTTCGAAGAAGACGGCAAATCCGGCAAGAATTTGCCGAATTACGCAAAGCAAATCTTCCTTGCGTACAAACCGGCTCCAACTTTAACATCGAGATTCAAAGACTCAGAGTTTCAATTAGGAACTTTATCTCACTATTTAAACATGCCTTGTATCGGTTACCGCCCACTGCCACAATTTCCAGCTGTACCACCCGATCCATCTGTACGCGATGTTCCAGATGTTGTAAGTCCCCTTGATTTAAAGAATATTAAACATCACAATAGAAAGGATAAAAAAGATAAGAAAGAAAAGGATAAAGAAGAGAGTTTCTACAATGATGATGATAGCTCTTCAGAAGAAGGTATTTTACAAAAGTTTTTTTTCTTGAACAATTTTTGAATATTTTGAAAGATATTTTAAATATTAAAATCTTTTACTTTCTAGGCTCAGATGATGAGTCAGGTAGTGACAGTGGTTCTAGCAGTACCACTGATAGTGAAGACAGCAGTGATTCTTCAGAGGAAGAGACGTCGGGATCTACAAAGTCAGGCAATGAGATTAAAAAGATTGTAAATAATGCTAAAGGGAAAAAAGAAGATGATGATAATAACGATGATACCTCTGAGTCTGAAGAATCGGATAGTGCCGAGAATTCATCAAGCACAGATTCAGATACGGAAAGTGAAGAAGAAAAGAAAGTAAAACAAAAATCTTTGGTAACACCAGCAAATAAAATAAAGGAAGAAGTTAAAAAAGAGAAAAAAGAAGAGCGTAAAAGCAATCTTGATTTACTTCTTGATTTAGATGATGGTAAGATAAATACATTTTTTTAATAAATATTTTCAAATTTTTTCTATTGAATATATTTTATTTACAGTGGTACCAATGACTCCGATTATGACTCCAAGCATGGGTGGTTTTCTTACGCCTATTTATCCAACTCCGTCCTTATCGTCTTCTACTAATGGCATTCAAGAAGTATCAGCTTCATTTATTCCTGTAAAAAAACATGAAATACTCAATAAAGTTAGCGCTCGGGGATTGAAAGCAGAGTATAGATTTACAAGAACGCAGCATTTAGTTAGTTCTGCTATGGTCAATATTGAATTGACCTTTACTAATGAAAGTAACGAACCAATTACGGATATTCGAGTGGGAAATAAGGTTAGTTATAAATACTGCTTAGAATGTAAATTTAATTTAAAGTATTTTTGAAGTTATTTTTAACATTAATTTAATTTTTAAATATCTAGAATCTTCCGAGTGGAATGTCTCTTCATGACTTTTCACCGGTTTCAACATTACTACCAAATATGTCTTTGCCTTCTACTATAGGAATTAATTTTAACGACTCTACTCAACCAGCTTCATTCAACATCGACTTTACGGTTAATGATGAACAAATGTCCCGAAATATTGCAATCAAAGCTCCAATCGGAGAAATTATTAGATCTGTCATTTTGCCGGAATCGTTATTTTTGTCTGAAAAGGATAAATTAAAAGGCATGAACGAACATACCGCTAAAATTAATTATTCAGGTAGTCGAAAAAGTTTGACTCAAAAAATTGTAGAAGCTGCCAATTTGGCAAATGTAACAAATAGTGATGATATCGTCAGGTAAATCTATAAATATAATTATTTGTTTGTGATAAAAATTTTTAAAATAAATTATTATCGTTTAATTTTTTATGTTTTTATAAATAGGTTTGCTGGTCATACTCTGGCTTCGAAATCTTTGGTTTTGGTAACAATGACAACAGGCAAAGACAATTTAGAAATATGTGTAAATTGTGAAAAAATGGTAATAGGTTCAATGTTGTTGAATGAACTAAAAAGTAATTTGAAGTGATGAATAATTATTTATGAAGAAAAATCTAAACTTTGTTTATAACAAGATTATTAATATAAGTTGTGTATAATTGTAATATTTACGTAAACTGATATTGTAATATAAACTAGTATTGTAAGTGTTAGGTAAAATGAAGAATCAGTGCAAAACTGTAATGTAACAACTTAATATTTTTATTAATTTAAATATTTTTACTGTGATAAATTGTCTATACGTGAATTATTTTTAATTTTTAACTCAAAGACTTCCAAAGTTATTTAGTATTTTAGATATTACACAATATAAAAGAAGTGTTTTTTTACTGACAAAACCAATTTTTCTGTTTATGTATCAAATAATAAATATTAAGTTGTTACAGTATTAAAGTAGCATTGCAAACAGATCAATATTTTTTAATAAATAATTGTTTAAGAATTTTATTACCAAAATATATTTAAAATTATTTAAAACTTTTTTATAGCGATTAATTCTTTTTTTCGTGTTTTATTTTAGTACCTTAATTATATTATCGTTTATTTTACCTTCCTGCAAACCTGTAAATTATTCCATTTATTGAAAGAATAATCTTACGTTTAATTAATCGTTAAAAGTCAGAGAAGTATGGATAAAGTTTCGGAATTTGCAAAGATGACTAGATAATTGTTAATGTCAATAATATCTTTTTTTACGAAAAACCAATTTTCTAAAAAATAGAATAAAAATATTTTGCTCCGGAAATATTTAATTTGACAAACGCTGTTATACGATGTCAAACTTTCTAAAAAATTATTGATCCACTCGAAATGATTACAATCCGTCTGATCATCAAGACCAAAAGCGAAATTTGCATTCCGCAGAGAAAAATTAAGCCCGAGACGAACGTGGGCGACGCGGGATTTTCGAAAGCACGTCTTTCGAAACCTTGCATGAATACTCTCCCGAGCTATTGCACAGCTCGCAGCATCGTCAGACAGCTCAGCTCAGATCCATGAATATGCCATATCTCGCGCGCATTAATTAGGCAAGAGAGTTTTAGGCGTTAGGTGTTCCCCTCGTGCATCGCAGTAGCAGCAGCAGCAGCAGCAGCAGCCAAGTGTATAAGAGCTGTCGGCTGCAGAGTGGAGGGGACGGTGGAATAATAAAAAAGAAAAAAAGAGGGGCAACGCAAACGGGCTGCGGCCCAGTGCGCGCGTGCACGGGCGCAAAATGGCCGCCCGCTCGAGATGAGAGAGTGAGTGCGCGCGAGCGACAGGGCTGCGCAAGGTGCTCGGGACCTGACAGCGTGCGCGAGTCCTAGAGCACAGCTCCGGGCCGAGAGCAGCAGTGCAGTGCGTGTGTGTGTGCGTGCGTGCGCGGAGCGGCGCCCGTTTGCGCCGACGACTTTTTAACAGAAGACCATTTTCTCAGTGTAACGTTCGAATAGAAAAAGCCTGAGTGAGAGCAGTGGAAGCAGCAGCAGTGCGGCCGACGGAGGATCGCGCTTTTCCTGCAGGCGCCACGCGCGCAACCCCAGCCTCCGAAATTAAGGTGCGCACCGACTCTTTTAGCTTCTACGCCGACCATCTGTCTTCTGCGCTGCCAGAACCTTCTTCTGCCGCTCGGCCTATATATTTACAAAAGCGGAATGCGGGCGGTGCTCCCAATTTCTCCTTCCATTTTTTCGCCTTTTTTCGAGACCGTCTTTTTTGGAAGCTGCTTTGCTGGCCTGGAATTGTGAAGCGGAGCTTTTTGCTTTGCATTTGTTTACATAACAAGCTTCCTACTCATCCTTTATCTTGATATCACTGACCCGTGCTATTTTAAAAATACCAGTTGCCAGCTGCTTTATAATCAATTTAGCAAACTAATTTGTGCTTCACAATCCATTTCTGGGTATCCTGCACTGGCAGACTGTTGCAATTGTCGTTTACTTTGCTCGGCTATTAGCAACTTTTGTGCATTGTGTTATCTGCTGTGTTTTTAATGAATCTAATGACATAGACTATTTATTAAAAAAATATTTTGAGTGTTGTGATAATAAGAGTAATAATGGATAATCAATATTTAATATATATTATTATTTACACAAATTTCATAATCTATGCAATGCACTAAACTTTCATTCCTAATCAGCAACGCGGTAGAAAGTATATGATTATTAATGAGAAAAATTAATTTATTCCTTTTTCTCAAATATTTACATACAGCTTATTATCTTCAATGATTATTTAACATTTATTGACCCAATTTTAAAAAATTTGTAACAAATAATTCTATTTTCTCTAATTTTACAAATGATTTGAATAATCTTTTGGATAAAAATGTTATACACTTAAATTCGATACAAAGTCTGTAATTCAAAACCTTTATAATACAAAAAATTATTATTTTTGAGGCAAAAAAAATTTTTTTTGTAAGATATGAATGGAATTAATAAATAAAATAATATCGAATACCAAAATGGGCTTGAGCTTTGCTTTCTGTTTATCATAAAAATAAATTATCAAACTGACTAATTATGATCTTAAAACAGTATTGCAGTGTTACTGAGAGTATGTGACTGAAATCATTTATGTAATATTATGCATCATGATATATAGTATATAATGATTATATAGTGCATTATGATATGCAAATATGGACTGTACTATACGACAAAATAATAAATTATTTTATTTGAAGTATTAAAAAAGCTATTGTACTAAAAAAAAATAACAGGGATTTCAAATTTATTAAGTCATAATCTACCAACTAAAATTGAATTTCTTAGAACATTGCTTTTTCCACAGTATTTTGATACATGACCTGATTGTAAACAATGATGGAGCATAATAAAGTATGTGTAACTTAAGCTTTTTTGGGGAAATCCAAAAATAAATATTACAATTCTTCCACAAAAAAAATTTATTAAAACTCAATTAAAAAGTAATATTGATCAGCGTTATAGATCGAAATAAAGTCGTGATTTTCGTCTGTTTTTTTTGTCATTAAAAAACGATAATCCTCATTTTCATGCCTTCTTCAAACCGTCTTAGTGGTGTTGGTTCTTACATCTCTCTGTAAAGCTTACCTTTTAAATGCCTAACAAAACGCTCATCTCACAGCTTTACATCTTACTAGCCTATTTTAAAAAAAAAAATAAAATGTCCACATTGGCCTAATACTTTCGTCAAAAACTGGAATTGGCTAAATGCACTAACTCACAACAAAATACTTGAACAATCGAGTGAAAAAAATAAATATATTTGTTTTTCAGAAATTTTCTTCCTGAATTAAAAAAAAAATGAAGATAAAAAAGTTATAAAAGCAGGTAATTTCAAAAATACTTTTCCTTCACTTTTACCGCGACATGGGCGCTTAAGTCACAAATTCAAATACGACTTTCATAAGCCTAATATGGGAACTAAAGTAAAACGATAGCCAGGAACAAAGATAGTGTCGCGGCGGCGAATGGTTTATATAATTTCAAAAACTCATAAGAGGTAGAATAAATTAAAAGAATTACGGGTTTTATGTAATATTCGAGGTGTATTGCGCTCTTTTTTTTTTTTAACGAAATACGGCATCTTTACGGCAATACGGTAGATTTCATTTTTCTCTGCCGTCGAAGCAAGTTTCACAGAAATGAGCTTTCAGAATGGTGTGGAAAAATTTTCCTTGCGTTGACAGTTAAGTAACGGAAAATCAACACTACTGAACAATTGAAAGAAGAATTCCTCTTAATGTCCAGAATCAAATAAATGGAAGTGCTAGTTTTTTTTTTTTTAGAAATTTCATCTCGTTAAGCTAAAGTGAAACTAAGACTAATTAAATTCATACCAATTATCCAAGATGACATATTATTTGAGTAAAACGAAACAATTCAGTTCTTTTCTTGCAAGTCTTAATTTAATTCTTGAACGATTCAATTTTCATTGAAGAACGGATATAAATTTAAGCGCGCCCAGAAAACGGAATGAAACCTTCTCTTCTCTAAAAGATAATTATTGCATTCCTCGGCATTAACATTTTGCGCGAAAAGAAATTCAATCTCGAAATTGGCCTCAATTAGAGCTAAAAAACTTCTTTCGCCAACCGAAGCCAATTAACTCAAAATCGAATCTAACTTTCCACTCGGCGCTCTCGGTGCAGAAATTCAATATCCGATCAACGAAATTAGCTGCATAAAGTTTGATAACAGGTCCTGCTTGTTCACAGAGCAACGTGCAGAACCGCCGGGGCGGCGCGTACGCTAGCTGCACAGTAATGCCAACGTACCACAATGCGGGTTGTGGGTACCCGAACGTGTCAGCAGCGGCCGCCCGTCACCATCAAACGAAGCTCGACGGCAACCAGAATCATCACCACACGACCATCCCCGCGCACATAGCCGCCGCGAGCTCGCACATCGTCTGCGCAGCGGCGCCGCAGCAGCCGGCGCCCCAGACGACGACGACGACGACGACGACGACGACAACGACGATCGCCACCACCAACAACTCCTCGTCCTCCAACAATTTCACCGGCAGCAATTCCACCGCCGTCGCGAGCATGACGAGCCTCACGGCGCCCAACGCCAACGCCAACAGCAACCTCCTCGGGGGTAACAACACCCGGCATGAGGTCAAGCTCAACGCGATGCCGTACGTTTGATTTTTTGCATTTCGAGAGATTACGTACTTGGAGATTTTATTAATGTGGACAATGTAATTGTAAATAGGTTTTTAGAATCTTGGAAAACAGTTTTTATTAAATGTATTTGAAGGTATTACATTTTTTTACAAGTCAAAAGAACAAGATTTTAATTTAAAAAGAGTCACTTCTTTAATTTGCTTACGCACTTTTGTAACAGTACAGCATTGAGATCTAAAATTCCTTAGAATCATAATGAATCACTGAATGAATAATACATCAAGCCAGTCGACTAACTAAATCTGTAATCCCCGAAGGTGGTTCCACGGCAAAATCTCCCGCGAGACGGCCGAGCGACTCCTACGACCTCGCGAGGACGGCCTCTTCCTAGTCCGGGAGTCGACGAACTTCCCGGGCGACTACACACTTTGCGTCTGCTACCAGGGCAAGGTCCAGCACTACCGCGTCAAGTACAAGAACAATCAGCTGACGATCGACGACGAGGAGTTCTTCGAGAACCTGGCGCTGCTGGTGGAGCACTACGAGCAGGACGCGGACGGCCTCTGCACGCAGCTCACCAAGTCCTTGCCGAAGCAGGGCAAGCAGGACTTCTGCGTCGACCCCAAGGCCTTTGTCGAGGCCGGCTGGGTCATACAAACTCACGAGCTCGAGCTGCGCGAATGCATTGGCAAGGGCGAGTTTGGCGACGTTCTGCTTGGCGTCTACCGCGGCGAACGCGTCGCCGTCAAGATGCTCAAGGACAATAGCGAGGCCGCGCAGAGATTTTTGGCGGAGGCCAGCCTCATGACCTCGCTCATACACGATAACCTGGTCAAACTGCTGGGGCTCGTATTCAATAATCAACACATGTATCTGGTCACCGAGTACATGAGCAAGGGCTCGCTCGTCGATTATCTCAGGTCCAGGGGACGATTGCACGTCTCGAAACGCGACCAAATCAATTTTGCGTACGACACCTGCGCTGGAATGGCTTACCTGGAGTCCAGACACGTTGTACATCGAGATTTGGCGGCGAGAAACGTTCTGGTGGCCGAAGATAACTCAGCCAAGGTGTCAGATTTTGGTCTGGCGAGGGATGAGAACTTTTCTCTAGACGGTGGCAAACTGCCTATTAAGTGGACAGCTCCTGAAGCCCTCAAACAAAATGTAAGACATCATTTATTCACCTTTGATCTTGTTCTTTTGTTCATTTTTCTGCACTTGTTAACTTTGCTTTACAGAAATTCTCCAACAAATCGGACATGTGGAGTTTTGGTATTCTACTGTGGGAAATTTATTCGTTCGGACGTGTACCTTATCCTAGAATAGTAAGTAGTTCCATTTCCAATACAAAATATTCCAACTAAATTTTGGACTGTTTATTTCATGGTCAAATTACTTGTTTGTAGCCACTCGTTGACGTAGTCAAGTGTGTTGAAAAGGGGTATAAAATGGAACCGCCTGATGGATGTCCTGTAGAAGTTTATGACATTATGAGACAGGTATACTACCTTTTTGTGTTTTCCTTTTTTTTTTATTTTTCTTTACATTGTTTTACGTAATCACTGTTTCCTTTTAGGCCTGGGATTTGCAACCTGAAAAGCGGCCGAATTTTCATGACATCAAAGTCAAGCTTGGGCAGCTGAAAATCGAATACACCAAATTTGTTAATTGAGCCTTGAGTTCGCTAAACTCGTGTGTGAGGTATAGCGAGCAATGTGGCCTAGTCCAGAGTAACGTTTGCAATCTCGAAAAAGACTCGGAATTCGTTAGGCGCTTAAAATACTCGGACTAAAGAGGAGAGTGTATTAATCTTTTCTCTTTCATTCGTCTTTGATTAAGCGTTCAATTTGCGACGCTTATATTTATTACACAACCTTTACAACTCAAGGAACGGTATCGGTCTTTCTATAATCATTGTCTTCTGAAGTTTATTATATTTATTACCTAATTAAGCAGAGAAATATTATTCGTTTTTAAAAAGTTGATTATCGTCTATAATGTCTTCACTTTTTATCAAGCACATATTTATAGCTCGAATAAAAAATTTGAAAAAACCGTTACCAGTCCTTGTTTCGAAAACCGTGAGAAATAGGAATAGGTTTTACTTAGATTTTGCGAATATTGCCAATTTTAATGCGTGCCTTGATTTAAAACATTCTTTTATGCAGTCTAACATTGATCCGTATAACTTCAGTTTTAATCTGATTGCTAAATGCAGCACTAAACATTATAATATTATTTAAATATCTCATTCCAATTTAATGCAATTAAATGTTACTAACTTAAAAAAATTGTAAATTTAAGTTTAATATTGGCACTTAAATTAAAAAGGAACAAATAACGCGTAAATACTGGAGAATTGAGTCTCTTAAGTTGTGTTAATTAAAGATTTGTTATCACTTATGTTACTTTAAACTAAATTATTATTTACATAATTAAAAATATTAATTATTTAAATTTACTTACGGAAAAATTAAATACGCGCGCATTTAGGAATATATAATGACCGATTGTAAATATTCTTGTATATATTAATTTGTCAAAAATTTATGTTCCGTAAGAAGAAAACGTTAATATCGATTAGAGATTTAAGAATGGGATAAAGAAGGAAAATGTCCATATTCTAATTCTAAGTATTCGAACGATGTTTTAAAAAGGTAGATACTCGCATTACGTATACAATTTCTATAAGGCTGAGTTTTCTAGCTGCAGTAATGAAAAAAAAAAACAAATTATCACATAAATATATTTATACGCGCAAACGTTCAGATATTATCTTGTTTCAATTTTCAAACAATAATGCTGCAGTAAAAGGAAGTACGCCTTGGATAACTGTGTGTATATGTATGTTCGTGTGTGGATGTGTGTTACAAAAATAATGTGGGAAAAACAACAGTGTTTTATAAGATTTTATGAAACGATAATTGTAAATTAAACGAGATCACATGGGTAGAAATGTGATAAGATGAACTTTATGTAGCAGATTCAACGACTTAAGTAGTTGTACAAAAATTTACTTTGTATTTGTTCTGATTAAGGTTGCTTTAATTTTATTTTTAATCGGTTTATAAATATTTAAAAATTTAGTTTCAGATTATTAAATTTCGTTTTAAGAAAGTCTGGCCTAAACCATTAAAATTAGTTTATTTATTGATGTATAATTATGTATATAAGTTAAAGAAAATGGTAGATCTGCAAATGCTCAGAAATGAGCTATAAGCTAAATAATAAAGAAACTTTCATTTAATTACTTTTAAATTTATATAAGGCTAGGCTGAAGCATTTCGTCCAAAGTTCACAGTTCCCTACATGTTTTTAAAGCTCGTTTTTGAAAGTTATTTCAACATTATCATTACTCTCGATAAATACGCTAATTTTACATTTATATTCAACCCATTCGATCTCGCTTATAAAAAATCAATTATGCGATGTTTTACTTGATCGACTTTTATTAAACCGAATAATCTGAAGAAGTGAAAATCCAATAAATGAAATTTTTTTGTCACGCATTAATTTATTTGGAGTACAATTTTATGGTAAAAGAATATTGACTTTTACTTTATATTCATTTATTGGAATACCGGTCTCCCTACACAAAGGAATATTAAACTGTTAACTAAGAGCATATTTTTTCTTGAAATCCATTGATGAAATAAAATTATTATATAAATAATGTTTGCCAACATAAACAATTTAACTGATTTCAGCAGATTATGAGAAGAAATTACTGATTCTTCTGTAGTGAATAACATTGTAAGCAGCTATTAAAATACTCGATAAAGATGACTTTAAGATGAAAAATTATTAATATAAATTCTGCCGTCTTTCATGGACACGTAAACTTAAGGGGATCTAGAAGGGTTCAAATCTCATGCAAAGTTACCGACATTGCAGTTGTCAAAAATTTTCATTAAATTGCATCATTAAAGAAATTCTTTTCATTGTATTTTTCTCTTAATTTAAACATAAATAATTCAAAAAAGCAATTTAGTTAGGTAGAATATTTTTTTATGTAAATTTAAAACAAAGGCATTGTCAGTTAAATGCTCTTTCTAACCACTGTGTAAGATTTGATTTAAATGATCAAGTGAAAAATAAATATTCTACAACTAGACATTCGGTTTATGTTCGATTTAGTTCTTAAGAAACGATTATTAAATATAAATTTTTAATCAATCTTTAAATTCGTCGATCTGTCGATTGTTGTTTCTCTTTATTTCATTGATTTGACTACAATGATTTTTGTTATGGTTAAAAATATATTAATTACTAATACCACTTGAACTTATTTTTTACTCTCCAAAGACAAAATTGTATATCCACTACATTTAAGACTGTAATTCGTGAATTGACTATGAACTTAAAGTTAGTTTCATCACAGGGCCTTTAATTGAAAGTCTGAAGTTCTTTTTGACTAATTAACCGAACAGTGATTTTGTTAAGGGAAAAAAGATTTATCACACGCTTTTATGGATATAAAAAAGCAATAGAACTGCCTTAAAATGTGCAAGTAGTCACTCATTGTTCACGCACTGATTCTGAAAAATATCGAATAATTATCACAAATGTATGCTGGCATATAAAAGTAATCAATATCACATTTTTAACAAATTCAATTAATAAAATGCAATTTATCAATGTAATAACTGTTTGTAAAGTGTAAATTTTATTTTCAATTCGATTTTATTTTACAAAGTTTACCAAAATTTTAATTTTCATTCTCATTGAAATTTAATTTTTTTTCTTTTTTTGGTTGTGCTATTGCTTTTACCTTGCATTTTCTTTTTCGATTTTAGTACACAGCTTTACAATGTTTATTTCTATTTACAGTGTTTTATCTATTGTTTATCTTTTACTTTATCACCGTTTGCAGGTTCTCATCAGCAGCTGTCATCCCTGTTTGCGACGCTTTCGGTGTCTCTGACTTTTTCTCTTTCGAAGTCGATATTCTTACGCTTTTTCTAAAAATTCAGATGCACTTTAGCGTAAAACAACTTCAGCAAAATAAATGATACTTTACCTTGCGACCTCTTTGTCATTATTCGATCCAAAGGAGGTAACCTTTGTCATGGTATCCGGAAAGCAGTAGGTCGTTTCCGGACTGCCGACGTGCGGCTTCAGCAGTAACTTTTTCGGATTCCTTACGCGAATGTCCAAGAACGGATCCGGAGACTCGAAGTGTTGCTGGCTTACGTTAAACGCACTGCTGGGATAAAACAACGGACGGCAATCGCTTTTAGACAAATACGTGTCTGTCCTTATTTGCCACGTTTGTTGGCCCTGGCAATAATTTTTTTTTTACTTTATTTAAGGAATTCAATTGTTAGTTTTGTTTTAAGCTTAAATTTTAGAATCGAAGAAAATGAATGAAAGACACATTTTACACATTGAACAGCGTATAATAATGAATGAATCCGAATCTCTTTTTTAAATCAACTTTTTATTCAGGATCAAATAAATAGTCTACATAAATTACTAATAAATGTATTTACATCTATGACTAATCAAAATATTACAAAAAAAATAACGCTTTTTCATCCATTCTTTCAATTTGTACTTTTCTACAAACAAATGACCAAGCGTTTTACGAATTCCAAGTTTTATCACGAAACTTTCTCTCTCTCTCTCTCTCTCTCTCTCTCTGCACAGTATCTTGACACTTATTAATTCCAAGCTCCCTATACCCGGCGAGATATATATTAGCAACAAGTTCCCCCGAGCGAAACTGATATCCCTCAATATTTATTACTAATATTAAAGCTACGATTTACAGGCGGAGCTGCGGATCTCTTCTCGATCTCCTTCTGGACCTGCTCGATCTTCATCTGGACGTTGGCGAGCCTGGTCTGGGCGATCACCCTCTGCGAGCCGAAGGCGGCGAAGCTCAGGTTCATTCTCTCCTCGCACTCCCTCTCCCTTAAAGCGGCGAGCAGCTGTCGCACCTCGTCGTTGGATTTGAGCTCGAGGATGAGGGTGTCGAGGGGCTCCGGTGCCTCGGCGCCGCAGCCCTGGTCCTCCATTATGTGGGCGTTGATCTGCGCCTCGACCATCGCCTTGAGGACGTTGCTCTTCAGCTGGGCGCTCGTGAGGATCGGTATGACGCGAGACAGGGTCACGGAGGAGGTCATGTACAGGCTGAGCAGCCCGTTTATCTCCTGGCTGCACTTGGACTCGCGCAGGAGCTGCTGCTTCGAGAGGTGTTTCAGGCATCTGGCGGGAGGAGGAGGAGGGTCGTTGAGCGAGGAATCGAGGGCGGGGGTCACGTTTGATTGATTCATTCGCTACAGTTATTTGTCCGTTGCGTTCGACGAGAATGTCCAGATTTTAGTCTCAATACGAACCTCGAGGCGCGCTCCATGATTCCCTCAATCGATTCGGGCAGATTCGAGCCCGGTATCCTCTTGAGCAGGATCCTCGTGATGGCCGAGGCGATGATGCCCTGGATGCCCAGCAGCTGGGCGATCATCGCCTGCAGCTGGATCACCGTCGGGCAGTTCTTCTTGACGCAGACGGTGCCGTCGCTGCCCTCCTGGCAGCGGTGATCCGCCCCGGACTCGCAGTTCGCCTCGAATCTCAGGCTGTTCTGGTGGTGGATCATCGACTCCCGGTCCCGCTCGTCGAACGACTTCACCGACAGATTCTGATGGCTCTTTATGCCGCACTTGCAGCAGGGATCTGTGCGGGAAATATCGCCGGGTTCGACAAAAAATCTTTCCCTTTCCCGGGACGGCGACTGATATTATTACCGTACGGCTGAAATATCGGCATGGGCATCGGATAGGGGATGCAGGTGGGCGTGGGTAGGAGGGGCTGCTGGCAGGCGCCGTTGCTCGTCGGCAGGATCAGGATCGGCGTGCCGCAGCAGGTGCAGCGCTTGCTCTGATCGATGCTGGAGGGGATGCTGGTGTTGAAGGAGGCGGGGAACGGATGGAACGGCGGCGCCTGGGGTTGGGGCCTCGGCTGCGACGGATAGTGTCCTCCTCCTCCCCCGTCGAACCAGTTGGTTGTCGGGGGTTGCTGTTGTTGCTGCTGCGGGGGCTGCTGATGGCTCGGGTAGCCGGTTTGTCCGAAGCCGTAGTCTGGAATCGGGCCTGGAATTAGAGCGCGGCTTGTGGGACAGGTGGTTATTGGGTTGGGATATGGTACTGCTTGGTTTGAAATTTTTATTGTCGAATATCTGGTACGACTGAGTAGGTGCATTTGCGATGTATTTTGTACTTTGCACTTGCCGGCGAGGCGTTTACTTACGTAAAGACGGTAAATAAAAAGAATAAAAAGAAGTAAATACGACTGATACTGGGTAGAAAGTTATTCTGACGAGGAGGAGTTACATGTATCCATCGGCTTTCCTTGCTGCATCGGTGGACCATTGTTTTGTTGAGGGAACGGATACGGCTGCCCGTTGCTTTGGTGGGGATCGTTGACGAGATTTTGAAAAAGGGATGGAAATTGAGTCATGTTTTTAGACTTTTTTTGTAATTTTCCAATTTTTTTAAAATTTATAAGGTTCTGATTTTAAAAAGGTTAGGATTGGCCGAAAGGTTTAAAAGGTTGTCATCTCAGTTGACCGAATGAAGTGTAGTTATGAAAACAATAGAACTGCATATAATTAATTATGTATATTTGAGAGAACGTAAAGTATTTTTTAAATGAAAATTCTTAAACTATTGCGTTAAAATCGCAGAAAATGATGATCTATAAAGAGAAATGACTTGGAGTTATAGATTTTGATTTTTACGAATTCGGAGATAATATATTTATACATTGAAAAGTTTGCTCAGAATGTTGAGAATTACATATTGTATTTCCAATCAATTTGATTTCACCATTTTTTCATATGATTTGTTTGCCGTGGTCCTTTTCGTCTACATCAATTTCTTTCTGATACAATCATGTTCTCGATATATTGACATTGTATTACGTACAAGACTAGGATTCTTACAGATTAACAGTTCTGTTATCGTCCAAGATTCATTGTACAGGAATAAATTGATATCGCAATAAACTTTTAGCTCTCACCTCGCACAAGAAAAAAAAAATGCAAATTCAGCTCAGTACTGAAAATTGTGCAAGTGTTCGAACAATCTCTCGGTCGATTGACAGGTGGAGGGTGCGCCTGCAAATGAATCTCCCTCTTTCTCTCTCGGGCACGCGCCACCTATTTAGCAGAGTTTCAACGTGAAAGCTTGAAAATCTGCGCACCGCCGCGAAGCTCTGCCGTAACGAGTGGTCGTAACTTGAAAGTCCTGACTTGCACACTTAGGGCCTGGAAGTAGTCGCAGCGTATATATAGCACGAGGTGTCCGCCGGTGGCGGCTGGGCCTCCAGGCTAGAACTCGAATTTCCGATCCTGCCTCCATTAGCAGCGCTCTCCGGAACTGCGGGTTCTTCCGTGCTGCCGAGCGCTTTCAATTCTAGTATTATTTTAGTTAATTCATTTATTTTATTTTTTTTGTACTCTTATGACAATTTTTAATAAGAAAAGATTTTTCTTTAAAAATCACTTTAAAATTCTCATTCTAATATTTTTTTATTAAATATATTCAATTTGTTTAATTGCAGGTTAAGAAGAAGAAGAAGGGAAGATGTAGGCGACTTTAAAGTGAATGCCAAACGGGCTCGACGCCGAACGGATAAAATTTCCGCGCTGTAATAATTTTGAATATTTTGAAATACAAACAATATTGACAGTTCTAATATCCTAATATAATTATTGGTTTTCGTCGGATTAAAATAATTTTATGTTTTTAATTTCACAAACAAGAATATGTTTTACGTAAAAATGTATCGTCTGCACTATTATGTCAAAAGATGAAGAAAGAAGTAAATAGCCCATGCTGGGAAAGCCAGAGAATAATTATGGTAAGTATATCTTAATATGTTTCTTATTTTAATAAATTTCTAATATACGCCTCTTGACTTCTTTATAAATGAGCCTTATTATTTTGAATTAAAATTCTTCCTCGCCAAAGACTATATTTAGTCAATATCCTAACTTTTCTCAAAAACAAATATTCAACAAACCGATTCGAACAATGCATTTTATCTGCACCTCACTCAGCGTTCGCAAACGCGCATAAACTCCATCCGATCGAGCGCGAGAGCCCGTCTGCGTTTACATAACCGGCCGGTGTGTATCGCCGTCACGTGACCGAGAGAGACCCAAGTGGAGCAGATATGATATTCGAGTGAGTCAGAATGCCCGATAGCCGACGATTCAGTTGCTCCTCTCGGCTCCTGCAATCGACCAACGCACGATACATCTCGCCTCTCTCAAAAATGTCCTCCGCCGCGGAGCAATCGGACATCGAGTTCATAAAGAACGATCTGCTGCCGGAAATGGTGCACGACCGCTGCTTCTGCCCCGCGAATTCCCGCGAGTTCGTCGAGCTGACCTCCTCAGAGGTGGAGGCTGCCGAGCGCTACCCGCACCACCTCGAGCACTCGCTCTACCGCGCCACCGTCCGCATCAGCATCTCCGGCGAGCCGCGGACCTTCCACGTCAGGGTCAAGCTCCTGCCGGCCGACCTCTCGAACCTCCAGGACCAGCCGAAGCTCGCTCTGGCCTACGACGGCTTCCTCAACGAGGAGATCGTTTTCAACAAGGCTCTGCCGCTCTACGGGCAGCGGTTCTTCCCCAAGTGCTACGCGGCCAGCATGGGAAAGTACGGCCGGCCGGCGATCGTCGTCGAGGACCCCGAGAGGAACGGCTTCGTCAGAGTCGTGGACAGGCAGCTGAACGAGGAGGAGGGAAAGGCGGTCGCGAGGTGGCTGGGCCAGTTTCACGCGAAGGGATTCGAGCTGCAGGAGACTGGATGCAAGGGGCTTCGAGAGATTAGGGCTAAGCTTCAGGAGATCGCTTTCGCGGAGGCTGGAGAGGAGGAATTGAGAAGGAAAATTGTCGTGTAAGTTTTATTTCATTTTTTTTGATGATTTTTTTTTTTAAGCGAGGAAATCGATTTTAGGAATATACTGTAGTTTGACTTGTAGCGGTTTCAAGAGGTCTTGGAATGTACATCTTGATAAACCACCGATAAGCGCGATGATCAAAAAATCTTTCAACCGTTTCCCGTTCATTAATTACTGGAAACAACTTACAATTGACTTTACGTTTGTGATATACAATTCAGTCGCAAAAGGTGATCGCACCTTCTCCTTGATACTGTTATCATTTAGCACGTGCAAGATAAAGCTCTATACATACTTTCATGTGCGCAGAACGAAAGAATTTCAAATATAAAAAAGAGGAGCAAGGCCGATAAATTTTTGTCAGCGATGCGAGACACAAACCAAAACTCTCTAAATTTCTTATACAAGTGCAATTTATTATAAATCAAACGGACAGTTAATCGTAATTGCAATCGTCGCCTTCTTACAAGCAGCAACGGCAAATATACATATATAATTGGTTACAAAATTTCAGATACGCAAGCAAACTCCCATCCAACGGAGAACATCAGCGCCTCGAGGATCCGTACGCCGTCTGCAGGAGCGCGATGCAGGCCGCCGAGGACGACGACGACGATACGACGACGCTCTGCCAGGGCCTCGTGCTCCCTCAAAACCTCTGGTTCGGCCCCGAGCTGGAGGTCCTTATCCTCGACTGGCAGCACGTCCGCTTCGGCCCCGCCAGCCTCGATCTCGGCACCCTCGTCGCCAGCAGCGGCACCGGCTCCCCCGACGTCCTCGGCGTCTACGAATCCAGCCTCAACTCGAAGAGCGAAAAGCGGCGGATCGTGAAGGGTGCGCACCCGTACTCGGTGATAGCCGGTGCCATAGCGGACCCAGGCGAGGAGTAGCGAGCTAGCGGCCTGGCTCGCCGCGCGATTCGGAGGATGGCCTCCGACAATGGGGCGAGGTCCTTTCGCAACTTGGCGCTGCCATTGTCCCGGCGCGAAAGATCCCTATCCGAGGCGCTGAGGAAATTTCGATACGGCCCATTGTGCGTCTCCGATGCTTATGTACACGGGGGGGGGGGGGGGACAGCGGGGCGAGGAGAGGAGGGAGAGAGGAATCCTCAGAATCTGGGCTTGTAGTCGCGATCCTCCTCGGGATGGGCGGCGTTGTAGGCGAGGGCCCGCTGGATGGCCGGCGGTATGGGCGGGGGCGTCGGCAGGTGGGCGCCCCTTGCCTGGAAGCCGTTCTCGTCGGCTACGTAGGTCACGAGGATCGGCGTGCCGTCCGGGGCCGTGTAGCTGTACTGACCCTGGACCACCTCCACCTGCTGGCCGACTTTGTTCACCGGGCGGCCCTGCTCCGCCACCGAGATGCCGTTCTCCGTGTCGTAACTAAGGGGCAGACGATATAGAGAGTCGCGGGATTCTGGATTGGCACACGGACGGGCAATTATTGACGTGCACTTTTTTTTTTTCGAGCGAGATGCCTCGCTAATTGAACGGATTTCGCTGGGGGAGATTGAGTTTTGTGCCTGGGAGGAGGATAGTTTGACTGAACCCCCTGTATTTTAAATGGAACGTTTTCTAGCCAAAATTGAAGTCTAAATGAAATAAAAATCATTTTAAAAGATTTATAAAAATGAAATATTCGTAAGCAAGCATATTTAATTATTTGATAATGACAAAAAAATAATAGCAATTTTTCGTTTTCAACTACAAAACAAGAATTGGCTAAAAACTGATTAACGTTTCTGCCAGGGGACGAATACTTGTTATTAATAAAATGTTTTAAAGAATCTTTTTGACAGTCTGCGATTGTGTTACTGGAAAGGGAGGTAATTTCTTTTTTTAAAGCATTTGGCTCCGCGCAGAAGTTGGATTTTTCTCCTCTCGTCGCTTGGAACATTGAAATATCGGATTTAAGAATGAGCCGTATAACAAAGCGTCGAGTTGACTGGGAGTTTAAGGAAATTGACTCGCCGCTTCATGGAACTTGACTTTTTCACGCGCTCTTGAATTATGTGGGAAAGTCTCTCGTGTGTGTGTGTGTCTGTGTGTTTCAAGGAGTTTTATAGTTTCTTTAAAGAATGAGCATCTTAATGAACTTGTGCGTATTACTTTTTTTTATTACGTTCGTACAGTTCTAAATTATTTTTATACGTACTTCGAGGCAATTCAAAAAGCTTATTTACTTTAATTTAATGTATCGCAAGAATTATGTAAGCGCCGTTACGTGAATAAAGTATATTTTTCCTTTTTAGACCGAATCTTTTATGTCCTCCCCATCGGGTTTTTACAAGAAGCATTTCAAGAACTTGAAAAATCGACGTTTACTTTTCCTTTATTGTCCCCGTACTATCCCCATTAAGAATACCTTCAAGTACGCGGACGGTTTTAATGCGTTCGTACTTCACCCGGCTGGAGATAGTTTTAGATAATTATCATTGTGCGCGGTGATGAATGCCAGCCAATTAAACTACCATTTAATTAACACGTTGACGAGAAAATCTCAACAATTTTCTTAACCGGGGATACCGGAGATTGAATTGTACGCGGCGGGAATAGCTAATTCAGCGGATTGAAGTGAAAAAAAAAAAGAAACAGAAAAAAAATTTGAAAACTTTGTATTAACTGGTTACGTTTTTAATTGCTCCCGATGCGAGTCTTAAAAACTACTCCTCGCGATGCTCGTTGTTATTAGTAGCGGACTGCTATTAGGGCTCACTGGCGCGGCTGCACGATTTTGAATAATTCATCGCTCGGTTTTGAAAAGTGCGCGGTGAGCAGTGGGCGAGGAGATAAATTACGAGGGACTGTGTATCCCTGCTTCGAGAGACGGTTAGTCGGGTCATTTGTTAAGCGGGATGAGCTTTGATTTCGTAAGAATCCTGCTGCAGGAGAACGAAGCTTCGTAGTGTCGATTGTAAAATTTCAAAATTTAACGAAGAAAGTTTAATTTATACCAAAAATCCAAGTCTTTCCGTACTCGTCTTTTTCTACTGAATCACGAATCACTATCTCGTTCCTCCCGATCTTTTTTCCGCCCGTCAAATAACGACTCGCCGTAGAACAATAAAAAAAAAAAGAACAGAAACTCGAAACAATAGAATACGAATGCACCTCGTTTTTCACAGAATGACTTACCTAAAAGCGTAAGACCCGTCGATGTCCTGCTCGTGACTCTGACGCAGAATAGCGTAGCGCCTCCCGTAGTAATCTGGATTATACCGCGGCGGCGGATTGTACGGATTGAACTGCGCGTTGACGAGACTCAACATCGAGAGCACGAGAACCTTCAATCAGAAAACAAGCAAAATTCACGAGAATACAAACAAAAAAAACAAAAACAAATGTACTCCATATCAGCCGACGAGGACTAATTCACACTCACGATGCCGATCGTCGCCTCCATAATTATATACTTTAGATGCGTCTGTTCCGTACCTGGGGACTAAGGACTAGCTCTAAAGGTGCATTGCATCGGCCGAGCGAGTCCCGTGTGAATTTATAGCGGTTAGGAGCCGCGAGCCAGCGTGGGAGGGGTGATCAACTCATCAGCCGGGCGTTCGTAACGCGTTTTTCCGATGCCTCCTCGGTGGTATCTCCACCCAGCCCATTGACGAGAGAGAGAGAGAGAGAGAATCTCCTCGTACCTACACGTGTACTCCCACCTCTCTTTCCCTCGCATCTCTTCTCTTTCTCTTTTCATTCACGCCATTTTTCAAAGGCGGCTTATCGCGGCTCCTTTATTTATTATTTAGCCCCGAGAATGTATCTCGGAGGATCTGCCCGCTGCCTGCTGCTGCTTTGTTGATGACGGCACGAAGTGCCGGATTAAGTAATACACAGACGCGGGGCACTCGGTTATGAGCTCTCGCGG
This sequence comes from Ormyrus labotus, assembly GCA_035582975.1. Classification (NCBI taxonomy): domain Eukaryota; kingdom Metazoa; phylum Arthropoda; class Insecta; order Hymenoptera; family Ormyridae; genus Ormyrus; species Ormyrus labotus. Next base: position 25,011,902 of record JAWWEO010000009.1, on the reverse strand, counting down.
GCTCGCAACGCGGCGGGAAGTTGCGAGAGAGGACCGAATTTCAAGCCGCTCTCGATCGAGATCTGGGTTATGGGTTATGGCGTGGGTTCGTTTTCGAGCCCTTTATTGGGAGGGTTTAACGGAGGCGAGGCGATATATATGACTCGCCTCGTTGGGCAACAACGGAGCTTTTTGGAGGAAAGCCGACTTTTTCGAGGAGGATTCGACTAGAGCTGACAATGGAGATATTAAAGGCACTGAGAGTGTAATTGAAATCTTCTACTGTGTGCTTCGCGTTCGAAAATGTGAGTTTCAATAATGGAGATATAAAAGCTGATTGGCGGCGCGGGACGTTGCGAGAGGAACGAATTTTATTTAGGCTGATTTCGATCTCTGCCTGCTTCTTAAATTGAGCCCTTTATTCTTGGAAATTTAACTTACAAATGTCGATGTAAAGATTAATTTCTATTATGTAATAATAAGAGGCAGAAGTTGTGTGCTTTTAAAAAAACATAATTATCGTATATAAGTGAATAGAGATATTAAACGAGTTAAATTGTAATTCAAAAATTTATATTATTTTTTTTTACTTCGTGCCTGCAAGTTATACAGAACTAAAGCTTCATATATTTAAACAATGGATGATTAAAAATGGATTCAAGAATGTATTAGGTTTGAAAAAAAGGCGTAGGTGAAAAGTAACTTTTTCCACATTTTATGACTATATTAATAGATGATTAGTATTCAATTATTTACTGTGTTTACTAACTTGATATTCTTATTTATCGGCATCCCCTTAAGGAAGATACTCCTTTCGTAACTCTCCATTCAAAGTAACAATGCTTATAATTTTATTATTTAAATATGCAAATCTAGTAGTTATCTCGTAAAGTAACTCCTTTTCTTCTGGTAATTCAATGTCCTATTGTGACTCAAAAAATATCCTCGCGCAAGCCTAATTAATCTGAAATTTTCGTTGACCCGAGAACTTTCTCATGCACTTAGACCTTCGGTGCTACGTAATTTTAAAAATTTTAATTTCATATTGTGTTTTAATATGTAGCTCAAACAAGTAGGCGATTTGCCGCGAGATTTATTTATCAAAATTCAATTGTTTCAGATGAACTTTGCTTGCTTTGTACTTTGATAATCTATTGTTTTCGTCGTTGCATCGATTTGGGTATTTCGATTAGTAAAGCATTCGAAGCAAATGTAGAAATTTAGTACTTCAATTCCCGACAGCCATTATTACTTCAAGATTCGCTGTGATTAATTAAGAAGCAATTTATGATACCTTTATGAAATATTACAAAGGCGTTACAATGACTCATAATTCCATCGATTGAACTCCTCTATATTACATTTTAACTTGGGTCGTTAAATGCGGATCAATGACAATAAATAAAAAAGTAATAAAATGAAGTTCCTTTTAATAGCTGAACTTCTTTTAAATGTTTATTGATTCTTGTCGGGATTTACGTAAACATGACGAATAGTTTGAAGTTAAAACAAAGCATATAAAATTCAAGAATCAGTGGATATTAACAATGAGCAAGAAGGAAAAGACGTAGATATTAAATTCCACTGTAATTATAATATTATAGTAAGAAAGGAAACGCGAAATAATAATATTACATGATCATTTATCATTGACATCTCATAAAAATACAAGCAAGAAACTCCGCGGCTTATTTGCTTCTAGATTCAAATAGGATGTGTACATCAATTAAAGATTCTCAAACTAAACGTCTGAACGATTCTAAAGGAACATTACAATAATCTATTGCGGTAAGCTACTCTCCCTCTTATTTTGCAAAATAGTAGTACAAGCGTCTCGCGAAGCCTATTATACGCATTATCCGGCACGCGGAATTGTGAAAAAAGTCTCTCTCTCTCTCTCTCTCTCTCTCTCTCCCGGCTCGTATATAATACAAGCATAATGCGAAAGCAGTGAAAGGAACACGCCCTACGATCAACATCGTCTGCTTCGTCCTCATCATCGGCGCGTTGCGCGTTCCTACTTCGCTTTGATGAATTCGCTTGTATCTCTCTCTCACTCTCGCGCTCTCTCTCTCGCGGCGCGCGCTGCCTGGTGCGTCTGCGTACGCAATATGTGGTGCAGCTGAAAAGCCGAAGCGCCAGGCGAAAAATTCAGAGAAACGCCCGCCGGCATTCCGCGCTTACTTGGCACTTGTGCGCCACTTGAAATCGCGATTTACGAACTGCCGCCGTCGCCGCCGCCGATGGGTGATGCCTCTTCTTCGCGTATACGCTTGATCGCATTGTTTGAGCTGATTTGTTTGGGCTTGATTTTTTTCTTTTCAGAGGAGAGGGACTCACGGCTGCTCTCGGAGAATTTCTGGTACGCCGAGCATTTTGCTTTAATCATCGGAGAGGAGAGAGACGCGATTTCATTGTGTGTTGTAAAAGTTTCAATTTAGTGCTGAAGGTTGATATTACGAATTGTTCGTTTCGAAATTGTGCCATTTCAGCGAGGATTTTTTTAATTCGATTTCGGAGTACGACTTACTGTAGATTAATTAGTTTTCAAGTATTTTTAATTAGTAAATTACGGTCACTCTTAAACTTTTCAGTGATTAACGAATTCTGAATTTAGAATTTAAGTAAAACAGCTTCAGTTTCAAAATTACGCAATCTTACATTTTATTGCTGTTTTCCTAGTCAGATAAAAGAAATCAAGAATAATAAAATATGAATTTAATTTTTGATTAACAATAATTAACAAATTTGAAATTCAAATTATTTTTTATTACTTATGAAACTAGATAAGCAAATAATTAAGTTATTTTTTTGTAACTACTTCAAAAGAACCTGCAAATTAAGGTGTATTTTCAGGGAATATCTACAATGATTAACATATAGACACTTTTTCATTAAGTGTTTATTGTAAATTCGGAAACCCACTGACTTATATTTATATATATTTTTTTTACTTATTTTGTAAAATAGATCTATTAATGGTTGTATAGGATAATACTGAGATACTAAAAATAAATGGATGTGTATGTACCAATATTTATATATGTATATATATATGCGACAATATATGTTTATTGTATTTAGAACTATGTAGCATTTGTATAACACGAACAAACTTGTATGTATAAACCTATACACATTATATTGGTGCATGTGCTTTTTTATCGGTTTCACACGTCCACACAAAACATTCTCATCACCGTTTCAGATACACTATTTGAAATATACACAGAGATTTCTTAAAGTAAATTATCTATTAGTCTGTATTTTTATTTTTTGTTCACAAAAATCATGTGCTTATACAATAGGATTCAGTAATTGTCATAGTTTTTTTTTATGGTCCACAAGGCACTGACACTATACATGTTTATTCTTTGTAAAATAAGAAAAATTAAAGTCAATGCTTACGTATGCAAAAAATACAAAATATAAAGGAATTTGAAAGTACATTAAACTTACAGAAATTAGCCTATTGTTTATATTAAAAAATAGCAATTCCCATAAACATTTTTTCCTTACATTAAGAAAACAAATAAGATTTAACTATCGTTTAAATAGCGCGTTGATTGTTAAGAGAAAGTAATAAAATTTTTGTGAGATCTAAAAGTCATGTATGCAATAGCTTTAAAACAATCGCTCTTCTGATAATTGCGTTAAAAAATCGTACATCTTTCTCCAATAAAATACACATTTAAAACTTTAAAGTGTGCTTTGATTAACAAAAGTTGTTATGAAAATAGAAATAATGATTGTATTTGTCGTTTAGAAAATTGACCTTTGTAACGCATACAAGTACAATAAAAGTAATCATGCCGAGAAAGACTAAAAAACACTGCATCTACATCTTGTTTGTCATGCGTTCGCTTAATTCGCGACGAACTATCGAATGTTAAGTATCACACTGTTGCTTCATTTCAAAAATTCTCTGAGAATTCGTACATCAACCTTATTTTGATTAAAACAATTCTTGCACATCGACAGTCAAACATTTACGACCTCGCTGTAAAATTCGCGCCGCATCTGGTTTGAGAGAATGCACTTACATATTTTTATATAGACATTTTAAACTCTTATTTAAATACTTGAGAATCTTTTAGTCAAGATTTTTTTCTGCCATCTTCGTTAATTACTTAGCAGTACATTTATGCATGTACCTAAAAACCGTTATAGATTTAAATTTTAAGTAATTGGTAGTTAAAAGAAGTTATACTGGGTCGGTAGTAGTGATGGAGGGGACATGGAAGAACAGAAGGCGCGCAAGCACTAGCATATTAACAGTACGAGAGGACCGTACTTAGGCCAGTTTATGGTTTTTAGTGGTAAAAATACTATACTCCAGCGGAATGATTGCTCGACTGTTTGATAACAATCTTTGCTTTGTGGACAGGAGAATCGTTTAGAGGCTGAGAATCTTCTGCTGTGGATTGAGGATATTTTTGATCTGGATAGTTCCAAGGCTGAATATCAGCTGTACCGAAGATTTGATAGATGACGTAAGTACCACAGGAAACGCAAGCTGTCACACCAAATACTTTTCTCCAAGCGTCCAGCGTTTGCTGTAAATTAATTATCAATTGTAGTGACTTCAAAAAAAAACTGAAAGATTTATTAATTAAAGTTTTTAGTACTGAAACTACTAATAAACATTGATTAAGAAAATGCACGACTTATTAATTTTAAATGACTAGCAAAATAACATGTGGAAAATTTTTTGTATTTGATTGCTTGAGAATTTTTCATTAAATTGACTCGATAAGAGCTGCTCATACATGTCAGAAAATTGCATTGTTATTCGCGTTGCTTTTATCCGTGTAACTGCAATTTTTATTTCTTATTTCATTTCTGATTTTGAACATTTTTTAACCGCTCGAATTTACCATAATACTTATATTTATATAAATAAAAAGAAATAAATTATATAACATAATGCTATCACTTACGCTTTGTTGAGTAAGCAGTCCAGCCGCTATTGGAGACAGAAAACTGGCTGTCATGTGAATTGTTTGTGCGAAGGCTAATACGGGGCCTATAAAAATTAATTTCCTTAAATAAAGTGCGACTTAACAAAAAATAATATCAAGTAATTTAGTTATAAATACCGGCATAATTAGGGGCAATATCAACGATGTTAGCCATTGCACCTGCGTATGCAGCGGTAATCAAGGTTACGGCGATAAACCATACGATTAATGCGAGCACTATACTACAACCCAAATATCCAATCAACAAGACTAAAATTCCAGGAACAACTTGAGCTATGAAAAAAGATGAAAAAGTGAAATTAATTTTCTTTTTTTATCGAGTGTCGATGTCGTCAAAATGATAATGAATCATATTCATAAAAAATTGTAAGCTTAATGCAATTCTAAAATGAATTATTGACTACTAAAGTTAATAAACTCGATACGAAAAGATGAATAATTTATTCATGTATGCAAAAAAGTGACTAAGTTTAACTTTTATCGCGTTTTCAGGACGTATAAAACACTTTATCAACGCAGTAATAAAAAAAAACAAGACATATAATAAAAACATGTTACCAATACAAAATATCTGGAATAAACTTTTGGTATAAAATAAAATTTCCTTCTTTTAAATAAATAGGAATAAATAATAGCATTAAGATTCATTTTTCACTGATTATTCTAGATTCTTCTGATTATTCTGATTATTCTGATTTCTAGTATAAATATAATTTCAAATCAACTTACACAATGCAGTAAATATTTTCCTAACATTCTTCAGTGAAAGAAGTTGCTTCCTTACGAGTAAATCTGCTATATAACAGAAGACTACTGAACTGAAGTAACTGCAGATAAAAGGTGCTCCAGATAAAATCCCATTCTACAACAAAAAAAAATGCGACCGTTTACACAACTGTAACAACGAAATTTAAATAAATAAAAGGTAATTCACTTACAGCTTGAATGCTAAGACCAAGGACGGTTTTTATATACATAGGTCCAGCTATGATGAAGACGTAGTGAACCCAAATTCTGCCAAAAGTGGTGATGCCTATCGACCACGCTGGCCATGACGTTAAAATAGACTTCCACGGGACCGGTGCTCCCTAAAAATACATTTTCAAGATCTTTTTTTCGCCTAAAAATTACACGAAGCCTAGATTAACCACATGTGACGATTAGATCGAACGTCGACGTAACAAATGATGCTCTGTGCAAGCATGGTTGGCAGTAAAATTACTGTTGGCACTAAAAACGTTTCGCGCTCTCTAAAATTAATTTTTCGCTTATATACAATTCATTAAAACTTAATATAAATAAATACTTTGTAGCGAGAATTTTAATAAAATTAACTCAGCCATTAATCAAATTGGCCAGAAACTTTTAAGTTTAAAGGTGATACGAGTAAGTGTCATTGGTAAACAATGATGTGAAACAAGACTGTTAATTACAAATTGAGGAAACTTTTAAAATATGTGATTTTCAACTCTAGTTAATTATATGCTGTTGTTACAATAATGATCTGGTACTTTTTGTAGTAATAAAGTTAATAACGTACTGGGAAATGTAAAATGTTCGATCGAATTATTTCAAGAGAATATGATATAAAATACTTATTAACACAAATGATTTTTTTAAATCTCAGGTTGCCCAATAAAATAAGTAATCCACATAAATTTTACAAACAATAATTTTTCAAGTATATATTATTCACAAAATCTTGTAAAAAAAACGCTTCCTCGCAACCGAAGGCTTATTTTACTGAAGAAATCGATCCTTCATAGATAAGACGCAATCTCTCACCTCGGAGAGATTGGCAACAGTGCCGACGCTGCCCTGAATGTACTGAAACTCCTGCGTCGAGATCCTCGGATGGGAGGCGGGCGAGTCGAAGGCGTAGAAGTACCAGAAGACGCACCAAATGACGCCGATACTGCCGGTCGTGTAGAATACGACCCTCCAGCCGAAGTGGGCGATGATAAATCCTGCCAGTGGGTAGGTGATGCCGATCCCAAAGCTGAACCCTGCGCAAGCACAGAAGCATATCTAGGCGTTAAGAGACGAGATGGCTGCTCACCCAAATTTAGGATCGATTCGCATTTTCGCATTTGGGTGTGTTAACCGCGTTTATCTCGGCTTTGCTTAACTCTCCAATCTCCGGCGGGGCGCCGCTACACGTTCGTATAAGCGATGATGATTGTGGATTGTGGTTTGTGGGTGAGCGATCAGATCAGGGGGCGGAGTGAATGACTCCCCGAGACACACACGTTCAAGTCAATTCTGCAATGCCATTTGAAAAAAAAAATGATACAGGGATTTTTAACATTAGTCTGTTTTTTTTTTATTAGTGCCTCCGCTCGCTTTGCTTCCCATGCCCTGACTTATTTATTTTTTTTTTTTTAACTTATTTACTAAAGAGATGTCGCTTGTTCGCCCCTGCGGCGGTTTAAGTCTTTGCGGCACTTTGACCTTCTGCGGTTTTGTAATTGATTAGGTTTGAAATTTGAATGTTTTATAAGTTTTGATTCAGAAGAGTATATAGTGCCGCGAAGAAATAAACGAATAAACAATTGTTAAAACTTATCTATAGGTTATGCAGTACACTAATTAAATTTTAATTTCGAAAATCCATTAAATTAAAATTACAATTGAAATTTTTAACGCGAAATGATAATTGAATATTCGATTACACGTCGACTTTCCCTTTAATTAATTAAATTTTTTATTTCACAACTTATTTAACTGCTTTAAAGTTTTAAGACAATAGAAATGTATGAACTAAAAATTATTTGATAAAAAATTTTTTTTTTTCATAAATAATGATCCAATTATATTAATTGCAAAAAGTATGAAGACATCAACAATTAAGTCGTTATTTTATTGCGTGCTTAATCTTTTATGACAGTTAATTGTTTGTACTCGTCCGTTGGTTTACAATTAAAATACCAAGTTTACATTTCAGTTTTCTAACTCTCGTTATGTAAAAAAAATTTAAGTAAAAATGATGCTATTTTCAATATCTTATGTTTTTATACAATATTTTATACAACTACATCTATAATAAAAAATGTAAGTGGGACAATGAAACTTCTATACCTGTAAACAAAGATTTATATTTTAGTACAAAACTTGGAAAAAATTTTGTCATTTTCATTTCATTTTATAAAAAAAATAAAAACAATTCTAACCGCAGCAAAAACAGAATTTGTGTAAATGTATTTTCATTTATAGGGTAAATGTTTTACGGACGCTTCGTAAAAATTAGCCTAAACTTTTTAAAAAACAACTTGAAAAAATAGCAAGATGAATGACTCTATTCTTATCCAAGGCTGCATTTCCATTCAATTAGCATTTTTCCATTCATTTCAACACTTAATCCTAGGAAACAATAGAAACAATAAAGCACGAAAAATTCCATCCTGCAAAATATTAGCTCACTCAAAAAAAAAGGAACATTTTTCATCCGGTCGATAAAAACAAGGTCATTCACCTTCTCGCATCTTAGTGTTTAAAAAAAACCAACGTTTCAAAGTGAGTGTTCGAAAAGTCCCACGCGATTCTAAATTCGTAAGCTTATGCCTATAACGTATAAAACCCGGGCTATAATAGCTGACAGAAGAATTCAGAAAATAGTATTACGTCACACATTTCAATTGTCCGCGTGTCGTGATAGTTATAAAAATGACAAAGTATACTCGGCCTTTCTCATGCTGTTGAGCGGTCACTGATGAGTATACCTTCATCGGTTTTTAGTCGTGTGCAACATATGTATATATGCGAGACCGCATATACAAATTTTTGGTCGAGCTTGAATGTTGCCTGTCAGTAGGTGCTGCTACTGCTACTCGTACTGGGGGGCTAACAATCAAATAAAAGTCAGCGAAATATACAAATAAAACATTGCAATTTTTCGTCCGAAATCTTTTTGTCTAACGGAGCCTTGGAAGTATTTGTTGAGGAAAAATATGAAACAATAAAATTTTATCTGTTATCGGAATAGCTTTAAGTATTTGCCACTCGATAAAGAGAGAAAAATCGAGGAAAAAAAAAGCGGGCGATCCTCTTTTTTTTTTTACGAGGCAATTTATTGCTTCCTCGATTGATTTAAGTGCGGCACCCCCTCTTTATCGAGCAATACTTAAATTTATTCGTAAGTGAGATTTTCAATATATTTTAAATAACCCTTTGTATATAAGCAGCTGAAAAACTTAAACATCAAATTTAGAGGCCCGGAAAAAGGCATCTGAAAATTATGTGTATACGTTTTGGATGGATTGTGATAAATGATATATAAAACTATATGACATATTGTAAAAATCTGTTTGTATTATATATAAATATAGTAGCAAAAAGCTCTAGAAAGAAAAATCATGTTAATAAAGTATTGAAGTTTCACTGTAACACACGAAATTCAATTTAGCATTACCAATTAAAAAATGGAGGGTAAAAATTAAAACTAAAAAAAGATCAAGATATATTCGTAAGAAATCTTTTTAATTACCTTGAAAGGAAGACATAAAGCGCGATCGCTCAACCAGAGGTATCCAGTGTCCGACGATGGCGTACATAGCAGGCCACGTGAGTCCCTGCAGTTGAGTCAAATTTCAGTATTTTATTTGCCTGGGTTTTATCAACTTTAAAGGGAATGCTGCGTACGTCATTTTTTATATATTTACAAACATATCATATGTGTAAGTTTATTTTCAAGAAAACGCTCGTGGCATTTAAACTTTGTAAATAATGTAAATTTGAAATATTTTTAAGTAACGTTTTTATAATCTTAATGTACTTTTCTATTATACCTTAACTTCCAATAAATAATAATCTACTACTTAAAAATGATACTTTAAATTTAGCACTGAGCTTGTTTTGACATTTGCGCAGAAACGATGCGTCTTTCCGAAAATGTGCGCATTACTTTTAAGAAGAGAAAAAACCAAATTGCGATCAGTAAATAAAGTAATCTGTATAAGATAGTTACACTGGCGATTCCTTGAATGCTGCGAAGAGCTATTATGGCACCGTAATGAAATTCAGCGGCCTTTGGTATCAACAGGCTACAAATGGCTGTTAGCAACTGAGATCCACCAAAGACGGTCTTTGTACCAAAACATTGAGTAAGCACTCCGCCGACTACTTGGGAAAGAATATAACACCAGTAAAATGATCCAATTATTGTCGATTGAATGGCGGGACTCCAATCAAATTCTCCTTTCTCCTATAACAATGCATTCCGTGAGTTAATACAAACTTGTCGGGGCTATAAGTTGACTCTTAATTGTTACAAAAGGCGAGGTTATTCTTTTTTATTTTTTTTAAGAGAATACTGCATTTTTTTAAGTTATAAATCTAACGTGCAATTAATCTCTTGAATAATATATAAATCATTTTTGTTAGAACAAAAACTGCAATTTTAATGCTTCTCTTGTTTAACCAAATGACTGTCTGATGAAATACTGAACATCGTAACGAAGTCATATACATATTTGTTTTTCAAAGAAGGTATTGAATTCTGTTGTCTGCGTAAGTAAAGCGTTGCAGGTATTAACATTTTTTCGAGAAAAAAAACTCGTTCGTTTGTTCAACACGTCATTTAAAAAAAAAAAAAAGAAAAAAAGTCCGATATATCAGAAACATCGAATACCTTGGGTTCATCTTCGGTTACTTGCAATGTAGAATTTCGTGTGGCGTAACAAGTTGTAGTCATTGAAACATTAACATTTGAGTTATTATCTGATTGATACATCACCATTGACACCATTGCTATATTTATATCCATCCTCATCATAAAGGATACGACGAAACCAGAAAAAGAAAGCATATACAAGACTACCCGAGCTGGGACCATGTCTGATTTCCAACATGAAAAAGAAAAGTAAATTTTGATCTTTTTTATACGAACATCTTTTTGGTAAGATTAATAAAAATATAATTCAAGCTACAAAAGATGCGATAAATAAAATTAGCGCATTACTTGTTCCACTTGTATTAATGAACAATCTTTTAAATTGCACTTTTCATGCGTACCTGCGAATTTGCGCAAATTATACGTAGTCGTTGGCTTATATACAGATGACTCCTCGTACCTGAAAATTGAAAATTTCAAATTCTCATTACGTCGTTATATAATTATTGATTACAAGTCATTTTTTGAAAATTAAGCCTGAAAATTGAGGAAATATTACTAGAAAACAAATGAAGCGAGAAGTAATTAAGACACAGTGCGAAATCAGCGATTTCATTCTTTGCATTATTTAAATAAAAGGTGCTTAATTGTGCGAGTATTGAAAATTACGTAAATTTGCCAGAATAACTTGAAATTTACAAATATTAAAATTTGCACTCAAGCCAATAGCCAATTAACAATTTTTTTTTTCAATTTACTTCCACTTCTCGTTTAGGACTTTAAATCGTTTTATACCAATAGTCAGATTTCGCGAAGAATTCAAAGAAGTTCCAGTTTACTCATCTGAGTCAGAATTTCATAATTTACAATAATATACCTTGTCAAAGCTTTAAAAGTTTTTCGAACATCTTTTTGTGCAAAAAATCAGCAAGTTAAATTACATAATGTCAAAGTACGACTTATATTTAATTGTTTCAGCTATAATTGTGATGATTACTTAACAGAGACACGTCTTTTTAATCATAAGACAAATCTTGATTTAATAGAACGTGTTTCATTTGCGTCGTGCATAAACATTACATAATCGATGGTGTATCGAGTGATCGATTGCGGTTTTATATTAGATCGAAAAGGACGAGTTAAGTAAGAAGGCGATTACACATTAAACGCAAGTTCCATAACATGATGCAACTAATGTGCAAGGAAGTGCGTCTATTTCGGATTAATGATTATTTTTTAGGCATTTCCAGGCGGACGTAAAAATCGGGCCACACACAAAGATGATGTACATATTCTGCCAGTAAGGCGTGCTTGCCAGAGATTTGTGCCAACGACTGACCTATATATTTATATCGCTTCGGCCGAAAAGTCGTTACGTTAACTTCGGGTCAGTTTCGATTCGCTCTAAATTAATGCTTATTCGTTTTAATCTAACCTCTCGGAGCTCTCCATCTTGGCCTGAGGGGGATGGTCGACGGGGATTTTGGGGTGCGGCTTCGCCTCGAACTTCCTACACCCAAAATCACCTCAGATTCTGAAACAGAAATATTGAATGTGCTTCTTTAGTACCCTCGTTGCTTTTGATGTTAAGCGACGATTTTATGAACTTTTTGTTTTTTTGTTTCTGGTTTAATGATTGGGAAGGCAAGATTTACTGCTTTTCGGGAAATGAAGGGTCTGTGTACGTTTATGTCCCCAGTAAAGTTTGAACGCAGAAATTTTAAATTTACAAAATTGTAAACAATAATTAACGATTATTTTTTGTACAATTTTTGCTTCGTCTTTTCTAGAATTCAAAGAATACTGAGCGTTTTATTGAAGAAGTTTGAAAATTATTATTTTTAAAATATATACATTCAAACTTTTTTCTTTTCGGGAAATTTTTTTTACCAAAAGAGGTTTAGGTCTTTTGATTCTAATAACAATATAAGAAGTACTTTGTAGTACAATGAATTTGACATAATCTTATATAACATTAGTTACAAAACGAATTATAAAATTAAACTTGTATAGTGATAAGCGCCAAATTATTCATACTATTATATAAAGTAGATTTAAGAAACGGTGACGATTGATTTTTAATTGTTTTAATAGTGCCAAGTATACCTATGTAATTCTTAATTAAGCATAAATTGATGGTATTTGAAATAAAGCTTGCTTGATCAAAAGTATATTGATTAATGAATGAATTTAGAATGAATGTATATAATAAAATAACTTTATGTTTATACCAATACTTAATAATAAAGAAACTAGTTTTTATGATTTTAAATTCAAAGATGCTTTAAGATTTTTGAAAAAGGAGATGAGCATAAATAAAATGGAAAAAGTGACTTCTCCAAAAACTGGTTCCAAGAAACAAAAGAATTCAAATCTATTCACACGACAAAGATGCTTAAAGTTACTGGCAGAAAATCAACAAAAGAAGATCTTTTTTCATTTATTTCTGTGCAATAAATCCAATAAGATATCCTTCTGCGAAGTTGACAGCAGCACAATCCGAGTATTCCAAAGATTTATTTTGTTTAAAAAGAAAACCTCATAAACATGCTCAGGCATTTATCATGTAACTTATTTTTCGAAATGTTAATCAATGCCTGGATAATTGCAAAGTGCGTATATGAAAAGTGGAAAAAACACGCATTTCCGACAATAGAGCCTGTTTTCGCGAAAATGTTTCTCGCAGTCTAAAATATACAATGGAATATTAATTAGTTGACAAGTGCAGTTCTGGGTAATTATACCGTCAATACGGGCACAATGAAACTAGCATAAAGCGAAATTAGCTCAAAGTATGGCGTATTTAGGTGGGGTTTTACGTAATCAGCGGATTGTGATCAAAGCATCACGAAAGGCCAACTGGCCATCAAAAACAGTTTCGTGGCTCTAATTGGTTTTATTATTGATTGGACATTTTGAATTCAGTCGCTGATGTAATATAAGCTAGACGAAAGGAGAGTTATTGGTGCATATGAATAAATCGCCACAGTGTGGATTATCGATAAACTATGAAATTTCATTCTAATCGTTAATTATATTTGAATGTTCAAATTGAATTGTTTAGTAAACATAAAATGTTATTGAGCTTTTGATTCAATATTAAAAGATATCAAATCACGTTCTTACGAATGCTTTACGCGAGTACCTGCTCCGATTCTGCATAACAGTATAAAGTGTCTTTTAATAAACAATACCTTTTACCTTATATTTTTGAGGCAAAGAAAAAAAATTGTTGCTAGGAAAAGTTTTTTTTTCTATGCGGAGAGAAAATTTGGAATGAAGATAACATAATTTAACGTAAAACTTAAAAGAATACATTACAATTTAAGTTCCTCGAATTTTATAATGTTCGAACAGCACATTTGACAACTCGTATAGTTTTCGAGCAATAAATCATTTCTCGCGGCAGGAAAAATAAATCCATTTTCCCTGTTCTCCGTATTACACACAAAGAATGAAGAACACTTTTGCAGTTGCCACGTAATGTAGAATTCCCATTCATCAATTTCATTACAATTTTACCTTAAAAAAGTCTATTCCACCCTATTTACCATACTGCTACTCGCTAAATGCAGCACGAACGCGAATAATTACATACGAAATTACAAATCGAACCAGCTTACGTATACCAACGGCAAATTTCGCCGATCGAGAGAACGGCGAAAAGAGCCGCGTCGGTGGAGGGTTTTGACTTTTGAAAAGACCGGTGAAAATTACTATTATTTTAAAGTTTCTACGGTGAGTGGCAATGTACGCTGAGAAAAAAAAAGGAGTAAAAGTGACTGTTTTGTATCGTTATTTCAGATGTGAGAAGAAAAATAAAAATATTTACAATATGAATAGTAAAAATTGCTTTTTTTCACTGATCTGAATAGTAAATATTATTATATTTTTTTTTCATATCTGAAATAACGATACAAAATAGTAATTTTTTCTTTCAGTATTTACATTAAGAAGCCAGTGTTTTTTTTTATCTTACGTTGTTATTTTCATCGTCGTTAAAGTGAAGCATTTATTTCTAAACGATAAGTTTTACGGCCCATTCGGTAAACTTCGTCGAAAACTGAAAATCGAACCGCATAAATTTTTCAAATTTCTCTACAAACCACAACGTCACTTCTTTAAGCTCCCACACTTTTCTCGCAGATAATAATCTCCATTTAATGAACAAAAATGCCCAAAACCGAAAAACAAATAATAAACGCCCCCGTCCGACACCCTCGAAGTTCACTCGTTCCCACGCGGCGCGCCGCGACCCGAATGTCCCGGATTCCCGTAGTTTAATAAGGAGACTTATGAAAGATTCCGGAGGGCCGCGCGCAAAATTCCGTCGGGCCTACGCGCGCTGACGGTATAATATACAGGACATCACGCGCGCACCGTTTAAAGCGAAATATAATATCGGGCCGATAAAAATTCTTGAATATCGCGTCGTCCCCCTCGCCGGAGAGAGAAAAGAACCCGGGGCCTAACAATGGACGGAGGAGAGTGACGCGGGCGAGCATCGCGCGCGCGCGATAATGAGTCGACGAAATATAAAAATGTCCGCGAACGCCCTTCGCGCACTCGGGGATTAATTCTATAATTGCGCCTGGCATTGTACAAATGGAAAAAAAAAAAAAAAATAGGTTATTACGCGCGCGCCGCAGGTGGATACGTACACGGTCAAGTTCGTAATATCGATCGCCGAGCGTGCACAATTGAAGTGGAGCTTTAATACTTACGGCGGCTCGAGCGCTGATAAAAAAAAGAGCACGGCTCGCACGAAGGAAGGGACGCCGCCGCGCCGGAGTCACAGCATTGTCCGAGCTCGAAACGCGGGGATCAACTAAATAGAGGCGGAGAGGAGGTCTTGAAAGACACACGCGGCGCGGCCGGCGACTACATCGCCGCGGACTCTGCTCTCTCTCCTCTCTCTCTCTCTCTCTCTCTCTCTGTCTCGTATCGGACGTTCATGAATACACCCCACCTAAGCGCAAGACCTCCTCCGTTATTACAATAGTTAATGACTAGTCGTCGCCGGTTGCGAGACGCAGCGCAACTTCTTTTGCCGCATTTCTGCCGGCGCTCTCTCTCTCTCTCTCTCTGTTCGCGTGATGCGTGCGTGCAGTCCTTTTTTCTTTTTTTTTTTTTCTGTATCCCCGGCGGCCCTGAAATGTGGGACCGTTTCGGCGCGGCCTTTGCGCGGACGATGAAATTTGTATAGCACCGCCATATCGATCCTCGGGGTAATTAAGCGGCTTTACACAGGTGGATTTACCCTCCGACTGAGGAATGCCGAACTGCGACCTGCGCTTTTTAAAGTTTCACTCGAAATTTTTTTGGGATTGGGAAGGGGTGGAATATAAAGACGCGGGATATCGGCGTAAAGGCAGGCGGACCTTGTGACTCACCGGCGGCGTTCGGTTTAGTTTGTTATGCGACGTTTTAATTAAGTGTCTGGACTTCGTAAAAGTTGTTTTAACCAAGTACAACAACTAACTTAATTGAACCGACAAATTAAAGTCGGTATCGGCATTGAATTTGCCTCGGAACGTTTGCTTGTCGTTCGATTGCTCGAGAATATTTTTGTTAATTAAACTCGCGCATTTGCATTCTCGGCTTGTATTGTAAAATGTAGATGAGTAATTATATAAACAATTTAAATTGTCAATTTGATAAGTTTAAATTCTCAAATAATGTTTAGATTCAGTTTGCGAGTAACGCTCGAAAAAGTAAATATACCAAAAAAGCTCGACAGCTTCTCAAATTAAAAACGATATTGGATAATACAGAGCCGATAACGAAAACTATATCCCGAGCAACGATCAGACCGCGTATCTAACTCATTAAATTCAAAAATGAGGCGAAAAAAAAACAAACCCGTCCCCAATCAATCTCCCAGCCCTCTCGAAGCCTCGAGACAGAGCTTTACTTGACCTATCAATTACACTCCGCGACGAGAGATAAGTCACATGCTCTCTCTCTCTCTCTCTCTCCGGAGCTCGCGCGAAAGCCTCCGCACTGTTTATTCCTTTTATTTACCAGGCCGGTATACGTATTGCTCTCCTTCCTTTCTCTCGTCGTTTTTTGCCGCATCACGCGCCGTACTCTCCCCGGTGACGTCAGCGCTCTCTCGCGAAACACCGCCTTTCGCGAATATTTATTTTACGCGATATTTCGTTTGCTCTTTTGTCGACGAGCGAGAATTTATTATCCGTTTGACAAATGGAGAGAGCGAAAGGCGAGATTGTTGGCGAAGGAGTCTTTTAGCGGGTGGAAGAAGCGATTTAATATCGCTTTTGCGGAAGTTTATGTAATTCGATATATATATATTTTTTGTTTAGCGTCGCCGGGCGAAGTTCACTTGGAATTTGAAAAGTTGAATAGTGATTTTAAAACGGTGTAAAGAAGGTCCGTTGATTTTAGCGATTTTTAAAATGCATATAATTTTGTAAAATGGTAAAACTAAATTAGTTTTAGAAGCACTTTTCAATAGAACGTAATTTTGTAAAATTAGTTTTAGAAGCACACGTCAGTAGAATTTAAATAACACTTAACTAAAGAATCTCAAAAAACTGAAACTGACCTAAGATTCATCGGTTTGAAATTCAGGTCAAGTGAACAATTTCTGATTACATTGAAATAACTGATAAAACGATAGCACCGAACGAGCATTAACTTTTTTTTCCTGAAAGTTCACCTTCACTTCGTGAACCCGACGATTATATTAGAGGTTCGTGCGGGAATTTATCATAGATATGAAAGTAAAATACATAAGTGCAAGAGAGTGAAAATTAAAAGAGACAAATAATAATAGGTCGAACCTAGAAGTTGTTAATTGAAGACGACTTTTCTTATTCCAAATCGAGAGCAGCGTAAATCCGTTTAAAACTTTCTATATTATGCGCAAAAACTTTTTCTACTTTTCTACCAAACTAATTTTTTTCGAATTGAGCCAGAAGCTGGCTTTTAATTTATTTGTAAAAATGTTCTTTTGTGCAGATTCGAATATTTATAGGATAAAATACGCAACTGCATAAATTTTTAACATTTTATAATGTTTATTGTTGTAGACAAGGCTTTTAACATTTTATAATCTTCGATTTAAACGCAATTAATTTGAAGGCTCCAAAAATGACGTTTAAAGATACTAATATGCAAAAATGTTCTTTTGTGCAGATTTGAATATTTATAGGGTAAAATACGTAACGGCATAAATTACGCTTTTTCAGTACGTGACAGAAAGTTTCAATTTCTGAATACGAAAGTAAAAACGTAAGTCATTTCAGTCTGGCTTCGAAAAAAAACAGAAGTGCGATACAAGTCGCCAGCCGTCTTAAATGCTTTTATTTCAAAATTTTTTTAAGAATCGCCTGCATAGCAGTAAGTAATCCACGAGTAAGAGAAATTTAATTATCCAATACTTTCTGCCAGCTAGCAAAATACAACACCGCGCAGCTCAGTCACAAACCAGCACCGACACTCTTCGTATCTCTCGCCTTTTCTTGCAATTCATCCTATTTAATCGTCGATTCGACAACTTTCCAACGATTTCAAATGGATTTGAAATCTTGCTGAAACTCGCGTAACCTCGCTAAAGATCTCGCCATCGATCCACGCACGTGATGTATCGTGCGCGTCCTTTTGGGAATAATTGTAAAATCGATCCGGGTTACGTAATTTTTGTATCGGGTTTCCCTTTTGTAACCCCCCCCCCCCCCCCCCCCCCCGGTAATCGCTATCAGAAGTACGTAATTGCATCACTGCCGGTCCTCCAAAACCAAAGATAACCGGCCCTCCTCCCCACCCCTCTCCCTATCGTACGTACCCTCGAAATGCGAGACTCAGGCTCGAAGCCTGTGTCGGAGCGACGCTTTTCCAAATTGACAGTTTCAATCCACGCGAGGTAACGGTCGATCCCTGGCTGTATATACACCCTTATCCATATGCATGCGCGAAGTCGAAGTAACGATCGAAAAGCACGCTAACGCGTTCGGCATCAGCGTTCCGCACGCAGAGAGCGATGATGCACATGCGGATATGGCCTATACCGTCGGCAGTGCGCAAGCGCCGGCCCTCCGAGGTATATAACGCCAGGCGAACTCGCGAATTTTCCCAATTAAAATAGGCGAATTAAACGACTGACAGCTGTAGGGGAGACTTGCGGGCTGCTCGGGGGGTCGCTGGGCTGCCTACCTGATAGGGGCGGGAGATGAGTTCGGTGAGCTTTTCGAGCGGCCGCCTCTGCGCTGCTTCTGACATAATGCCTCGGTTCCTCACTGGGCTGCTTTCCGATGCTGTCAAGTCCCTTTTCCTCCGCTCGCTCGGCGCCTCTTGATTTTCAAACGCCTTCCATCTCTCCGATGGCTTTCCACCGCCCCGACAGCTTCTTTACGTCCCCGCCGCTTAGCCGCGAATCGACAAGCTTTTCTCGGCGGTATGCTGACTGACACCACCCGAGTTTCCGCCGTAAATACACTCGGAGATCTCTCCTGCCTCGAACTGGAGAGTCAAAATTCCTCGGTAAATTCGCGGAGCGACCCGAGCTGGTAGTCAATAAGTGGGTCCGGTGCAGCTTTTTTGTTTCAGTGAGAATCGTCGGGCACAGACTGACTAGTGGTCAAGTCTCGCGAGTTTGCGCCCCTCGCGGTATTACCGCCGCCTATCGTTCGGCGCTGACGTTGCCACGCAGAACGGTGGCACCGCGCCGCCGCCGACACGCAAACCCACGTGATTGTCCGCCGCTGCTGTGCGCGCATCTTCGCGCCGGACGAGTTGACGCCAAGCCCAACTTTCGACTTGCGCTACATCCGCATCCGCATATCCAATCTCTTGCTCGTGATTTATTGCGACTAGCTTTTTTGCTGCTTCGGGCAAAAAGCATTGTTTGACCTGATTTTTAGAATACGTTTATTTACAGATTATTTTTAATCGATTTATTTAGTTTAACTTGACTTGGGAATTGAAAATGTTTTAAAAATTATGATTAGTAGATGACTAATACATTGTTTAAGGCAATGACTAAGCAATATTTGCTTAAAAAGGAATACGTCTCGATAAAGAGTCGAACATTTCAATAAAAGAATTTTTTGAATACAAAACTTGTTCAAAAGATTATGCAGATAAAACCTTTTTTTTAAGTTTCCTTTTATAAATATTATGGCAGTTTTTATCATGATCCTTTTTTAAAGTATAAAAATCACTTTTACGACAAGATCTTTTGTATAAAGAGCAATTACTATTAGTACATTGAATAATTTAATAACTGATCGATACAACGTGTAAAGTACATACAATCATTTTAAAGTAAATGTACAAACAACAAACACTTTCAATAAAAAAGTCAGTCGATTAGTATTAAAAGCGTTCACGAATAATAGATATTTTATACTTCAAAGTAAATGAACGATCTTTTGCTCCTAAAGAAAAAGAGAACTTCAATTTTTGCAAACAATCATGTTGCAGAAAATTGAATAATTTTAAAAGTGATTCGAATTTTATAATAAAACAGATGACTTATGAGTAAGTTCATTAAAATTTGATAAAAAAAGATAAACGAATAATCAATATATAAGTGTACAAAATCTGCGAGATTAAAAATGTATAATTAACTCAAAATTATTAGTTTTGTAAATTTTTGGTTCATTTTATTCCATATAGAATTTATTTTAAATGAACATAATTTTATAAAAGAAAAGAATGAAACGAAAGAATGTTATAGTATGATATATAAAACATTTGAATATTTTTTCGATATGTATAATTAAAAAAATCTATTCCTGAAAAAAAAAAATGGAATTTTATACAAGTTCGATAGTTTCTAAAAAGAGTACACTACATATAAATTTTTGTAAATGCAATAAAAAAAACACAATCTACAAGTAAAAGATCTGAAGAATTACAATTTCATACTGAGGAACAATATAATTTAAGATGCGTTCATTTAAAAATTTGATTTGTTTTTTTATTGTATATCGATTATTATATATATATTTATATATATCATAAGAAAACATTTCTGTTTTTTCTTGCAAGTTGAGAAAATTAGATTTTCTTCAATCATATGTTCTTCATTATACAAAGTAAACCGAACATTTGTCTCGCCACTTGGCGCAGTGCGTCGTCAAATATACAAGTTGCGTCCAACATAAGACTTGCACAGAAAGACACTACGGCACATTCAAGTCTGTTGCGTACACTCGATCTGGAATATGTCAACGCTGACTACCTTTACGATGGTATCATATAGCTCTGATGACGAATCAAATATGTAACAAGTGTTGCGACCAAGTACCGTTTATGATTTCTATACATTATATTACTTGATAAATAAATTTTTTACAATTTGCTTAAATAAACGATGACAAAAGTGGATGTATAACATATTTACAATAAGCAATGTTGACATGTTTGACTGTTTTCTATCTCTCACTCTCATGCACACACTCTTTCTTATCTTTTTTTTCTTTTTTTGTCATAATATTCGTTCTTTCTCGTTCGGGATTTGTCCTTTGTTTTGCTTCACTTTTATTCATTATACATTTCTTTAATTCCACTTTTACCTCTGTAGCTTTCACTGTTTCATTCATTCATGCATTTAAGCTCCCCTCTTTGACGCAATGTTGCGAAAAATCGTAAATAGAGTAAATTTGTCTGCTCTGATATAACAAAAACTTGGAGCTAGGTTTTCACCATGCTTGAATGTAAACAGATCATGTTTATAATGAACAGGATGCAAATCTCAGTTTTGACTTTGTTTCTGCAACTAGTATGCATGCGTATCTCATACATATATACGTCCTGAGCATGCCTTGCACTAATATGTGCAGTCACAGACGCCCGCACATATATATATACAATGTAAAAGCATGTACCGAATAATTTTTCTTAGAAATAGCTCGCGTTCGTATTAGGTAACAATCGAGCATGGCTAGTTCTTGCACAACCTCTTGCACTCGGCTTTGTCTAATTACAAACGCTTGTTGCACAATAATTATTTAACGCTATGTGTTGTTTGACCACAGTAGCTCCACTACTCGATGTCATTCAAGTCGTCAATTATTTTTATCATTTGGCGATATTTAATTACAAATTTGCTCATTTCTGAATCTCGCGCGCACGCGCACGTAGTTTAAAAAAGAAAAACAGAAAAAAATGATGTGAGCAGTAACTTATATATTCACTACTCCCATTCGGTCGTGCCTGGTGGTTTGGACGTGAGGTCATATAAAACGCGTGAAATTCCTGGTACCGATGAGACTTCGCTAACCATTTTCTTAATTACCTAAAAAATCAAAGATAATGAGATTAAATATCGCGTTCCTAACAAAAATTATCTTTAACTTTAAAACTTTGGTCAAGTTAATTTACTTACGTGCATAGGCAATTCGTTTCCGGGAATCGCCGGTGTACCAGTCATAAAATCTCGAGAGATGAATGGCCTTAAGACTACAGATCGTTGACACGGCGGTGCGCGAGAAGCATAATCTCGGTCAAAGTGAATAGGAATGAGTACCACTGGCATTTGACTAATTGCTTCCATACAACCATTAGCTGATAAAACCTAAAACATTAAAAGAAAAAAATGTAAATAGTAATTAAGTAGATAATTCCTTAAACTCTACTTTTGATAAAACGAAATTATTTTGTTTGACACAGTACCTGGTTAGCTAAATGGTCGGCTTGCCTAAGCGTTGCTATAACATTTGAAGTAAGATGTGTTGGAGTAATGTCCATTACTGGATGTTGAACCTTATTTCCAAAAATGTAACAAATTCTATTAACATTGTGACAAATACGAGGTATGAGCCTAGAAAGGAATAGCAAGTCTTCCCATTCAGCTGGCTCTGAAATGTTGTCGTCACTTGAGAGGCCTACTACGTAACTGTAACTACGTTGATCACCCTGAAACAACAAATTTTTATTAAATATGAGATCTATATTATGAAGAGAAGAAGACTGTCCTTGTTTTTTTTTTATTTTATCAGTTTTAATGCGAATTTTCTATTTTGCGTATGAGAAAGTCAAATTTAAAAAAAATTAATTAATTTTTAAATTTTCTGAAGTTGAAAAAATGAACTTATTACATAAACAGTAATAAAAACTTATAATGAGTATTATAATTATTTTTATACAAGCATTTGATTTTTATGATTTCTAATCGTAAAGTTAAAAAAATGTAATTTTATTCGTTTTATGCAGTTAAATTTTTTAATCTGATATTTGAGGTAATTTGAAAGAAAACTTTGTTCTGAAAATAATTTGAAGTATGTTAATACTTTCATTTTCGTTAGTTTATTTTTAGATTCTTACGCGTTTGAGGTATTTTTAAGTTTTGTACGAATTCTTACGACCGACACAACCGGTCGGAATACTTATGTTAATGAAATGAAAAAATTCGTTGAGAATTAAAATTAAGTGCGTCACCTATCAGCTATTTAGTTTTAATTAACGTAACATTGAAGAGACTTTTCTAAACTTTGAATAGAAATATTTCCTTTCCGAAATGAACACAAAAGACATTTTTTTATAAATTTGTATATTAATTAAATTTATTAAACAGTAGAAATTTTTATGGATTAATTTTGAATGTCTGTACCACATAAAAAAATTCATTCTATAATTTTCATCCGAATTTGGGGAAAGACGTTTTTTGCAATTTTTCTTTATTAACAATCAAATAATTTATTTACCTGAACACCAACGCTGCGAATTGGTAAAAGAGTAGCAGTGAGATGACGTTGACTCGATATTCTCCGTAAATACTGACGTTCTGTTTCACTGGTTGCTCCTTCTACACGATTTAAAAGAGCATGTTTCTTTTGCAACATTTGTTCATACTCTGCTATTATTTTAACAAGTACCTGCATAAAAGGAAAAATTAAATTAATCTTTCTGTATAGCACTTAAAAATGCAATGAATAAATGTGCGATTTTGTTGTAAAAATATTTATTTATAAAGAGAGACTAGTAGAAAAAAATAAATAGTTTATAATTTATTATCGTTTTAATCTAAATGTGATTTCAGAATTATAAACTAGAATTTTTCTAAAGGCATTTACAAACTCGTCAAATATTATTCAAATCAGATTATAATTTTATTATTCTATGAATAATTTTCGGAAGATATTAATATAATTGAAATACATACCCGTGTTTCTGAAAAATCTTTGTCCATAAAGGGTTCTTCGGCACAGATTATTCGAATAGCTAAACCAGGACCTGGAAAAGGATGTCTTGCTACGAGGTGTGTTGGAAGCCCAAGATCGCAACCCAACTGCCTAACTTCGTCTTTATGAAAATCTTTCAGAGGCTCAACCACTCGGCCCTTAGCACGCAGTTCTCTAACTAATTCACTGTCGTTATGGTGTGTCTTAATAGCGTCCGCTTTACCGCTAGCTAAGCTGCTTGCACTTTCTATAAGATCAGGCCTCAAGGTTCCCTGACCAAGAAAAACTTCCTCGGGTTTCAGGCCCATTTCCATCATCGTCTCGTTGGCTACCTCGACAAAGACGTCGCCAATAATTTTGCGTTTTTCCTCTGGATTCGTCGTTGTGCAGAGCATTTTTGTGAGTTTCGGTTTCGGAAAGATGTTGACTTCCCGATTAGTTTTATTCACTACTACACAGTACACAGGATTTTGTTGATTTTCACCAGCGGCTGCGTTTTCCGGAGGACTGCTGGCGTTAGCTGGTATTGTTGTTGTTCCATGGAGGAAGTCGTGAGAGGCATTAATGACTTTTAATTTTATTCCGATTTGCGCAAGACTTTCTTCGACTAATGGAGTTTCACCTGATAAGAACGAAATTAAAAAATTAAGTATCAATGATACAATATACAAAAAATGTTCATTTTCATGCGAAAACTAAAAGTTCGGCGATTTTAATTTTTGTGTTAGATATGGTTCATACTTGTTTAAATTGTAAAAAAGGGAGAACAAAATGTCTTCAATGGTAACCAGACGAACCACAAAACAATATATTTTTTTATCTGCCGACGTTTTGCAAGTATATCCTAACACTTCCAAAACGTCGTTAGTTAAAGAAATATATTGTTTTGTAGTTTGTGTCTGGTGTCCATTAATTTTTCAAAATTTTCTTGATTTTTATTGATTAAATGTTATCAAAGTACAAAAAGAAACGATCACTGCAAGTGGAATGCTAAAAGAGATGACCAATGTCTAGCGTAATTTTCGGTAGATTTATCAAACATTTTTTTCCTTGATGATACAGAATTTCGTTGAAATCGAGACAGAATTATTTAGAGGTCATAGTAGATAAGAAGGTCACGCGTTTTGATAAGTTTCACGCAGTTCTATTAAGGCAAATAATTAGAGTAGATTAGAATCTGTTATCTACATTCCGAAATTCTTTAATAAAAAAAAGAGACTACTAGGATAATACAATTGGTTCTTTTGACTAAAATGAGTACAAATTTACTTTCGCGTTAAAATAAGGCCGATTGAAATTCGAAAATTTTATTTTACTACATATCGTTCAGGGTGTAATTTAGTTTTATATTATTTTCCAAATTATTTTCCTAGTTTTCTTACGTCTTTTTTAAGATCGAAATGGACTTTTAATCCCTTCATTATGTCTAATTTAGACTTTACTTAATGCCTCACAGAACAACTTACAATGATTAAAAATAACATTGAAATTCGATTCATAATTTTATAAATGCGTATGAAAAAATTAATATTCTATCACAGTTAATCCTTGCATATTACGCGACATTATTTCTATTTTTTAAAGGACCTTCAATCACGCGATATGTATACCAAACATTAATGAAATATATTTTAATTAAGAAACTTACAATTTCCTGTGAATCATTGGAATGCAAAAATAAAATATTTTCATGCAAAAACCTAAATATAAGAGTTTTATTTATAGATTTTGCAGAAACAAACGCGTGGTATAATTTTCAGAAATTTAAAACAAGATTCATCACTAATAATTGTAAATTATTTTTTTGATATTATAACATATCATAAATTCTGATTGAAATTTAAAGCCACTATATTCTATGAATTAAAATGAATTGCCAAGTCAGGTAAGCATATTTTCTGTAATTTAAATCTATTTGCATATAACTTATATAAACTATCAAACACGTTCTTTACCTTTTCGCATAAATCCGTTATTAATGTGAACAGCTATAACTTGCTCCTTGTTCAAGGCTTTGTGAAGTAATGCTGCACAAACTGTTGAGTCCACACCACCACTGACCAGCAGCAAAACTTTACTTTTTCCAACAGTGTCTCTGATATATTGAATACACTGTGCTTCTCGATCTTTGAGAGTATAGTTCCCAGTAAGACCAGCCACACCATACAGGAAATTGTGCAACATAGTTTTACCATTTGGTGTGAGATCTACTTCTGGATGAAACTGTACACCGTACAAGTTAAGTTTATCACTTCCAATGGCAGCAATGAAATTTGAAGATCTTGCTGTTGTGCGGAAACACTCAGCCACTTTATCTATACTATCACCATGAGTGAGCAGCACCATTTGATCTTTGTCCAAGCCCCTGGATTAATATAAGAGAAAACCATAATTTAAATATTATTCATAATTTAGTTAAAATTTCATGAAAATGATTAATACTACTATTGAAACTAACTTGAATAGAAGGCACTTTGAATCCACTTCAATGGGGAACTGACCATCTTCTCGGCCCTCCTTTCTGATGACTGTTCCTCCAAATTCCTTATTCATCATCTGCATTCCATAACAGATGCCTAGAACAGGTATTCCTATTCGAAAAATGTCTGCATCATATCTTGGAGCATCTTCTGCGTATACTGAGCTTGGCCCTCCAGAAATAATTATAGCCCTAAAGTAAAAAAGAATGATATTAAAAAATAACTCATTATCATATTAGTATTATCAATTATGTTCTAGAACAAAGAAATAGAAAGTAAATATCAAATTACTTGTAGCCTTTTTCCTTCAAAGTGAAAGCTGGTGTATCAAGTGGCAAGATTTCACTATGAACATTGAGTTCACGAACTTTACGATCGATAACCTTTCCATATTGAGCACCAGCATCCAAAATTGCTACCCTTTCATCTGCACCCACCAAACTCATGATAGCATCATCAGCACCATTATTCCTCTCTGGATAATTGTATGAACCATCGGCTGATTGTTCCATGTTCTGCGGCGATTGACCAGTACTGGCAGCCCTGCGTGTATCTCGTAGTTTCAATCTGTGAAGGTAATGCACGACTAAGCATTAATGAAATAAGAGACACCAGAGAATATGCTAGCTTATATATCTATTTATCCAAGCTCTTTGCAGGGGGTATTATTGTGTCGCAAGTGGAGGTTATCGTATAATTTCAGCTGATACTTTGCGTAATAATATTAAATTTCTTATTTTTCTTTGAGCTTATCAAGTATTGTGCATGAACACTAAATCGAAATCTATTGAGAAACCTTTAAATAGATTAGCAGACCGAAATCAAATGCAAAAACAAATAATTACTCTTAAACAGCTACTTCTTAACTATAGCACGAATAACATGTGTTGAATCAATGCCACTGGAAAAAAACTCGGAAAAAAGTGCTCCGTCCACGTAACACTACTAACACGATATGAAAATTTATCTCTGCCCCGTTTCGCGTCTCGTGGACGACAATCTCAGTTTCATCGGCAGGCGTGTTTGAAAAGAAGCAAACACCTAGTAAGTTACAGGTTATGTAAATTAAGGAGAGATTCTAGCGAATGACTTTGTAATTAAAACGTACACTTATGGGACCTTGATAGAAAATACCAGCTTTATTCAGGACAGCCGCGAGCGAGTCCAATTCCTCCGAACTTGCTTCTCACCACCGGCTTGACGATTTTTTGCCAATTTTGACGACGAAAACTCTTTCAGAAGCACGCAGTGCGCCCCCTACCCCCTTCAGGTTCTTACCTCCCACCTTGTTATAAAGCATGCATGCAGCAGAGGGGCGAAAAAAAGAGAAAAGTACGCGTGGTATTTAAAATTTCCGGCCGGATCCTCATAAATCGGGCCTTTTGCGAAAAGTCGCCCGAGTCGTATTAATTTTAGACGTAAACTCTCAGCTCGCCGATTCGGAACAGCAAGCACATGCGGGGGTGGTTGGCCTAAAGGCGATACAGAGAGAGAGCGAGAAAGCAGTGGATATTCTGGCGATGGAGAAAGAGAGAGAGAGAGAGAGAAAGAGAGAGGGCGAGAGAAGGGGAACAACCGAAAACAGAGCCGTGTATATACGTATACACGGACTCTCGGGCGAAATAAAAGACAATTTATGTGACGAGCACCGGACGTCAATACGGAGGAAAAATCGCTGAACGAAAAAAGTCAGCAGAGCTGTATCGCACCTCCAAACCATGTGTCGGATGGACTGCTGCTGCTACTCTCTCTCTCTCTCTTTCAGTTTCTCTATCTCTTTCTCTCTCTCTCTCTCCCTATCTCTGGTGCACTCACGGCACTTTAAAGAGGTTGACCTCTGATAGTATACGAGGCGAGTCGCCGCGATACCTACCAGATTTAACGAGTAGGCCCTACCGCTCGAGTAGCAACCTCAGAGCCGGTTATCGAACACTCTTAAATTAACGATTGAAAAAACAAAAGGCGCTGCGCGCACTAAACACCTCTCGTATCAAGACTTAACTCCTGAGGGAATAGAGGTAGCCATTCGTTCACAAAATTGCCACACATAGTGATAGCGCGCTCATCATAACCACAAAGTATGAGCGAATATAAAGTATATAGAGTGTAAACTCTATTGTTCGATGCCGATGGCCTCTAAAAAAATATAAAGAACGAGCTATTTTACATTGTTGAGATAATCGCTAGTTTCGTAGCACTTTGCTGTTTTGCAGGAGAAAATTACCCGACGGAATAAGCCGAGGAAGAGGTTTTGAAATCACGAGCTGCACGAGCATATTTTAGTAGATTAGAAACTATATCGGAGCACTTACGTAGATAGAAGTTTATGCAAACTAATCGCTGGATAATATGTATTGAAAATTTTACCAGCCCTTTAAAAATGGGGTGTATTATTTACTTCATTACTTGTCGATGATCTAATGTGACGCCGGAAAAACGTAAAAACTAGTATTATGACGTCAAGTTAAAATCTTGATATTTGACTTATGACGTATCCATAAGAAGTACACTAAAATTAAAAATAATGTATATTGTTGATGTAAATATAAAATAAATTATTTATTTAAAGCGTTTGGGAATCAACGTCAACAGAAGATTTTTACCTAATCTCAAAGTGTAAATAAGTTTATCAAAATTGATAACACTTGTTAAATTAAATATAAACACTTATTAAAAATGTTTTAAAAATAAAGAGGAAATTTTTCAGAGGAAACATTTGCATTTTTATTTTTTAAGACGAATAATAATCAATCAATTAAAAAAATTAATTTTGTATAAGTACTCTCCTTACGTTAATTGTTACTTTAATTTTGTTACGTTCTTATGTTACGTTAATTCACAGTTAAAAGGTATTTTTGCGAATCTTCTGCACATTGCATGTACTTACAACCTTTCAAACTTCGATAAAAACATGCGGAACATCACTTTTACTTTCACAACTACAATTCCTTATTTAAATTTAATTTTATAAAAAAACAAACGATAATTTAAAACATTAATAATACTTGATATTGAAATTTTGCAATTGAAACAATATTTTTACTTCGTATCCATTTTCAAAATATTTCGTCCGTTTATTTTAATTAATTTTAACTAAAAATTAATAATTTTCTTTTACAGTTCTAAAAAGTTTTATCGTCACACATCGAAAATCGCACTAATCAAATTATAAAACAGTTTTTAAAACGCTTCTGGAAAGCAGATTTCCGTTATAAAAATTTTGAACAAACTTAATATTGTTATCAGAGAGCCTGCGACCCTTCTCCGGTGGTCTGTTCGTCGTCACTCGTTGGGCGACCGTTTTTCCTTTTCTAAGGTCAAGCAGCGCCATAAACGCAAAATTTTGCGCACACTACGTCTCTAATGACAATATTTACCAATTAGATTCAACTTTGTCGTTCTAATTTTTTAACGAAAATTTAAAATTTTTGAATAATACTTTTAAAACTATTTAATTATTATTTTATTAAAAATATATGTAAATTGTTGCGAAAATAAATTTTTAATTCAGCATTTGATTGTTAACGGTAGGACTTTTAATTTTTAAAAAAGTCTTTTTATATCAAATAATACGGTTTCTTGTAGTACATTTTTTCGTACTGTGCTATGGAGATGCAATAATTATAAATTTTTAACTTTGGAATTCATTTTTACCGTAAACGTTTTTCACAAGTATAGAATTACAATTTTAATGTACATGATTATTTTCCAAAAGTTTTCCTTAATAATTCCTTAGCGATAAGAAAATTCATACAAGTGATCATATAAATTTTAAATCAACGTTCAGCAATTTTAATTTAAGAAACAATGTTTCTCTTTGAAAAAACGTTTAAATAACGTTTCAATTTTTAAGTTCAATTTTTTGTACGAACTTTTTGAGCTTTAAAATTATTAAGAAAACAATAACAGAAGCAATAATAAATTGTTATTGATACATGAAATTAGCTTAAGAGTATTGTCATACAATTTCTTTTTAACAAAGGTATGTAATTATTTAAAAAATTTATGATAGTTTATGCCATAAATCATTCAAGCAGCGTTTCTTAACGATAATTCGAAAATTTTTAATTTCTGCAATAAAGTAAATTTAAAATATTTTTCAAAAAATCATCTAAATATATCGAAATTTCAGTTTTTTTTTTCTCATACGATTCACAGAAACTAATAATCACAGTGTAATTCAATATTGGGTGGTCCATGATTAGAGGCCCGACGACGCCCACTTTGATCGTTTCAAGCTGGCTTCATGGATTCTTAATTTTAAAACAGTCCACGAGACATTTTTGTGCGGGAAAGATCATGCAGCTCAATTAGTTCCGGCTTCGAAAGAAAATGAACTTTTAATTTACGGGCCGATTATAAGAGACAATGTATTAAAAATTGTCTCGTTAAAATGGTTCTTAAGAAGTGGTTGTTGATCAGCGCCTTTCTTTGTGGTTTTTGTGCGGCATGGATCAACGAAAGGTGCTTCAGTCGTATTTTAATTATCCATTAATTATTATATTTCATTTTGATAAATTTTAAATTTGTACGGATTATACGTGTTTGAAAAAAGTTCGCTTATATCAAAATCTTTCAATTTTAATTCTCATTTTCCAAAACATAATTTTTTTTAATTTGATAAAATTTGTGAATTTAAATAATACCTTTACTGTTGAGGCAAACTGTATTTACTGCAAATAATTCTAATAAATCGATTAAATATTCATTACTATATATTAAATTTTTATTTATTTAGACCGATATTAGAAAGTATCAATGGAAATTTGTACATAACCGGCGCTCAAGATAGAAACATATCTTTGAAGACAATAGGAGTTGGTTTTGTCAATTTAAATGAGGTCAATTTATTGGAAACTCTGCTGGAAGTAAGTTACAAATTGTGGTTTTATTTAAAATAAAGTACTTTAGTTTGTCTGTGTTATTAGAATTTTTATAAGTTACAAAAATTCAAGCAGGTATCCTGCTTAAACGAGACTTTATTATTTTTTTTACTTAAATTAAGGAGGGTCTTGCATGAAATATAGACTGTATTTGCTAATTTTATATTTCAACTATTTAAGGTTTAATAATCTGATTGGTAATATATGTTAAAGAGGTGTTCCCTACGAATCGAATAAAAATTTAAAAGCTATAAATATCATTTAACAAATGCAGATATATAGTTGATTAAAAAAATAAGTGTTTAAAACATGGGAATGTTTTTTGTTTTCATTCAATTTTAATTTGGAAAGTTTTATTTTCTTCCTTATTCAATTTCAGAGAGAGTTTATACCAATGCAAAAAAAATCAGTAAAGTTATATTCACTTGTTTATAAATTTCTCGTCGAATTTCATAGATTTGATCTAGAAACAAGTGAATATAATTTTACCGGTTCTAAAAATACCCTAGTAGTTTTTGCTTTGGTAACTCCCCCTGAAATTGAATAAGGCAGAAAATGAAACCTACCAAATTAAAATTCAATGAAAAACAAAAAACCCTCCTAAAAGTCTGCGAATTAACGTTGCTCTTTCGAATTTTAATTAGCTACAAGAGTTTATAGGTGACAAATAAACGTATTTATAATCTACTGTAAAACAGGCTAAGCAAGCTGCAAAAGTGATAGAGAAATGGAAAACGGGCATCCTGGACGACGTGGAAGCTACTCTCCACCGTTTGACAAACATTGTCGAAGGACCGCACGGATTACTCAGGAAACTTAATTTACTGGAGGCCAGCGAATCTGTGTCAAACTCGTCGAACTTTAGACCTTCTACCGACAATGAGGTATTGTATAATATACAGATGTGCACTTCCACTTTTCCAAATTCTGCGAGAACTTTTTTTGATTTAATTAAAAAGTCACGATAAACCGGAGGTGACCTTTTAAAAATTTATTTAAGACGATTTAGAATAAAGTGAATTTTTATTAGAGCATGAAATAAAATAAGAAATGAGTTTAATTCTTAATTAGCTTGAATTCCTTATTCGGAAGAAGAAACTTGGATAATTATAACGTTCTCTCTAAAGTAGAATAATTGAAATTTTTATTTATGTTGGAAGTGAGAAATAACTTTTTTATAAGTGAAAATTTTGCATTTTCTCAGCCCTTACATGATTGTCACTTACATGATTTTTACTTATTCTACTTTAGAGAGTTTAGATGCTATTAATGATCTACCCTTCGATCGATCGATCCATATTTTAAAGTACTATTTTTATTCACTTTCTTTAAAGCATCACGTGCCTCAAACGTCGAGACCCCCAAGATAAAAAAAAAATTGGAAACTCAAAACGTTTGTGGCAAATTGGTTTTTAAAAATATCGATTTTCGATTCTCTATCACTACAACTTACTTTTTGTCCTCGGGTGGCTCTCCATCTTGACGCGCCATAGCGTAAATTTGGTTGTTCTAAACTTCTAAACAGCCGAAGTCCAGTTTTTCTTTTAAACACTTAGATTTCACACCTGAACTATTGTTCAATAGCACTTATTCTCCAATTCCTATTAATTTATTTTTCATTTATTCTCAAAACACTTGCAAAATAAAGAACAAACTATTGCACGTAAGAAGCCGCGCTGAGAGAAAAACTAAACTGCCTTATAGTGCGGCGTCGTCGTTTTCCTAGATCCCAGGAGAAAGCGGTGTTGGGGGTGCGTCCCTCAGAGGAGGACCGACGCTTTTCTCTATTCGTCGTTCCGCTTGTTTGGGCCTTCCATTAGTTCGTGAACCTTCTACAGAGGGATGTTTCTAAAACTTCATTTTAAAGCATTAATTTAACAGGAACTTGATTTTTGGTCAATCTTAATATATGAGGAGCAATCGATATTGATAATACGTACGCAGCCATTGATATTAATAATTTCATATAATTATAATAAATAAATGTATAATATTTATTAGCTGAAATTTTTTCGCTTAATATAAAATAATTATAATACATTTATATTTTTTAGAAACTAAAGAAGTTTCATTCAGTTGATAAAACAATTTTTTTTTTTTATATCTCGGAAAAGGTTTATAAACTTCAAACTTTTTGCATAAATTAATTAGGAGTACTAAATACGTTTTAGACAATTAGACAAGACATAGGCCCTCGTGGCGAACATTTATCGAAATCTTGAATTTATTAAGCATCTCCTCTACTCGAGTATAATTGAGCGTTGCATAAATTCATGAAATCTTATCAAGAATTTCGGTACGATTTTGATGCACTCGTTCAAACCGAACGCACTGACTAATTTTGTATTTTAAACGGCGAAGATGAAATTGGGCATCATGTGATTGATATTACGAAAACATCCCTTTTTTCAGAATAATCCGCCGTCTCCTTCAGTCGGTCAAGTGAGAGCAGTGGTTAATAGAGTAAGTTAAAGCGATTTAAAAACTGTATTTAAATATAAATTTAAATGCTGATCTTTTACTTAAAACGTACGTTTTACCATTGAATCTCAACTTCCAAGTAAAATCCGCCACTTTTCTAGCTACGAAGATTGGAGAGCAAAGTGCGGACGATCTCCGCTAAATTACGAAACAACGAGTGCTTGTCCGATCCCTGCCAAAACGGTGGTACCTGCATCGATCTTTACGACTCGTTTCAATGTCACTGTCCGCCAGAGTGGGAGGTAATTCGTATTGCGCGCCGTAATTACCTCTAATCGTTCTTAGCACTACTTTTTTTTTTAATCGAAATAAACAATTATTAGGGCACATTCTGCTCGGTGGACGTGAACGAATGCGAGACACTCGCCGGAAAACCAGGCGGATGCCAGAACGGAGCGACGTGCGTGAATCTACCCGGTACTTTCAGGTAAAACATTACACATTTCGTCGTTCGAAACGGTGCTTCGTCGATACGGCACTCTTAACTTTTTATGCTGCAGCTGCAATTGCGCAAACGGCTGGCACGGCTTCCACTGCAACACCCAGAAATCGGCCTGCGATCAGTCGAACGAGGTCGAACTCTGCGGGAACGGCGTCTGCGTCAAGAACAACTCACCGCTGGGCTACACGTGCATATGCAAAACGGTAATATACAATCGACAACTCTTTCAATTTTAAAGTTTCCCTGACGGAAAAATTATCATCAGGGCTGGGATCATCTGGGCGAGTCCGACCCGTCGTGCCGCAAGGACATCGACGAGTGCACGACGACGCGCTATCCGTGCTCGGTGAATCCGCTGGTCACCTGCCACAACGTGCCGGGAACGTTTTACTGCGGGACCTGCCCGCCGGGATACACCGGGGACGGCTTCAAGTGCCAGGACATAGACGAGTGCCTGGTGAACAATGGAGGATGCAGCACGACGCCCTTCGTCGAGTGTATAAACACACTGGTGAGTTTCTCCTCCCGGTGAAAAGGGATCGTGCCACGATTAACACGCGATCTCTCAGGGTTCCAGGAAGTGTTCGTCGTGTCCGAACGGCTATCAAGGGGACGGCATCACCTGCTTCTACGTGGGCTCGTGCTCGGTCAGCAACGGGGGATGCAACGCCATGGCGACCTGCAGGGAAGGTCCGAATTCGCAGGTCATGTGCCAGTGTCGAGCGGGATATCACGGGGACGGCATGGGTCCCAACGGATGCGTGGCCATTCGAAACGACTGCAGAAGTAATCCTTGCGTGCACGGAACCTGCAGCCCTATGGGACAGAACGGTTTTGTTTGCACTTGCAACGAGGGATATACTGGTGAGGAAATTGGATGTTTAAATATCGCGTTGGAATCGTTAATTGCAGTTGAATAATGCGAGTTTCGTAAAACGTCGATTTTAGTTTGCAGAGATGGCAAAAGACGACTTTGAACATCCTGTTGAAAAAGACCTCATAAATCTCGATAAAAAGGAACAAAAACCTCATAGAACCCGATAAAATTTTATCGGGTTCTATGAGGTTTCTGCTCCTTTTTATCGGGATTTATGAGGCGAGGGGCTACTCATTCCGAGTGCTCCCAAAAACTCTTCTCAATTCTCACCGTGTACTCCTTAGTACTCTTCGTGTATTCCTTAGTTCTCTTCGTGTACTCTGCAGTTCTCTGTATGACTGAGAACAGAAAGAGAACAAGGGAGTACAAATGAAGTGAGTACAAATGGAGTACATTAGAAGTGAGCAGTCCCTCGTTATGAGGTCTTTGTAATAGGGACATTACGCGATAAATAATGTTTAGTGACCACCGTGAACATAATAAACAATTTAATTTTATTTACCCAAAATCTAGGACCAACGTGCAGCGTGGTGGTCAACGAGTGCGAGCCGAATCCCTGCCAGAACCACGGAGTCTGTCGCATATCCACCAAAGGACGAAGATTCTGCGAGTGCACCGCCACCTGGACGGGTCCCACGTGCTCGGATCCGAAATCGGCCTGCGGAGGATTTTACCAAACCGAGGTCGGAAACATCGAATTCCCGGCGGGCGGCAACAAGTACGATCACGGGCTCAATTGCGCCTGGGTCATACTGACGAATCAGACGATGGTACTGAACGTCACGTTCACGCGATTCGCTCTGGAAGAGGCGCGCGGCGGCGACGATTGCAAACACGATTACTTGCAGGTATGTTGCGCTGAAAAAATCCGATTTTAACGGAGACGATTTGTAGCGTTTCACGAGGTAATTGTCATTACCGTTTTAGATCCACGATGGAAGATCGGCCGGGAGTCACATTTTCGGCAGATTTTGCGGCAACGGGTTGCCCAATAATGGCACTATCATTTCCACGCACAACTCTCTCTACATTTGGTTCCACTCGGACAGCACTGTGAACAGCGATGGATTTGCCTTCAGATGGGAATCCATCAAACCGGTTTGTGGTGGTGACATTTACGAGGACTACGGATCGCTAGCATCACCGGGATTCCCTGGAAAATATCCAATCAACAGAGATTGCATTTGGAATATTTACGCGACACCAGGAAAACGACTGGTCTTGAACTTCATAAGTTTCATGATGGAAGAACACGAGACTTGCGAATACGATTACGTCGAGGTAGATCAAAATTTAAAGTTTACGATTTGTTCCGGTTGTTAACAAGTTAATGTTTTTTTTTCAGGTTAACGAGACCAACTACGCCGGGCCGTATCGACTTGCCCTTTTCTGCAACCACAGTAAACCAGAGCCCATTACGACATCAGGAGATCAAGTCACGATTCATTTCCATTCTGACGGTGTAGGAACAGACAACGGTTTTCATTTGTCATTTTTAACTGTTCCAGGTACCTACTATCATTGAATTCGTAGTGCACTTATTTTTATTCCAGAGATTTCGTTTGAAAAAATTTTTTAATCAAATAAAATAATTCACAGCTGCTCCCAATTGCGGCGGTGTATATACAGCCGAAAGCGGGGAAATCAGTTCACCGGGAACTCATTCGGGAAGCTACCAATCTAATTTGGACTGTGAATGGGAGATTCGTATAACAGGTAGTCGAATCCGCATTACGTGGCTGAAATTCGATATTGAAAGTTCGCGAAATTGCATTTTCGACTCCGTACAGGTACGCATAGCAGCAAAGTTAACTTATTATAAATTATTGTGAAATGTGTTCAATTGACGTGTTTGTTCATCAGATATACGAAGGGCCGACAACGAATGCTCCCTTAATAGGAAAGTACTGCGGTTCTGTTTTACCACCAACCTTGTCTATAAAGACAGATAGAGCCTTAATTCGTTTGGAAACCGATCCGAACATCGAAGAAGGAGGATTCGTATTGAAGTACGAAGTTGAATGTGGCGGTGTATTTATTGAGCCATCGGGCATACTTACTTCACCATTTTATCCCAATGCTTATCCGGCGTCGAAAGAGTGCGTTTACGTAATATCGCAACCCATAGGAAAAGGCATAGTTTTAACCTTCGAGTTCATGGATATAGAAGAAGGGACTACGATTTACAACGAAACAGAATGCTACTTCGATCGACTGGAAATACGAGATGGCGATTCGGAGAATTCCACTTTACTGATGACACTTTGCGGTTCTGAGCACGAGATGCCAGTTGATCCGATTTATTCGACGCACAATTACTTGTATCTCAAATTTATGACCGATGCAAGTTTACACAACCTTGGATTCAAAGCAAATTATACGACAATAGATCGAAGTACAGCATAAAAACTCTTTTACGCACAAATATTCAAATTGCAATGTATCGAAATTAATTATTCGGTTTAATTTTTTTTTTTTTTTCATACAGACTGCGGTGGAATTATCAAAGACGCGCCTGGCACTCTTTCTATGCCTGGACTTACAACGAATTCCTGGAACTACAACGTAGATTGTTTATGGACCATACATGCACCAGCTAATCACGCAATTCAATTGTCCTGGCTGTCTCATCCAATTCGTTTATCGAATGACATTGAAGAATGCAAGCGCAATTACTTAGAAATAGTGGAACATTATGGGTCCGATGATGCATTATCGTTGGGAAAGTAAGTAATACTAAAGTTATAAATTGATAAAACGTAAATGGATATCATTCTATTAAAATATTATACTTTTAACGAAACAGATATTGTCCGTACAAAGCACCACCACAAATTATAACGACTCAAGGAAACGATGTAAGCTTGCATTATAAATTCAGCGGTGACACTGCGGATATTAATTACGAAGCTTCTTTCGTTTTTATCAATGATACTCATAACTGCGGGGGTCACTACTTTGCTGAATCGGGATCTATAAAATCACCGAGGTTTCCCGAAAAATATCCCAGAAATAAGGAGTGCGTATGGGTTATTGAGGCCAAAAACAAATATTTAGTAACTCTCATATTTCACAAGTTCAATCTTGAAAAATCTGACAGTTGTTCGTACGACTATGTCGAGATCAGGTAAAATCTTTGAGATAAAATAATTCATATTCCCAGAAAATGTACATACTTATTTCTGAATTTCTATGTATTGCAGAAGTGGCTCTCAACACAATTCTCCGTTACTAGGTAAATTCTGCGGCAAAGAAGAAGACAGAGAAGTTGTAAGTCTGACAAATCAAATGTACATCAAATTCGTTTCTGACGGTTCTTTGCAAGCCGAAGGTTTCGACTTGTACTGGCACACTTCTCAATCTGGTACGTTAAAAAACTTTTTGAATTTACTTAATTACAGTGGTACGATTTTTATAAGAAAATGCTTAAATATAATTCATTTTAGGATGTGGAGGCAGTTTACGATCTTCCAGTGGATCGATTACCTCGCCTAATTACCCTCAAAATTATTACCATCGAGCCGTCTGCACTTGGAACATTCGAGTGGCTGCCGGCAGTGCTATCCGAATTACCTTTATTGATTTTGATCTTGAACAACAGGCTAGATGTGTGTTCGACTATCTCGAAATTGCTGATATAATCAATGGATACACCCATAATCCTCAGAGGTTCTGTGGTTCTGTTATTCCACCCATACATATATCGAAAAATAATCAAGTTCGACTGACGTTCCGCAGTGATCTGTTAGTTAGTTCCCGAGGATTCCATTTGAGATACCAAACAGGTTAGATATAAACATTACCGTACAGACATTAAGTCATTTTTTAGCGATCATCGAACGTCACTCTATCGAACATTTCAGAATGCAACAATTCTGTCACCGGTTTCCAAGGCGTGATCGAGTCTCCGAACTTCCCCGATGAATACGAAAATTACAGCAACTGCTCCTGGAAAATCAGCGTTCCCGCTGGCAACAAAATAAACATAACATTCTCGCACTTTGACGTCATGTCCAATGACGCCAAAAATTGTACGGAGGACTATCTAAAAATTCAGGAGGGCGACAACGACGAGCCCAATACTCGCCTCATTCAAGTATGCGGAGGCGAAGAGGTTCTGCCTCTGAAAGTCGCTTCCACCCAACGGCAAGTGTTCATAACGTTCATCACGGATGAGATGTTCACGTCTACTGGTTTTCGGTTAGAGTGGTACGTTAATGGGTGCAGTCAGCGTTTGACAAAACCATACGGCCACTTCACATCCCCAGGATATCCGCATACCGACCAAATATCTGACTCGTTCGTGGAGTGCGAGTGGTTGATTGAAGTTGGCTCGGATAACAGTATCGAAATAACATTCCCCCAAATTGAAAATACAAGGAGTCAAACTTGCGTTTATGGTAAATGATGGAACGTTTTATTTTCAAATAATTAGCACTATTGATTGGATATTAATTTTATTTCACGAATTTATGATTCATGACTAATATTGTATCGTGCAATTCATTTTGTTTAGATACTATTGGCTCCATTACAATTTATAACGGCCGAACCGAAGCTGCACCCCAAATAGCTCACGAATTATGCTACTCCAAAACTCCTGTAACTTTCACAAGCACTGGAAATATCATGCTAATTAAATATTCCTCTGAAAAGAATTCAGCAGGTCATGGATTCTCGGCACTTTACAAATCCGTCGATATAAAATGCGGAGGAAGATTCACGGGTCAATCGGGAGCAATCCATTCCGCCAATTATCCGAATAACTATCCTCACAATCAGAATTGCGAATGGTTGATTACTGTTGATAAATATCATACTATGAATCTAACGTTCTTGGATTTAGATCTGGAGAGGAGCAGGAATTGTTCTGACGATTACATTAAGGTATTTCGGGCAGTGAATATTAAAAAAAAAAAAAAAACAATCAGTAACTTAATACAGTTCGTCCGTTTTTCACACTCATTTTCATACACTAAATACTGATATTTTTAC
Organism: Ormyrus labotus; assembly: GCA_035582975.1. Taxonomy (NCBI): domain Eukaryota; kingdom Metazoa; phylum Arthropoda; class Insecta; order Hymenoptera; family Ormyridae; genus Ormyrus; species Ormyrus labotus. The sequence goes on along the minus strand of JAWWEO010000009.1, from coordinate 24,972,024 downwards.
CAGATTTTCGACGGAAATTCAACAGATGCGCCGGTACTAGGAGTGCATTGCCAAAGCAACGAACCAATCTCCTACATTTCAACCGGAAATCAACTGCTTGTCGCAATGAGAACGGACCCTCTGGTATCTGCCAAGGGCTTCAAGGCCGTTTACAATCGCACGTGTGGAGCCCGCATAATAATAGACGAAGAAGGAATGATTCAGTCATCCCCAACGTTGCACACTATGAGCGAAATGAATTGCAGTTGGATTCTTGTAGCCAGAGATCCAAGTAATTATTTATGGTTTGATATAATCAATCAGAGGCGATTAATAAGATGCTTAATTGTAATATCTTTTTTCTGTCCAGGTGACAAGGTTACTTTAACCTTTAATCACATAGATTTACTGGAACACACAGAATGTAATTCAAATCACATTGACATCTATGAAGGTGAAGGTACCACTGGACCACTTTTAGGTCAAATTTGTAATAATGCAATTCCCACACCTTTCACAAGCTCCGGAAATATTCTTACCGTTCATCTGGTAACTGACTATGGACCGACGGTTGGTGATAAGTTCGATGCAACATACTCAACATTTTCTAACGGTACTTTATCTTATTAATAAATTTCTGAAGATTTTAAGTGGAGCGTTCGCAGTACAAAGTAAATAAAATTTTAGCTTGCGGAGGAAGGTACACATCCGAAAAAGGTACGATAGCTTCACCCAACTACCCCCTCAGTTATCCAAGTCAAACGGATTGCGTTTGGATCATCAAGAATTCTCCGGGCAGTAGAGTTGGCCTGACGTTCGACGAGTTCGAACTGAACGAAAGCGAATTCTGCGACACCGATTACGTCGAGATCAGAGAGAAGGATGGAATAGGAAAGTTGAGAGGCACATTCTGCGGAAAAACTGTGCAAAGTTTAACGTCCACGGAACCGCTGTGGATAAGATTTAAGAGTTCAGCAGCTTCCACTGGAAATCCAAAAGGATTCAAGGCAAGATACGTCCTGTTCTTTGGCGATGAAATAACGGGAGATTCCGGAGAGATAACTTCACCTATGTATCCACGACCTTATCGCAGGAGCGAAACGATTATGTGGCGAATTACGGTTGATTTCAATTACGTAATTAAATTGGAATTCGAAGATTTTAATTTCGACAACTACGAAGATTACTGCTACGCGTCGATAAAGGTAAGTTGAATGTATATTGAACGTATAGGCGGTATTATAATTTGGAATCTTTTTAACAGATTTACGATGGTTACAACGATGAAGCTCCTCAATTGAAAGAGTTGTGCGGACTTTCGATTCCCAAGGATACAATAACATCCTCTGGCAATATGCTTTACATCGAAATGGAGAATAACTACGATACAGTAGGAAGTTGGTTCCGCTTGAAGTGGGTAAAGGTGCCTCGTTCGTCAGTCAGCGAAATAAACGTAGATGAACAAAGTAAGTATACGGAATTTTAAAAGTTTGCAGTCGTCTGCAACGTTTATTCAATTATTGTGTAATGCGAAAATTTCTTCTCCAGCCTCCGCAAACAGCGAAATGATAACGTTAACCGACTCAAACGGAACGTACAATTTCCACTCCCCGGGATTCCCCGACGGTTACGAGAACTCATTGTCGTACTCGTGGACTTTCGTGTCACCAGTCGGCACTCACATAATTCTTAGATTTTTGACGATGAACCTGGAGGAATCGGAAGGCTGCATCGCCGATTACGTAGCCATTTACAACGGTTATAATACCGAGGCACAAAATCTTTTGAATAAAACATGCTTGTCAAATGCTGTTATGAGTACTTACACTGGCGGTAATGTCATGACAGTCCAGTTCGTTACGGATGTTTACGTGAATAAAACTGGATTCTCCGCTATAGTTATGCAAGGTAATTACAGTTTTAATATTCAAAATTCAACAGTTCTATATTGTTCAAACAAATATTGACCATGAACATTTTAAAGCGTGCGGAGGATTAATTGAGCAATCCAGCGGTGTCATTCAGCTGAATAGTAGTGCCTATTCTCAAAGAACTCGTCCGTACATTTACTCTTGCGAATGGATTGTCAAAGTGAGAGTCGGTAGACGAATCAACGTCAGAGTCACCGAGCACAGTATTGACAATAAAGGCCATCAAAACGATCAAAATAATTCTTGCATAACTAATTATCTTATGGTAAGATTTGAAAGAAGCGCTAAAAACGTAAGGTTTTCGATTACAAATCATCCTGAAAATCTCGTGTATTTCAGCTGAAAAACGGCGGTTCTGCTAGTTCACCATTATTGGGAACCGGAAAGTACTGTAACAGCGCCTTGCCACCCGTACAAAATACGAGCAGCAATTATTTGTACGTCAAGCTGTCGGTGGCTTATGCATCGGTCAATTTCTTCTTAAGTTTCAAGTCAGTAAGATTCATTTAAACATTTGTAGAAACGTAAAAACAGTTTATTCAACGATCGATTATCTCCTTTTAGAGAGTTGGGACACGACTGCGGAGGAAAGGTTATTCTGAACAGTTACAAAATGAACTCGCAAGAACTGATATCTTCGCCAAACTATCCAAACATCCCACCGCCTCACACGGAATGCTTCTGGACTTTGATCAGCAAGGACGAGACCCGATTGTCGATTCATTTCATGGAAAGATTCGATTTTGCATACAGCGACAAGTAGGTTTACTTGAACTTAAACTTTATATCGAGTAAACTATATATTTCTTAAAAACAATTTTTAGCTGCGACCGCGAATACATAGAGATCAAAGACGGAGGAACAGACGAATCGCCCTCGTTAGGAAGATACTGTAAAAATCCACCTCCCAGTTCCATAACAACCAGTGGAAATGTGATGTACGTCCATTACTTCACCGATCTCGCCGAGCCCCGAAACGGCTTTAAGGCGCTGATAACTAACGGTAAATTTCGCAGTAAGATTTCACTTTACCTCGAAAATAAAGAGACTAAATAATAATCGATGATTCCAACTTCCCGTAGACGTCTGCGGTGGAATCGAGAGGGAAGCTCGCGGAAGTTACATAAATTCGCCGAATTATCCCGAGGATTACGACACCCGCTCGCAGTACTGCAGCTGGTGGATCATCGCGCCGTACAACAGTCGCACCATACGGCTTCAATTCGAGGAACTTAATCTACCTATGCAGAGTAATTGTACCGGCACCGATCACATCACCGTGTTCGAGAAGATGCCTGGAGCTTTCACAAGTAAATTTCTGCACTTTTTTAATTTGAAATTTTAATAATCGTTGGTGGTAATAACGGTGACTTACTTTCTGCTTATTGCAGACGTTACGGAGGTTGGAACTTACTGTGGAAGGAATAATCCAGGTCCGATCGACGTTTTGACTAGTGAAGCTTTAATAGTTTTTCATAGTTCATTTTCGCAATCGAATGGAAGATCAGTTTTTGCCAAGCGGTTCCGCCTCAATTACACATTCAGTATTGCTGGTAAGTTTGTTTGTACATTTATCTATTCTAATATAAAAACTTAAATATAATTCTAATTAAAATCAGCCTTCACACAGTCTAAATACAATAAAAAAATATTAATTCAATCGACAAAATATAATTAGGTTGCGGAGGTCAGCTGAGTGGCATGGAAGGTGAATTCCAAACTGTCGGTTACCCTCGTCCTTCCATTTATAGGTAACTATAATAGATTGTTAATAGTAAATTGTAGAATCTAACAAACTCGATTTGTTTAAGATACTGTAAATGGAAGATTACCGTTCCCGAAGGATACCAAGTTGTTGTTAATGTAGAGAATTTGGACGTATCCAACAATAACTATTCTCGCAGAGGATACGTAGTGGTATTTAAAACTTTGTTCCTATTTTTTTTTTTTTTTTAAATTAAGTAATCATTTTTACAAGTCAGTTTACTAATTTACACTTTTCCATTTTTTTTTCTAGTTCCACAACGATCCGATATACACTGCCCCGATAATATCAATACGCGACTCTAAATCGAGGACAGTCGCAAGTTCTTCGAACATAATGAGCGTTACGTACCTGTCGAACGGTGACCTCCAAGGATTGAAAGCCAGCTACACTGCGAGGGCGCCGGCACGTGAGTATTTTTTCGATCGGATTAAGGCTGCGAATCTGGAAGCAATCGGAAAAGAGGACTGTAAAATTAATTTTATTTCAATTTTGTTTATATTATTTTTTGAGTAGTCCATCGATAAAAAAAAATATCAAGCTTGACTTGCCGTAAAAGGAGATTTACTTCTTTAAAAAAATTCAATAGATCATTAACGAGAATCGATTTTAAAAACTTTATTCTCACTCCAATAGCTTGCGGAGGAGTACTGAACTCCTGGCAGGGTACAGTTACGAGTCCGCAAAGCCCTCCCTTCAACCAGGCGCAGTTTTATTGCAAATGGCTCGTTCAGCAGCCAAAAGATGATGATTACAACAGCGACAGGAAAGGCCTAACGTTGGCACTCAAAGTTTCTGGAATCATCAATAACGGAGGACCGTCTTTGACCTGCAGAAATTATGTGACGAACGTAGTGGTAAAAGGTATCGAATCGCGCTTTATTTAACCTCGATAAAAGCAATGCCCGATGAACAAAGCAACGTCGTCCTGTTTGTTTTAGGAGAAGGACTGGTTGCCGCCATATGCGGGGACATGTCTAAAGAGCCGATGGTCGTAACGAGTCCCTTCAAATCGCACACCATCGAGGTATTTTGCCACGAACTAATATTTTTTTAAGAACCGTTCTATATTCGCAACGTCTCTTTTCACAGGCCATGAACGGCACCAACACCAGAACGTCCGTCAATTTCACGATAGACTACAAGTGGCACAAGTGCGGCGGAATTCTGACCGGCCCCAGCGACACGATTCGACCGCCGAAGAACGCGACCTACCCCATATACTGCGCCTGGAAGGTCAAGTACCCGGACGTGGACAACGAGATACAGATATCGTTCAAGAAAATGAATCTCGGCTCCTGCGAGAACGGATACGTGCTGATAAAGTATAATACTTTTCGTTCCTAAGAAATTAGCCTTACTTCGTCGGACTAAATCGACTAAAAACGGTATAACGCTTTCTCGCGCAGAGGCAGAACGTATCACTCGCCGACGATCGGGAAGTACTGCGGCAACGAGGTGCCGCAGAACTCCATCACTCATCCCTCGAACGTGCTCACCGTCGAGTTTTACGCCAAGGACAGCTCGGCCGACTTCGAGATCAGCTTCGATTCCGGATCTTCAGCCTGCGGAGGAAATGTGAGAGCGAGGAGGTCGGAGATCAGATCCCCCGGGTGAGTTATCCGTTAATTTTCACCGGGAACGTTCGAAATAATATTAAGTTTTTCTGAAATTGTAAAAACATTTGGATCTCTTCAGATTCCCAGTTAATTATCCGCAGAATACTGAATGCATTTGGGATATAGAAGCTAATAACGGATATCACGTCGGGTTAAGCTTCGTCGAGAGATTCAATCTGGAAACCAGCACAAATTGCCAAAACGATTACGTCGAGGTAAGTTCGAGCATTTGCGAATATATATATATATTGAAAAATATCGAGATTATACATAAAAAATGTGCTTTGCACAGATTTTCGAATATAAAACAGAACCGGAAACCGACGTGAGCCGGTACCACAGTATGGGTAAAGTTTGCGGCCGCAACGCGCCAGAAAAGCCCTTCAATTCCACCACCAACCGAATGCGGGTGAAATTCGTTACGAACGACAATATCGAGGGCGAAGGATTTAAAATTGTCTGGAGTCAGAATTGCGGTGGCGTTTTCGAGGTCTCGAAAACTATGAAGTACATCGATTCGCCCAGCAATAGGTACTCTTATCCGCCGAACTCCTATTGTAATTACACTCTCGTGGCTCCGGACGAACAAGACATCATCGTCGAATTCACCTCGTTTTACCTCGAAGGTGCTGTATATAGATACTAATCGATTATTTGTAAAAAAAAAATCTGCTCGCACGCGACTTGAACAATCTTTAATTATCAAAACGCAGGTAGTCCTGAATGCGCGTACGATAATTTGACGATGACCTCCTACAACGGAGAGTGGATGCAGTGGACGAATACTTGGTGCGGCATGGATTCGCCCGGAAGGAAGGTGGCCCGAGGAAAGATGGAAATAATATTCAGGTCGGATTCCTCCATCAATCGCGAGGGATTCAAATTCAAATACTTCCTCAACGGTAAGCTATATTTATTAAAAAACCGTTTTTTTTCACCGCTGACTTCGAAAAATACTTACGTAAAATAAAAAATGTTTAGACTGCGGAGGTACCATAACGAAGCCAAGAATAATAGCCCCATTAATAGAAGAGGATCCCGAGCAATACGCTTACTTGGATTGTAAATGGGTCGTGACGGCTCCTCCTAAGAAGAGCGTACTCGTGCGGTTTGAGAAATTCAACCTCGATCAGCCTCTGGGAAGGTAAGGCGATTGAAAGTGGTTTAACGTTTTCGTTTTGGTTTGTTCGAAAGGACGTACTTAATTCTTGGTTGCTTTCAGCTGCATAACGAATTTCGTGCGGCTGTACGAAGGAAACTCCACCGAGAAGAAGAATCAGAAGGCGACGTTCTGCGGAGATTTGGATAACAATTTGCCGGTTTTGCAGTCTGTTAACAGTACGCTGACTATTCTTTTCCGATACAGTTCTTATGGAAATACAAATAGTTCTATTAAAGCTGCGGTGAGTATTTTTTTGAAACAACTGTATTGTTCATAAACGATTGCACTTATAATTCAGAGGCAAATTTTTTAATTAAATGCTCGTTTAATGATACTAACGGTTTTTAAATTAGTGCTATAAAAGTGCTATAAAAAGTAAATTTTGCTATTAAAGTGTACAAAAAAACTAATACTTCACGCTTCATCGTTCGTCCTCAGATCCTCTTCGTAAAGGGCCCGGAAGAAGGTTGCGGAGGCAACATAAACTTAACCCACCTCTACGACTTTAGAACCCAAACCGGGGAATTTTACGAGCCCTTCCAGGACTGCCACTGGCTGGTCACCGTTCCTCAAGGCCAGACGATTCAGTTCTCTCTGGACAAAGTCGACTTGAAGAACACGACGTTCAACGACACCTTGGTGGACAAGAAAATGGCTTGCAACAGCGATTACTTGGAGGTGAGCTTTATCATCGAATTGACGTTCTTGTTATAAACGAGAGGATTCTCTTTTTTTTCTTTTTAACGACAGGTTCGCGACGGAGGCCCGTACGCGGAAGTACTGGCCCGAATCTGCGGAAGTGGGATATTCCCGTTAATATACAGTACTACTAATTTGATGTGGCTTAGATTTGTGTCCGACGGGCTGAACGAGGGTCGCGGAGCTGAGGGAACGCTGAAAGCCACTTTGGGTAATTACATATTTAATACATCAATCCTAATTATTGCGTTATATTAATTTAGCTAAAACGAAATTTAATTCGATTTGTTATGTTTATTATAATTTTAAACATTGCATAAACAGTTAAATATTGTACTTGGAAAATTTCAAAATAGATCTCAACGAGAATATTCAAAGAAAGTTTGAAATAAAAATTGGATATATATATATATATACATTTTTTTTAGCAAATTGCGGACCTACGGACTTATATGTCACTAATACATCGCAAGTACTTACACCGCCAGGCTATCCCAATACTATCTATCGTAACGTTAACTGCAGGTGGGTAATACACGCAGGTCCCGGCAGATACAAGAGGCTGAGAATAGTTTTCGACGAATTCTCACTGGAAGACGGAGAAAAATGCGAATGGGGAGACTACTTACAAATCTCCGATATGGACGTGAGTAAAATTTTCGTTCGATATCTATTAAAAATTTTTGTCTCAAAATCCCTCTTTTACTTCGCAACAGAACCGAGAAATCATAAGCGAAGGATTCGGCGAAGGATTAACGATCGAAGGTGGTAGCAAAGGCGGCAGCATGCACAGTATCCTTATCGTAAGTATCAAATCTTTTTTCGGCAAAAAGCTTTCTAAAAATTCTCACGAAACTATTTTCGACACTTCCGCAGGCCAGCAGATCGCCTCAACACGCTTACAAATACTGCGGCAGCCACTTACCCCACGACTACTACAGGTGAGGATTCTCGTTTTTTTAAAATTAATTAGCACTCTTTAAAAATACCGCTCAATTTTTCCGCAGCGACTACAAAGACGTGGAGATCGTTTACAAGTCGAAGGGGGACAACGGCTCGGGCAAGAAGAAAGGATTCAAGCTCGAGTACAGCAAAGCGAGCTGCAATCGCAATTACACGATGCCGCAAGGCAGAATCAGCCACGACGAAGTCGTCGACTGCCGGGTTATGATCCAGACCGATCCGGGCATGACTATCAACATGTACTTCAATCACTTCTTCCTTCCCGGATCGCCCGACTGTTCGAAGGCGAAAATGGAGGTGATTACATACAATTTATTAGACGTCGACTAATTCGAGAGAGATAGAGAGCCTTTCGTAAACGAATTTAACGTTTAAGATCCGAGACGGAGGCTTCGACGGCCACGTTATACAGACCGTCTGCGGCTTCGAGATCCCGAATCCGGTGTTCAGTACGAAGAACGTCGTTAGCTTCCACGCCATTGGCAACAAGGATAGGGATTACATGGGCACCGCTTACGATATAACTTACACGACCACTAATGAAGGTAAAAATGAAAGGGGGCACTTTGTTTGGGAAAGCTGACGCAGAGTTTTGGCGAAGCTTGAAATCAAATATAAGAGAATCGAAGTGGTGATTTTTGATACTGATGACAGCTATCATGAATATATTTATTTATTTATTTATTTATTGAAAATATACGGACTTGAAGTCTTTTTACAAAAGAAATGCAGTATAATTTTTGGAAGACGCTTTCGCTGCGCAGGCTTGCATTAAATGCTCTTCCAAAAAGAAAATAAATAAATCTTGAATACTAAACTAATAACAGTCTTATAGATCAATAAACAACAAAAATTAACAATTTGCGTAATGAATTTAGTCTTAACCGAATATATGTGAAATTAACGCTTAATTAATTAATAATTAATCTAAACGCTGATGGTTATTTCTGTCAATAATTTATTTCATTAAAATTTAAACAAAAAAATTCTGTTTTTTTATTCCCTGAAGAGGATTGAAACGTTTGGTCGAATAAAAAATTATTGACAGAAATAACCATCAGTGTTCAGATTAATTTCGTATACGCATAAGAAATATCTTCTATTCTTCCAAATAAAATTTCACGTCCTTCCTACTGTTTTAAGTCTCTTTCCATAATTAATCTTTTAAAAAAAAAATCAACATTCTCAATGTTAACAATACCCGTAGGACGAGGCTGCGGAGGGGTCTTCTACAACTACGGCGGCATATTCACGTCCCCGATGTACCCCACTCCCTACCGAAACAGGTCCACCTGCGTCTACGACGTCGTGGTGCCGAAAAACCTGAAAGTCACCCTGTCCTTCTCCGTCTTCGACATCGGGGTGAAGAGCATGTGCGAGACCGACTACCTGAGCATAGCGGACGTCATCGACGGCCAGGGAATCGTGGAGCCGCCCACCAATTACTGCGGAGGAGTAAGTTTCGGATTATCGCGGCCGATGATTTTATACGAATTGTTGTCTTTACGACCGTTTTTTTTTTCGTAATTTTCAGGACACACCGGCGGACTTCATCGGGCGAGGATACAGCGCGAGAATCACCTATTCCACGAGCATAAACAACGGCGGCACCGGCTGGGTCGCGCATTTCGCGGCGAAGGGATGAAGATGATTATAGATGTTTATAGCGTTCGAGGGGAATTTCAAAAATATTGCTTGAATAAAAAAGATTTGGGCTGTCCGTCGAGATGATTTTAAATGGATTTTTGTAAATATATATTGCGATTCCATTCACCTTTTTATAAAACCGTTTGTTATCTGAATGTGTCGCGTGTTGAGCAATGTATGTGAATTTGCAGAATAGGCTGTAAATAGTTTAAGAAGTATTTTATAAGTATACTTTCGATAAGGGAACAAAATATGATACTCTTCCATTGTATTGAGAGGAGGATTTTATATGTTGATACTAGAACGTATTTGATAAAATATAACAAGTTATGCATAAATAAAAATTTAAATAATCTTCAAAATCTTTGTTTTTATAATAATTCATAAGCATTTCTTTTTAATTAGAAATTTCTAAATATTTATATTCCTTTTACCTTCCTCTTTACCTTGAGATTTATTTTTTCCAAGATCCTACCGGGAAAACACTAAAGGTTTAAATAGCAAAACAATAAATAAGCGATAAATAAACTTTGTATCGTTATCTGAAAACCACGCATTATCAAAATCCTTCGCGCGAAGGTGTGACATTGTTCAGGTTGCCGATAATGAATAAGTAACCTTTACAACGTACTACCCTCTTAGCATTCGAAATTTTATCTTTTTTTAAGGACGAATACGCGCTGTATCTAATCTTATTGGGCTATCTAATTAAACGCTATGCAAATCAGTAGGTTAGTGGGACTTGTACTTTCCGACACTTATCTCTCATCGTAATTCATTTCAATTCGAGCAATGTCACGATAGTTTATTAGTTGCATATAAAAGCTTTCGATTTGGCGGGATTTGTTAAACTTCATCGGCCGGCATCGTTATGAATTACGGAATCATTTGTTTTGGCGTAGCATTTATTGCTGGTAAGTTTAATTTTGAATCTGCAGCCGCGATTCATTCAAGTGATTTTTTTTTAACGTTTTCATCAAATAAAAACATACTATATACACTGTTGTTTAAACAAAGTACAATAAAATTAATTAAATTAAAATTAAAGAAACTAATGGTAAGAGGACCCTCGTTAATTTCTTGATTGTATGTATTACCATCACTTTTTTTTTATTTCAATTATCGAAACCTGTTGTTGTCTACTTCAGATTTATAAAAAAAAATTGATCAAACCAATTAAAATCTACCTCTTCAACGCAGGCGTCTGCGTTGGCTTCCAGCCGAGAATAATCGGCGGTGACAACGCAAACATCGAGGACTACCCTTACCAAGTCTCGCTACGATGGACCTACGGAGCGCCGAAGCCGATGCACTTCTGCGGCGGTTCGATCGTCGACAAACAGCACATCGTCACGGCCGCTCACTGCGTGGACAAGAAGACGGCGCCCGGCTTGATGGGCTACATAAAAGTTTACACGGGAAGCAGTAGATCCGATCAGGGGAGGAGTTACGACGTGAAGAGAATCGTGGTACATCCCGGTTACAGAGGAGCGAGCAATTCGTATCTCAACGATATCGCGATTATTACGGTAATATAAAAACGCTTGATTTCGCTAAAAAATTTGCTTTCGAGAGAGGGTCGTAATATTCTTCGAAAAAGTAAACCAAGAACATTTCGACGAGATTCAATTCCAAAACTCCATTTCCTCCTGTTTTCACTTTCGACAGCTGAAAGATTCGATCGAGTTCGACCAATCTCAGAAGCCAATAAAGCTCCCTCGCAGAGACGTCTACAGCGGCGCCAGCGCCACCATCACCGGATGGGGATCCACTAACAGGGCCACCCAAGACACGCCGGCCAATCTGCAGAAAGCCGCGATGAAGCTCCTCACGAGCAGTCAGTGCCAGCAGCGACTCATATACTCTCTCAAAAATACTCAGGTCTGCGCCGTTCACAGAGACGGATTGGGAGTGTGCACGGTAAATTTCAACGAACGATCGGTAACGATTCTGATTGATGGAGGCTAAGTGGGGCGGTGTTTTGTTTGTTTTGCAGGGTGACAGCGGCGGTCCTCTGGCTGTTAACGGCGAGCTCGTGGGTATCGCTTCGTACGTCGTGCAGTGCGGCAAAAGCTACCCGGACGTTTATACCAACGTTTATTCTTTTACGAGCTTTATTAAACAGAATACGGACGTTGAATAGACGTTGTTATGATTGTGCCGCTACTGTGATATATCTGGTGTTAATTGTTAAACAAAAATTTAATTTGATAAATTAGATAAATTTCAATATTTGTTAATTTTGTTGATAATAAACCTCTTACTGTCTGATCAGTTTAGATATATTTTATTTAATTATTTAGAAATGTTATTAATTATTTAGAGTGAAAATTTAAATGTTCCCATTTTTAAGGATAAATCAAAGTAAAAATTGACAAAAGTAATTACGGAATGCTGTAGACTAGAGTGGTAGCTGCCATCGTAAAGACAACAAAGATAACATAATCGTTTGCAAAATGCAAGGTTTGCGTAAAACAAGAATTCGAGCTGATAGTTGATACAGTCTGGTCCAATACTTCAATGTATAAATTACATTTTCTACATGTGTCGCGTAGAATATAAAGAAATGTCTCAGATCACGCGTAATTGTCGGCCGAGGCGAAGCCGAGGTTGACAAACGTGTGATCTGAGGCTTCCTTTTTTACTGGCCAAGGTGTCTATACGCGGCGCCCACTTTTTTAAAAATCTAAGTATCGGAACGTTTTTAAATGTGTAGCATGATCTGTTCCGTATCGTAACGCTCAACTCATGGCTCAGCTGAGAACCGTCGGTAAAATGCTTTCTAAATGAATAGATTTATTTCAAATAACTTAAAAATGAACAGAGGTCGACTGCCTTTGGCAAGAAAAAGTTACATTAGAAGCTTTCTACTGCGGACGGCAACCCCAGTCAAATAGTTAATTTCGGAACGTTCCATAATTCAATGTAATTTTAATAAAATTCGGAACACTCTGAAATCGGGCGCCCGAGTTTCGGAATACGCCCACTATTTTTCTGCTCGACGTGACGACGTTGCCGGAAAGCGGCAACTTCGTTTCGCGCAGCGACCGCCGGAGGGCAGAAAATTAAACAAAGTCAAATCAAATTCATTATTCTTTCAATTATCAAAAATACTTTTTACTGCTCCTTAATTAATTAATTTAAAATAATAAATTTAACTTTAATATTTTTATGAATTTTCTCATTTCATTTTTACACTTTACTTGAGAAATATGCTTCTGTTGCCAGTTTTTCCAAACGCTTAATTACAAATCAAATGAAAATTAGATTTATAAAAATTGTATAATGCTAACAACTAAAATGCTCATAATTTAATTTACCTATCTAATAGCAGTGCAGAACATCGAAGCTTATAAAACATGCATTTCGCAGGTAGTTCGGAGATGCGCGCGCAAAGGTGGGGGCTTTAGGCAGGCATTGGCTTTCGCACTTGGCTATTGGCTCTACATTTCTTTTGTGCTCTGCCGTGGAGTCGTTTGTGTAGGTGCAGACTGCGAACGAGCGGCTAGTAGTTCCCCGGTTGCGCCTCTCCCTCCTGGATCAATGAGAAGTCACCCGAGCGAGGCCAAGTAACGGTGCGAGTGCAAGGCGAGCGTCGTCCGAGTCCTTGCCTTCTAGGTTATAATTCCCGTGGCGGAAAGACGATGAGCAGCGACAGCATCACGAGTCGTGAGCGCGGATGTAGCGCTTCTCTATTAGTGGTAAACGCAAATTTTCTCTGCCACATCACGATTCACGAGCGTCCTTGGTGGTGCGAATCGAGCGCGACAAATGCAGGCCCCATCTGTTTCGAGAGCGCACTGACCCCGATTGCACAGCTTGCCGTCCCGCTCGCTTTGCACTAAACGATTTAGCCACGAGTTCAACTTTTCTTTTTTTCTTTTTTTTTGGAAGAGCTATTTTACGAGAGAGCAACACTTGGCAGCTCGCGATTGTTTAGTCGGCCAAGTTTGATTCGAGTGTGTGTTTACAAACGCTTGTGTGGGTTTTGGTGGAGAGACTGGAGGGAGAGATAGGAAGAAGGCAATTTTAATGACTTGCTTTTATTTTGGCTTTTAGGAAGTAGTAGCCAATGATGCTGTACTTGCAGCGTGATTGAAGAATACTTGAAGCTGCTTGTGGACAAGAGTTGTACTAGACAATGATTGCCACTACACCTGTTAACTCTTGACGAAGCAGGACATCTAGATTAACAACCAAAATGGCGAGTTGTTCTGTCATTTATCACAGCTGTATGCTGCTGCTTATCTTTGGATGCAGCTTGCATGGAGCTGTGGAGATATTTGACGATGGCAGAATAGAATACATGAGCAGGGAGGAGAGAGAAACATTAAAGTTAGTACTATTGCTAAGCTGTTGTTTTATGTTGAACCAATATTTTCATGTAGATTTTTTTACAGGCAAGAAGCAAAAAACATGTTTTATCATGCTTACAATGCTTACATGGATAACGCATATCCTGCTGATGAATTAATGCCATTAAGCTGCAAAGGCAGATATCGAGGATCAGAACCTGATCGTGGTGATATAGACTCTACTCTTGGAAAGTAAGTTATAAGTAATATATAGACTCTTAGATCATATTATTACCATTTAATAACATTCATGTTTACAAAGTTAACAAGATTAGTATAGCAATAGTGAAAAATGTATATTTAAAAAATCATTTTACATTTAGTTCAAAATTATAATATATTGCTCAAAAATGCATAATATTTACAATTATTTTAGTTGATTTAAAAGTAATTATTACAAAATATATATTTTTTTCTTATTTTTGAATACTTAGAATAAGCTAGAACTTTGATAAGATATGGTATCATGTTTCTAAAGTTATAAAATTTTTTATAGCTTTTCCCTGACATTAGTGGATACACTTGACACTCTAGTGGTAAGTTTTTTAACTTAAATGTTAATGATTTTACAACCATATTAGTGATTTTACACAATTAACTCAATCATTAATTTGTTTTAGGTTATAGGTGATATAAATGAATTTGAATCTGCTGTAAAGCTTGTTATTAGGGATGTTTCATTTGATACAGACGTTATAGTTTCATTATTTGAAACAAATATTCGTATGTTAGGGTGTGTATTTGGATTTTTTATTCAGTTTAAAGTTAAATATAAAATTTGACATTATTTTCGTTTCTTTTAGTGGTCTTCTAAGTGGTCATATTTTAGCTGATTACATTAAGCAAAGAGAGAATTCAATGTCTTGGTATAAAGGAGAACTATTAGATTTAGCCAAAGATTTGGGGTACAGATTCTTACCTGCATTTAATACATCTACTGGAATACCATTTGGAAGAGTAAGTCCACATAGAATAACAAATTTAAAAAAAACAGTTTAATAATACAAAATGAATTTATAGATAAATTTGAAATACGGAATGAAAGGAGTACCTTCTGAAATGACAAGAGAAACTTGCACTGCCTGTGCTGGTAGCATGATTCTGGAACTGGCTGCATTATCAAGATTAACAGGAGAATCTATATTTGAGGTAGGTATTTTTATTATGAATATGCATAAAATTAAAAGAATTTTTTTAAATAAAATCAATTTTTATTTTTAGGAAAAAGCACAAAAAGCAATGGATGTTTTGTGGAAACTAAGACACAGAGGGACCGATTTAATGGGGTCTGTTCTTAATGTCAACTCCGGCGATTGGGTTCGAAGAGATTCTGGAGTCGGTGCTGGAATTGATTCTTACTACGAATACTGCTTGAAAGCTTACATTCTTCTTGGTGATGAAAAGTATTTAGGTCGATTTAATAAACACTATCAGGCTATAATGAAGTATATTAGTCAAGGACCTATGCTATTAGATGTTCACATGCATAGACCAAATACAAATTCAAAAAATTTTATGGATGCTTTGTTAGCTTTTTGGCCTGGAGTTCAAGTAAGATAATCTGTAAAAATATATTAAGCGTCTGTATATTCTAATAGATGACAATATGATTTAATTAATTATTTTCTTTAGGTCCTTAAAGGTGATATAAAACCAGCAGTTGAAACACATGAAATGCTTTATCAAGTCATGCAAAGGCATAATTTTATTCCAGAAGCATTTACAACCGATTTTCAAGTAATATATAACAATCTTATCAATAAACATTTTTTATCTGACAAAAGGAGAGAGGAACATTGCACATGTAAATTGATAACTCAAAGCGTGTTTGGTTTTTTAATTGAATGAAATTTTAGTTTTACTTGAATTTGCTTTGTTGTGTTTTAACTTTGTTTGTGGTGTCAAGCATTCAAATACAAAGGCCATTTTAAGAGAATCAAAGAGTGTGCCAAAATCCCCTCCTTTACTTTTAAAAATAGAATTTAATACAATTTTTCGCAGGTACATTGGGGTCACCATCCTTTAAGACCTGAATTTTTAGAATCCACATACTTCTTGTACAAAGCAACTGGAGATCATTATTATTTAGGCGTTGGCCGCAAGGTCCTAAAGAGTTTGCAGACGTACGCTAGAGTGTCATGCGGATTTGCTGCAGTGTCAGACGTCAGAACTAATAAACACGACGATACTATGGACAGTTTCGTACTCTCTGAAACTTTCAAGTATTTATTTTTGCTATTTGCTGATCCGAGTGATCTACTACTGGATCTAGATGAATACGTTTTTACTACTGAAGGTCATCTATTGCCACTATCTTTAGCGTCTGTTAGAATTAACGCAACAACGGTAATTTCTTTATTTTTTTAATATTTTTATCTTTTCACTGATTTCATTTGATTAAGTTAGATATTTTTTGCAGGAACTTGAAAAAGAAAATGTTTACGTGGACGAAGCAGATCGAACTTGTCCTAACAGTTTGCATTTATTCCCTGCTTCAGTGCGACAACCATTAAGAAATATGGTTGAAGATGTATGTCCAAAACGTCTCACTAAAAAGAGATTAAGCGCCTCCCAGTTTCAACCCAGTAATTTAGAGCATTCAAAGATGCTTAGTGATATGGGCATCACTATTTTAACTCTCGGTGACGGAAGCGTTCAGCTTTTGCACACCTTCTCAAATGCCAAATCGCCGCAAGATGCTGAAGAGGGTCTGCTGTTTATGCAAGAAATGGTTGAGCTTAGCAAAACCCAAACTCAACCAACGGAAACAAAACCGGTGCTCATCAAGTTTCCCAAAGCCAACACTTGGCCGCCTCAAGATACCGTTTTGCTGGCTGGTCCAGCTCACTTTGGCCCTGATTTAAGGATCGGGGATCGTTCTGTAACTGGAAAATTGGCACTTGCGAATCCTACATTAGCTTGTACAGACTTGAATAATGCCAGTCAACTGAAAGGCAAGGTTGTTCTTTTAGATAGAGGTGGTTGTATGTTCATCGATAAGGTATGCAATCATAGTCGCAATCATATATTATTAATTATCAAATTACGCAAATGAATTTCCTATTGAATGAAGTTTTTATTACAGGCTCGTAGAATACAAAAGGCTGGTGCTGTAGCTGGAATAGTAGTAGATAGCAATCTTTTATCCAGTGCTGAAACTTCTCCATTGTTTGCCATGTCGGGTAATGGGAAACGAACTGACGATGTTAAAATTCCTTTTGCATTTTTATTTTATGCAGAAGCTAGACAATTAATTCGGGGCATCACTGCAGCTGGAGGATCTTTAACTGTTACTATAGGTAACAAAAACGTTAAACAAATATAAAAATATTAATAAAACATTAATAAAATATTTATTTAATTATTTGTTTTATTAATTAAACGGGCATATTGTCCAATTACAACCAGACAAATGTCCAGTATAAATATAAATATACAGGGGCAGAAACCCCCATAGCAAATATTAAAATTTCTATAAAATTTTTGTAGGCGGTACAATAAATAAAGATGAAGCGCAATTAAAAGCTCCAACAGATTTGTCAATGTTCGAACGATTAAAAGGCACTCTAAAAAAAATACTGTCTCAACAATTGACTCAGGTTTGTATTGCTTGGTGCATAACTATACTTTTTGTAGAAGATTTTATCGCTTGGATAATATATTTATTAAAAAGATAGTGCCGCTTGATTCGTCGTGATATACCGTAAGAGCTTTATTTTTTGTAGAAGTGTTACAAATTACCAGAACAAATTGATATTAACTTAAGTGCGTATATACGCTTTGCGAATGAAGAAGACCTTGCTTGTATTTTTAGAAATTTTTACATCCACTGTATATACAAACTCGATAACTTATATTTTGTAAGATTCGCCTATTGTACTCAAAAAATGTAACAGTTTGAGAGTGTTTAGACGTATAAATCAGCCGAATGTTTTGCATGAACTTTATTGATTGGAATTTTTACTTTGCTTTAGTGTTTTAATAATTCAAAGTTTATTTGCAAAATTTTACATTTTAGTTGATAAATAGAATAAGTTTATTATTGTTAGTACTTTTATTTGTTGTTTTGGACTATTCTTGCTCAAATTGCGACTCGATGGCGTTTTTGTTTTTTCATGTAGAATCCTCAATCAACCGGCAACCTTGATGTACCTGTGAAAAGTACGCTGGCTGATCAAGAGCAATTTAATTTAGCTCACTTGCGAGCCCTTGTCATGGGTGATTCTGAAGAACAACAGATAAAAATCAGCCTGAACGTCAACGCATTAGCACACTTCGAGTTGTGGCAAAATGAGAATAAGAATGAAACGGACTGGTTGTTAATGAGAAAAATAATAGTTAACGAATTGTTTGGAACGATAAGACTCAATAATAATGGTTTTGTGATATACAGTCATGGAGTTTCGAAACTTTTTACATTCATAATGAATAGAAGAGGGTTGGACCCAGAGGTTGTACATAAAACGAAAATGTCGGATCAAATTCTGTGGTTTTTAAAGGAATTAAGTGAAGTTAGACCTGACCCATCGATCGTTATCCTTTACTTCGATTTATATCCGGATGTAAATAAACAGCAATTTCTTTCGTCTTTATTTCGATTCGCCGCGTATAATATCAAAAAAATCTACGATACTGTATCTATCAGCGAATCACAAGTAGAGAAAATCCTGCTCAGAAATTTAGATAATTTGAGTAGTGTTATTCAATCATTAGAGTACCAAACATTTTTAAAGAAATACCTCCCAGATATAATACGGTACATTATTAATTCAAATTTAAACTCAACATCCAGAGAACCTGATCCAGAACAAAATATTTTCTCCATAAATGGATTCGTTATTGAAGAGTTTGATTTTAATAATCAAGATGTAGAAAAAGCTTCTGAACAGCTTGATGAAGCTGAAAAAAGAACAGCTGATATTACCGGTTTTAAAACAAGTGGCATACGAATCGAACGGGCAACTCCACCTAAAAGTACGAAAAGAAATGAACCTGATGAAAGTAAAATAGAAATAAATATACATTCAAAGTATGATGTAAACATAGATCCTAGTATATTTATCGATGTGCAAGATGAAGAAAATTTGGACAACAAACACAACGAAGGCAATCAAGAAAACAAACCCAAATTAAAAATTGAAGAGATCAAAAAAGAAGTGCCTAAAATTGTGGTTAAAGACTTTAAACATTCAGATAGCGCTAACAAAAATAAAATTTCATTGAAGGAAAAAGCATTGACTGTTATTGAAAAGGAGTTTGTAAATGATAGTGAAATCATCAGCAGTAAATCTGAAAATGAACAAGCTCATGATGAATTGTAAAACTGGTTAATTTTATAATTGATATCATTTTTTAAATGAATGTTTTTTCAAGTTCACGTCAATTTCATCTTAATGAAAAAACACTTTATCATAATAATAAATGAATAATTTTATACGCAACTAATAATCAACAAAATAATCGTATTAAAATGGTAATATAAAACACAGTAAAATGTTTGTAACAGGGTATAAATTAAATGAATTGACATTGTTTATACATGCTGTGTAAAAACAAATATGTTTACGTGTACACTATTACGTGTACTTTAATGTGAAATGCTTTTAATTCTGTCCTTTATTTTATAAACAGTACGAAAATAATGTCGTCTATGAAATCTATCTATTTCTAAATTTAATTCCTTGTGTAGATAGGAAATCGCTTGTGAAACTGTTAAAATTGCGATAAGTCGATAATACTTTTATATATAAATATATAAATATATATTATTTTTTAATAAATAAATGTACAGATTAAGAAACAGGAAGTAGGTATAACATGCCTGTAAATTGAGAGTTTCTACGTTAAAATAATTGCATTACTAGCAGATTGTAAATACTTCTAGTAATTATTATTTCATAAAATTTTTGTACAGTTATTGTTTTATGCTCCAGAAAATTTCATTATCTTGTTTTCAAATTGTTATTTTTTAAATTCAATAAAAAATATATGTACGTAATTATAATTATTTAAGTAAGAAAAAAATAAGATAATGTAAATAGAGTAAATGTAAATTGTGGAGATTTCATTCACATTTGCCAAAAATTTGTTAATATATGTATACCTTATAAGATATTGCTTTATTGTGTAAAGTGTCTAACTGTACATACCATATAAATGTCTAAGTCAACTGTTCTAATTGTAAAATAATGTTTAATACAATATGACATTTTTGGTATGAAAACAGAAAAAAGCTGTGAAATAAAGTCTGTTATATAAATTTAACTATCTCAATAATGTGTTCTCTTTTTTAAATTCGCAAACTGCTTACCTGAATTAAATCTAAAGTAATCACAATAGACTGTTATTTAAAAAAATTTATTATTTCAATTGGTTTTCATTTTTAAATTCATTTTTTTAATATACATAAAAAGAACGACTTTCAGTATTCACGATGTACTCCTAGGTTTCAGTTCATCGTAACAAGATCGAAGGAAGATATAATTTTTCTTCATAGGATTATAAAATTCATAACCCTAGAAAATAATTTAAAAAATAAATTTCTGTAGAAAATAAAATTTTTAAAAAGTTTAATTATACTAACCTTTGACCAATCATATGACACAGAATAAGCAAAGATTTGACCATTGTGATTGAAACAACATCGAGTAATTGGTTGCTCCATTGGCTCAGATGGCTTAAGTTTTGTACGAGCATCTTTATCCCAAAAACTGAAAGTTCCGTCACTTCCTACTGTTGCTAAAGTACCATGAACTGGATGGAAAGCAATGTCATTTACCTAAAAAAAATGAATAAAATTTTGATTATAAAATTGCTTCAATACATGTGAAAAATGGAAAATAAAATGTATTAATACCGCATATATGTCCTGATAACCATTTGGAGCTCCATTTGAACGATGGCATTTAAATGTGAAATTATCTTTAGGGTTTGCTGGATTGACATATTGAATAGCAACACGTCCTTCAACACTTCCTAAAGCATATCCAGTAGGTACTTTCTTTTTATCTCTGAAAATAGCAACACATCTGTGTTGATATTTTAATGGTGATTCAATTCGTTTGTATTCATGTGGAGTTCCTTCTAATTGATACACTATTAAACCTCGACTAGCTGTTCCTACTACAGCCATTGGATAATCCTAGTGGAAAAAAGATAATTTTATTTTAGTAAAATATAATTACCATTTAAATCCATTTTTATAATTATTTACTTACAACATCTGCACAATAACATCTTTCAGGTAAATTAATCGTTAACATTGGATTAGGTGTTCGAGTATCCCAAAACTGAAATTCACATAGCAATGTACACATACAAATTATAAATTTTTAATATACATGACTTCTTTTGTATTTCAACTAAATACCTTTAATGTTTTGTCCCAAGATCCTGTCATTAAACATGAATAATTTGAACCTTTTACCCAATGGCAAGTCATTATTGGAGCATCATGAGCTGCCACCTGAATTGCTTGATTAGAAGCCAAATCCCAACACTTTACCATTTTATCACACGAGGCCATAAAAACTTTTGTTCCATCCTAAATAAAAAAATATGTAATATATTAGAAAGTATTTCAGATTATTATATTAAAAATAAATTAATATAAATATGAATGAATTCATAAAGAAAGTTGTACTGATGCTCACATCATGCCAACAAACATCTAAAATTGGTCCAGCCATGCTCTGCATGGATTTAGGAACAGTTTTTCCCGATTGCTCCACTTCCCAGCATCTAACATTACAATCCCATGAACCAGCAACTAGAAAGTTTTGTGAAATAGTAGCTGGACTAAATGCCAAACTGGATATGGAATCATCTGGTGGAGAAACCACTTCAAAATCCTTCATAGGATTAGCAGTTGATGAAGTGGTTGTATTCAAGGCAGTAGTTTGATTAAACATTTTTTACACTTTTTTAATCTGCAAATAAGATTTAAAATAAGTAAGTAAGCAAACAGCATTTAAAAAATCCAAGATTATATATTTTCAAATAAGAGAATCTTTTAGTTCTCTAAGGCTTGTTACACTCACCGTTTAAAATAAATACCAATAATACTTAAAAAAGCAAATATGTACTCTTCATTTTTAAATTCACGAAAAATTTACAGCGATTTCAGCAGCATCGGTAAACTGTAAAAAATCACGTACATTTATAATAAATAAACTGATAACTTTTAGGTTAGCAAACTCGCGCCGTGCCGCCGTCGGGTCGGACTGAGCAACTTTTGAATATACATGTATCGCAAAATAAGCCGTAGAAACAGAATGCGGGCCACTTACTAACTCTGCAGATACCGCCGGTGTTTGCCGAAAATGCGATCACCTCTGATAAAACAAGTAATTCTCGAAACTACTTGTTCAACATATTCCTAAAATTCAAAAACATTAAAGAATCAACCTTTTTATATAAGAAAATAAATCTTACTTTATTTTCTAACTGTTTACACCGTCTTCTCCAATGCACGTGCATTAATGTTCGTGTGAGTGTTTTTCTCTACATGCAATATAACACGTAGTCCAAGGCTGCGCGCGCAATTGGACTTAAGTGTTGTCGCGCATAGACACATCAGTTACGTGTTCGTGTCATCCAAGTCAACGTCAGCAGGATCAGCAGGATCGCCGCGAAAGTGAAACAGTGCGTAAATAGTATACGCAAGGACTTCTCTTGGATTATTGACAGGAGCTGTGTGAATCCTCGACCAAACTGCTCGCGGCCGTGGCTTTTTTCATGAGAAGTCGTGCGATCAGAACAATAAAAGCCACATCTCGGCCGCCTGATGCCACAGTAGCATTCGTCATTTGACAAGTGGACAATTGTTTTTGAAAACAGTCGATTAACGCTTCTTGATTGATTTTAAAGCGGTTTATTGAATTTTGTTCATTTTGTTAAGTTTTTTGGAAATTTGTACAATATGAAGGCAGTTATACTTATAGGAGGTCCTTCAAAAGGTAATGAGATCCTTGTTGATAAGATATGTATTGATAAGGTTTTTTTGGATTTTATAACACAGATATAATGTAATTTAATTATTTATTTTAGGGACAAGGTTCCGGCCTTTATCTTTGGATATACCAAAGCCATTATTTCCCATAGCTGGCCTACCAATGATACAACATCATGTAGAGGCTTGCAAAAAGATATCTTGTGTCAATGAAGTTCTGATCATTGGTTCTTACAATGCTGCCGATATTCAACCCTTTGCTGATGAAATGTCACGCAATAATGGCCTAGTTATAAGATACTTGCAAGAGTTCACACCTTTGGGTACTGCTGGAGCAATGTATCACTTTAGAGATCAGATAAGAGCAGGTGGAGAGGATAGCTTTTTTGTTTTTAACGGTGATGTTTGTGCTGACTTTCCTCTAGAGGAACTTTTAGCATATCATAAAAGTACTCGTGCTCTGCTGACAATAATGGCAACAGAGGCCACTAGACAACAATCATTGAATTATGGTTGTTTAGTTATTAATAATGAAGGCTGTGTTGAGCACTACGTAGAAAAGCCTTCTACATTTGTGTCAACATTAATAAGCTGTGGAGTGTACGTTGCTGCAAATGAAATTTTCCAAACAATGGCAGATGTATTTTATTCTGACCGACATCAAGAAAAACCAACGTGAGTTATGTTTCTAATTTTGTTTTGTATGCATCTTTGTATTATCAGTTTTTTTTAATAACCAATTTATTGTTTTTATAGCGTTCGAAATGGTTATTATGGAAAGGATTCTGGTTACATTTCATTAGAGCAAGATATTATGACAAAATTAATAAGTAGTGAAAAGCTATTTGCATTACCAGTAAAGAATTGGTGGTCACAAGTAAAAACAGCAGGTTCTGCAATATACGTAAATCGTCATTATTTGGCTCTTTATAGATTACATAGACCAGAAAGGCTGGCTTCAAATGCAACCACCAAATGTCAAATAATTGACGATGTTTATATCCATCCTTCAGCACAAATTCATTCTACTGCTGTGGTAAAATTTATATCTTTATTGTCTGAAAGAAAAATAAATTTCTGTATATAAAATTTATTTACTACAAGAATTAAAAAATAATAGCTTCCAAAATTTTATCAAGTTATAAAGCTTGGAAAATATAATATAATTGTTAATTGCAAATACCATTTCAAGAAAGTCATTCTTTTAAAAACAATACATTTTTTAAATTCCAAAGAAAATATCGATAAAAATTCAGCCTTCATATTTTTTCAAGAAATGTTATGTCTAAATTATTATTTGCCTAAGTCATTAGATTCTAAAAAGTTATGTTTAACTGTACTTTCCTTTCAGAGATCATGTATTAAAACGTTTAACAGTAACAGTTAAAACCGCGATTATTCGCCTTCGTTGGTTACGTAAAATTAACGAACTTTGTACTTTCGTATCTTCATACCGAACACAAATAGATACACATTTTACAGCAACTAAATATGAACAGTATTAACACGCGTTTATTTTTAAAACAAAAAATCATAAATATTATACACCAAATAAAACAATTGAGCCGTATAAAACTCGAAAAGAGGATTTGGGTCGGCTATAAATTAAAAAAAAAAAGCAAAAATAATTCAATTAAAACAATTAAACAAACTATTAAAACTTGACATGTTTCTTTAACAGCTGGGACCAAATGTAAGCATCGGAGCAAACGTGACGATCGGCGCCGGGGTGCGCATTCGGGAGACGATCGTGATGGACAACGCGAAGATCCAGGCGCACTCGATCGTGCTGTACAGCATCGTCGGAAAGGACAGTCGGGTAGGGGAGTGGGCGCGCGTCGAGGGCACACCCTGCGACCCTAATCCCGACAAGCCCTTCGCTAAGATGGAGAACCAGCCGCTCTTCAACATCTACGGCCAGCTCAATCCCTCGGCCACCATCCTGGGTAAGTCCTCCTGAGCTTAAATTCGATGCTTTTGAACGTCCTCCTTTTATTTGTGCAAGCAGAATTATATTGTTGTTCAAGATCCGGAGAAAGAAGTAGATAAACAATAAATTATTTGTTATTAACTATTTTAGAATAGACAGTTCTCGTGCAGACTCTATTGTTAGATAACTATTTTTTAGAATTTCAGTTAAAATTTAAGCTATGGGACTTTAACTTTAGTTTCAAGCGAAGTTTTAAATTCAAATGTATTTTAAAAGGACTGATAAATCGTAGCTAGTAACTCGTAGACTTTAAAAATTGTTTTTAAATATTTAACAATTTTGCAATACAAATAAAATATAAGTTTAATAATTCTAAATACAGAAATTCCTTATCGATCTTTGAGAGACTAAAATGGCTAAAAAAGAAAGGAATTCTAAAAGCCTTGCTATGACTCACGCGCATGCCAAAAACTATATCTTAAGAATTTTGTTTTATCGTTCTCTTTATTGTTTCTACTTTCAAAAGAAGGCAATACTTTAAATTCTTTACGGATTAGAAAAAAAATGAGAAAAAATTTGGATGTCTTTTTTAGGGTCCTGCGTAAGTTTGGCGTCGGAAAAGATACTGCTGAATTCAATAATCCTGCCGCACAAAGAACTAACTAGAGATTTTAAGAACGAGATCGTGCTGTGAGCGCAGACATTTTTCAAAGAATACCAAACTGTACATTTCTGAAATGTCCAGAAAGAATTTTACGATTCTTATTGTTTGTTACGAGACGATAATTAAAAATAAGAAATCAACATTGTATCGATAATAGGTAATATTGTTACATATAAATTTTCTACAATCTAAAACGTAGGCAACTATTGTACTTTAGTAAATCCATAGAGGAGCGTAGAAAATATAGCTAACCTGGAGCTATGGCAGAGATTTTTTAGAGTTTCTATTTCAATAATCTAGTTAAAATGAATATTGTAAACGTTATTCAGAAGTGGAAAAAGGGTATATTTTTTTTAGTGCGTAAGTAAATACAACGTTTAATCCTCCTTTGCATTTCATGTAACATGTAAAAATCAAGTATATTTTGTACAAATATATTTGCAGAAATGCATAGGAGGGTTGTCGTAATATGCTTATAAAATACTAATATAATTTCTGCAATTATTTTTCATGCAAAAATGTGCATTATTAAACAAGAATTTTACTCATTGCGCAAAGTTTGTATTCAAACTTAGATTAATTCCTTTAATTATTTATTGCTAATTATTTTTAGTGTTAAGTTAATTTTAGCATCGCCGATTTTAACGATCGGCATTGAACATTTTATATGTTTTTTGCAATTCCATTGACTGATTTATTCCGAATTCTTGCACAAAAATTGGAAAATGGAAAGATTAATCTTTTCATTTTTAACACGACTGCAATATGTATATAAGATAAGATTAATTTTTAAATATTTATTATAATGAGTCAAAGCTCCTAAGTTGGCTATATTTTATCTACGCACTCTTTCAAATTCTCAGTTGATTATAAACCAGTTATTAATTTTGAAACTTTGTTAAGTTTTTTAAATGAATATATATATTATGCATATCGCAGATTAAAAATTAGTTACATTGCTTTTAGCAATAAATTTTGAAAATCTATAAGCAACTCAGTGTTCAGTAGTCGATTATTTTGTATATTTATTATAACACAACGACTAACAATTACGTAAGTTTTTTGATCAAAAGGTCTTTAATTTTTCATAGCAGCTCTGTAACGAAATGTAAAAAGCTACGTACATGTACACAAACATACGATTTTTATTTTTACAATTCGCGAAGCAAAATGTTAATTCTGTTTGTAACTTTCGACGATTTGCCAATTTTTGTACATACAGAAATAAACGATTTTATTTAAGATCCTTGTTTATTTAATCTCCAACACGTCAATTAATTTCCGATTAGCGTAATGAAACCGAAATTAAATTTCCATTGCTTTCTTTTCAGAGTAAAAGCGAGTTTGATTTCGCAGAAAACAGGTTTTTCTCTACTAAATCGCACGCTTTAATTGCCAAGTTATTTATCCGCAACAAAATAGCTGCGCGGCAACTCTCTCGGCGCAAGGATTTAAAGAATCCAACCCCAACGGTGACTCAC
Source organism: Ormyrus labotus (assembly GCA_035582975.1). NCBI lineage: Eukaryota > Metazoa > Arthropoda > Insecta > Hymenoptera > Ormyridae > Ormyrus > Ormyrus labotus. The sequence goes on along the minus strand of JAWWEO010000009.1, from coordinate 24,944,879 downwards.
GGACTCTCGACATTGTTCCCGAATCAAAAATAATCGAAGCTCTCTATCAAAAACCGGCCTCGAAAATGCCTTTCAACCGACTCTCCTCGAAAATTGTCATCCGCCAAAAAGGAAGGACTCTCCCATAAGTCCATGCATCATCCGCAACAAAAAGCCTCTCTCTCTCTCTCTCTCTCTCTCTTTCTCGGCGCGCATTCAGCACTAATCCTCGCCGGGCAGGCAGCACCGCTTACGCGTAAACAGTCGCTAAAAATTTCAGAAATAAAAAGCCGCACGGCGTAGAGAAACAGAGAGAGGGAGAGAGAGAAGCGAGAAAAAGCAAGAAAAATATCCGGGAATTTAAATAAGAAAACGACGAGCGGCAGCGACACGTCCCCGCAGCGAGGAATATAAAAAGGTAGAGACGAGCGCGAAAGAGGCGAGCTCTCCAGGAGAGAAAGAGAGAGAGAGAGAGAGAAATTGTCGCGAGAGATGAGCGACCGATTTACCGTAAGGGAGAGAGAGCTTCGAGTCTGGAAGGAATCGCATTCCTCGCAGGACTGCGTCGGTGGAAAGGTGGTGGCGCACGAGACGCTGCCACTCTCCTCTGCCTCTCCGCGGAGCCGCAGTTTGTCTCTCGCCGCCGCTCGAGGAGCAACTCTCGCGCGATTCCGCCCGCTTCCCGCGTGTACTCGTCGCTCTCCGCGCACCTCTTCTCCGTCGAACGTACGATAATACACCGACGACGACGACGACGACGTTCGCCCAGCGAAAAAGGGGTACAAGCCGAAGAGACGCATCCTGCCTCCGACCAGGCAGCTTTTCCCGGATAAAGTTTCAAGTGCAAAATAGCGAAGCGAGTCGAGAGAGTCGGGATCAAAGCCTGGCGGCGGTGCGAGTGCGCGGTGAGATTCCTGGCATTCCGGAGAGACGGCGAACGAGCCAAGGGAGAGAGATAGAGAGAGAGAGAGGATACTATGTCCCAGGTCGGCCAACGTTGCGGCAGTCGGGCCCAAGCACAGCGCAGCTCCGACGATAAGCCAGCGGGCCATATGCGAGGAATGCGGTGAGCATCGCCGCCGATTTTTATAATAGCCCAGGCAAAGAGAGAGAGAGAGAGGGAGAAACGCGAGCGAGCCGATTTATGCACTCGCGAGAGCGGCTTTTTGCGCGGAGCGGAGAGCCCCCGGGCCCCTTTTATGGGCCCTCGCGAATTTCGACGATCGACGGGGGGTCGCGCCGACGATTTTTCTCTCTCGCGAGCCCGCGGGCCGCTCCGCGCGATCGGGGTTGTTTACCGAGGCCGCCTGATTGATCGGTTGGTAGTGAAATAAGAACGATGCCGAGAGACGAGAGGGAGAGAGAGAGGGAGAGAATAAGGTCATTGCTTTGTCGAATGAAGTTCATGGTGTTCGTGGAGTGATCGGCTGCTTGTTTGTTGTCGGGAGTGGAGTTTTCGGAGAATTGAATTGGTGTTACTCTGTGGCGTTGGGAGCTCTTGGTATTCGTGAATTGGCGATCGTTTGAGAAGGTTTTGTGTTTTGGAAGAAAAGTTTATATGGTACTTTTGGTGAGGCTAAATTTACGGGATTTTGCAATTTACTAAATTAGCTTTTCATTTACTTACCCAAAGATTTGTAAAGTTTTAGAATAAATTCCAAACTTTTAAATAGTATAATAATTTTTGCTAAAATTAATTAATATGTGTAAAAAAGATGGATTTACTTAGCTGAAAAATTAACCGAAACAAATCATATTTTTATTTAAATGCGGTTAACAAATAAAACTCTTTTAACATTCGTTCAAAAAACAATTCAAAAAGCAGAATTTATTTCACAACATCCTTTAAAAACCAGTTACAACCAAAAAGATTTCGATTGATCAAAAAAAAAAAAGGAAGAAAAAATAAACAAAACATCATAGATCACCTCTCCTCCTGCATACAATTACGAAATCATCGTCCGAGCAGCCGACTTTCGCAAAACGAAGAAAGCAAGCCCATCCCTCATCCCACCGAGAGCCTCGCCAAAAATTCAAAAGCGAATCTCTCTCTCCTCCCGAGAGCATTCCGATCCCCGAATCCAAAAAGAACCGATCGATCGCATACCAAAAACCGATAAGCGCGGCGGCCGGTCGCCTGTGCACGGGAGGAAAAAAAGAGCCGTTCGAGTAACCGGCCGCCGGTAGCTCTCCGAAAATAACCGCTCTCCCTCTCTCTCTCTCTCTCTCTCGTTTGTGTCACCTGCGATTAGCATTCGAATAAAAAGAAAAAAAGTGTAAACGCGTCGTGTGTGTCTCTCGTCAGGAGGTAGAGGTGCGAGGAGGTGGCCCCTTCCATCCAAATGGGTAACGGAGGCCCATTATGGCCGAGCACCGACTGCAACCGCAGCACCAGCACGAATTCCTGCCGCTCTGCGACGTCCTCTTCAACATAATCTCGCTGGCCTCCTACTTCTGCGACGTGGTCTTCGACCTGGCGATGGCGTACGCGCTCGCCCATCACACGGACGCCCCGGCCGTCTTCTTTCCGCTCAGCGTGGTGCTCGTCGTCACTTCGCTGGTGATTTCGCAGGTATTTCTTTTTATTTTGTTTTGGATTTGAAGAACGAATGTATAGATACGGTTTTAAGTGGCTTTGGTGACTTTTGAAATGGGATTGCGAACTTTTACGTGTAATGATCTGTTTGTCGAATTTTAAAAGTGCAGGATTATCTCTGTTGGTCTTAAGGATAAAATGTTTTATGCAGCTTAGCGCAAATCTTGATTGATCGATACTTTTCATTTTTAAATGTTAAAGACTCAAAGTAAGATTAGGCGAACGAAGAAAAAAAAAGAACAAAATCCCGCATAATATTCCAAACGCTAATCCTCCGAGTCTCGAGACAGAACAGAAAGTTCTTAAGAATCAAGGTTCTAAAACTCATTTAAAGGGTAGAAAGTAGGGAGAAATTTATGCCTCCAGCAGCTGTGCCTGGTTTACTAGCGATAATTTTAAAATTACTACCGGTTTAGAATAACTGACTTGCGTCACCTCGACAATACGCGCGAAAAATTTATTTCCTACTCAACGCACTATAACTTTTTTAAACACCGATATATTTTTTCCGCCCGTTAAATTTCGTCACTTAAAATCTAAAAATATATTCTTTCTTCGATTCGCAAATCAATGTAGAATTAGAATTTATATTGCTCTAAACAGAAACAATCGATAATAACTATTCAAAATTGAAATTGCAGATAGTCAGCGTGAAATGGTATCTCTGGGGAGCGAGAGGTAAATTAAGGAGTACCGTGAACTCAGACTGTGATATAAACGGGGAAAAAAAGACTGCCAATTGGACATTGGGATGTGTATTGTTACTCCATACGACTCAAATCGGCGTATTATGGCGATATTTTAAGCTGTTTATCCCGGTGGATTTGACTTACGTAAAACATGAAGTAAGTATATTCGCTCACTTTCGATCTTTTAAGCTATTATTATTTTAATTTAATTTCTTGTCTGATTTAAAATTCCATCCTTATTCATTTTATTTGAGATTAATCTAAACGAATAAAACTTATTCTCTTACTTTTATCAGTAATAATAATAATCATTCGATAATCACTTATAATACATATATGATTTGCATAAATATTTACAGAATTAATTTTGCAACTAAAAAAATTACAAACTGTCAAAATGAAAAAATTACCATACTGTTTAGAGAGATTTCTGGAAAACTTAATTCTAATGCATTTTCAATAAAATTTTCTTTAAAATACAATAATTTCGTCTCTTTAATTTTAAAAATGTTCTCTCTCCAATTCGCAAATCAATCTAGAATTAAAATTTATTCTGTACAATTATTGTTCTTAACCGTTTGAAATTGGAATTGTCAATAAAATTTTCTCCAAAGTAGAGTATATATCTCTTGCCTTTTGTCATTTTCCGATTTCATTATTAAATCAGAATCCAAAAATGTCAACCTCGCTGACCTAACCCTCGATTTCAGGTCCGCGAGCTCTGTGTCCTGCGTCTCATCCACGCGTTCTGCGAGGCGGCTCCGATGCTGCTCCTCCAGGTGTACCTCCTGGCGACGGGCCTGGGCTCTCTCGACCCCTCCAACTCCGGCTCTCTGGACGTGCAGCCCGCCAAGCCCGGCGACACGAAGCTCGCGGAGCTGACGGCCGTGTCGGCGGGCCTCTCCCTCTGGAGCGTCTGCTGGGCGGTGGCCTCCTTCAGCAAGGGGGCGGCCCGCCTGCGCAACCTCGAGCGACTGGTGCTCACCTGGCTGGGGGTGCTGGCGCAGCTGGCCTGGCGGCTGGGCACCGTGAGCGCGAGGGTCGGCGCCCTGGTCGCGTACGCCTCGATCTACGGGGGTCAGTGGCTGCTGGTGGTGATGGCGCTGCACTGGCTGACGATGCTCACCTGGCTGCTGCTCACCCCGGACGGACTGTTCCACGGCGGAGAGAAGCTGCCGATCAGGAGGAAGGTCTTCATCGCGTCACTGCTCGCGTTCGTCTACGTGTTCGCTTACGTGAATCTGCACGAGACGAATCATCGGCAGAAGATGGTGAGTCGTCGACGAGGGAAATTGGGACGGGATTGATTTGGCGATAGTTGGGAATCGTGGAAATGATTGATTATAAACTGATATGATACGAAATCGAACGAAAGTAAATTAAATTGTAATAGAGTTTACTTTGTCTCTATGTTAGACGAGAAAAAAATGATAAATTGCTTTGCTTTCAGGTGATTTTCTACTCCGTTATGTTCCTTGAGAATAGTTTACTGATGGGAGTCTGGGCCGTGGGCTTCAGTGGAAGCGAGATGCACCACCACACCCGTCCCGTAACTCTGATACTCACTCTTCTAGCTCTATTCTTCGGCGGTTTATTTTTTATGGGACTGTATTATAGGTAATTATTGAGAAAATACGTCGAATTCGCCTACATCCAAGATTCGATCGATCGTTTACAACCCGATGATTTATATAATACGCTTTCAGATTTTTCCACGTGAGACGGTTAAGATACGAAGCTGGAGGAAGGATGAACGGAACCAATGCCGTCACGACGTTGCCTCAGCAGGTGAATTGACTTCTAAAACCGCGCTCGAGGTATCCAATTGAAAATAATTTTCCGTTTCCTCCGCAGAACGCCTTTCAAGAGAAGCACGGCAACGACGACAAGCACAACGGCGCGATCGGGATGCGAAAGGTGAAACTGAGCAACGGAGGTATACCAGGTGTGTTCAACTGCCGCTTCGCCAATCCGGCAGTCACTAATCCAAATCGTAAGAAGAAGAAGCCGACGACCTTCGTGCCGCCGCCGACGCAGCCGCAGGCCAATATCATACCAATGACGACCCTAGGAGACGCTAATAAGTGGGCCAACGGAAACGGGAACGGACCGCAGCTGATACCCTTTTGGAAGAGGCCCTTGTCCATTTCTAGCTTAAACAATGTGAGCTCCTGTTTATTCACCAATCTCTCGTGAAAAATACAAGATTGGACTTATTTTTTATCATCGAAATCATTCGCAGGAGGAGGAAACCAATCGAGACAAGAACGAGGCCGATCTGACGATAGGCGGCTCCCTCAGCGTGAACCTCATCCACGAGAAGCTGCGCGAGAAGAAGCAGCAGCAGCTGCGAGAATTGCGAGCGATCCAGGAGGAGATCAAGGAGGGCAAGTTGGTGCCACCGCCGTCGGCCTCCACCTCCTCCTTCTCCTCGAACCCGTCGGTCTCGAATCAACAGCGGCCGCCGAACACGAAGCTGCACACTTCGCCGAACTCGCCGCTGTCCGTCTCGCCCAGCGCGAGTCCCCTCTCGCCGAACCAAAGCGTCGCGGCGGCGGCCAACGGGGCGATCGCCGCTTGGCCGCCGGTCAAGATGCACTGCCTGCTGATGCCGCCGCCGTCCTCGCCTTACTACCAGGCGACCCATCCGAATCAGTGGAAGAGGTCGCCCAAGAAGAGCGTGGACACGAGCGAGATTCTGCTGGCGCCCAGATGTCTGCCGTATCATTACTCGCACTGGAGCCCGCCGATGATTGCGAATCACAGGTTCGTCTTTTTCTGTATTTTTTGTTTGCTCTCGATTGCTTGGAAATCAATTTAGGGTAGATTAATGCTAGTTCCTTTGATGAAAAATAATATATGTTTCTGGAAAATGAATTTTCGAAATCTTTTGTTTATTTCAAAACTTCGAAGATTAGACATCATTTTTTAATTAATGTAATATAATTTAATTAATTATAATTTGTTTAAAAGTTCGTCGCGAATCCAAATAAAATTAGATGATGCTAAATAAGTGCATTTTACATAATTAGCATTACATGTTAGCGCGGACCCGCAAAATGTTACCGAAAACTTCGCAAATATTTACTCTCGAAGCACGGATTATTTCGGGAAAAAAAATAAACACCGCGGTTATCCGAATTATCAGCAGCGATCCGCTAATAACCTACTCGTTATTGCCTCAATTATAGGTTGTGCAATAATCAAGACGGATTGGACGAGACTTCCAAAGAGGAAGGCCACGGCGACGATGACGTCAGCGACGTCGAAGGTAGCCAAGTGTCGTTGCCTCGAAGCTACACGTTACCGCGAGAATTTAAATACCATAATAAGAATAACGAACGCCGCGAGGGAGCCGCAAGGTTTACGGGCTCCCGTTTCTATCTGCCGTCCACAAATAGTTCTGATGGTAAGTTCGTTAAATAAGATTTATTTAAATAATGAAACTTTAAAAAAAACACGATATTTATTTGATTTATTAATAACTTTTAAAGTTAATCGTAAGATTTAAATTATTGAAAATTTCCATTAGTGTTCCAAAATGATATCTTTGTATTAAAATCGTTAAAATTTCGAATAAATCGATCATCCAACATATATGTTCCAAGAAAAAACTTCATCTAATCAATTTATACACTGAAATAAACGTTATACTAAAAATTACTATACTTTTGAGCAAAGCGGAGACAAACTTGCATTATCCTAAAAAATTACTATACTAATACACTAAAATTTAATAGAATTGTACTAAAAATTCATATAGTTCTATTAAATTTTAGTACATCAATTTTCAAGTTCCCCTTCCTCGACGATTCGATTAAATTTCCCGCAATATAAAACTCGAGTCTCCATTCCCTCTTCCAGGCGACGTGGACAGCGCCGACAACGAAGAGGAGACGGACTCGGAGCTGCACGTCCGCGAGCTGCCCGACCTGCACAGCTCGTCGTCCGGCAAGGGCAGCAGCGAGTCCTACGTACTCGAGAGCAACCTCCAGGCCTCGCTCTCCTGCGGCGTGCTGCGCTCGAATCAGCTGGTGCGGAAAGTGAAGCACGAGACCAAGCTGTGAGCGAGAGAGAGAGAGAGCCTCGAACAGTATTTTTTTCAGACCCCGGCGACGCTTGTACAAATAATACGTATATATGTTCCGTCAACTTGATCTATGACTACTGTGTAAATTGGTCATAAGTAATTTTACGAGTTCTTTTTTTTTTTTTTTAATTAGGTTTTATATCTTTTGTACGTTTTTGTAAATATTAGCTAGGAGTATACGATATGTACGTTAATTTTTTTTAATTGCGTAGGATTATATTTTTGTATTATAGTTTGAATAGGATAAATTTGCCATTGTACTAGAAACATTGTATAGTCTTTGTAGTGAAATATTTAGTCTCCTAGAACTACTGTTCTTTTTTTTTTAAACGTGATGAGGTTATAGAAAATTATTTAACGAAATAATATATAAATGTGATTTATTTAATTTTATTGGAGATTTGTAAAATATGGATTAATTAATTAATGTACTTTGGATCTCATCACTTTCATACAGCAAAATATATGCCAAGATTATTGTTCTAAATTTGTAAATAGTAAATGTGTTTAACAAAATTAATAAAACTTAATTACTGCTTAAAACCTTTTAATACTTATCCTTCACCTGCTTACCACAGTACTTGGAAACTGTTTTCAGTTTATTCTTTACTAGCCTACAATACAATAAGTTTTTTGCTACTTCCATTCATGAATACTTTGCCCTGAAATTACAGAATTCACACGTCCCTCATCTTTAAACGAAAAGCTCAAAATCGAACCTTTAAAGAGGAAGATACAGCCATCAATACCATTCCTTCTCGAAAACTCCCGAATTGCCTCAAGTTCCGTAACCTCCTAAATTTGATCTGCGAAGCCCGCGCAATTACACGCTTCCCACCGTCTCGAAAATAAGTTGGAACGTCGAAAAAAGCCTCTGCTCTGCCCCCCACCACTCCCCTGGCGCAATTATGCATATCGCTCGGCATCCGCGCCACTCCGTGCTCTCCTCCGAGAGGCCAGGCAGGCAGGCGGGCGGGCAGGCTGCACAGACGGTATAAAACACGTGGGGCAGCGTAGTACGCAAGCGTCGCAAAAAAATCAAGATACGTGCATGCGCAGAGGCCGGGCCGGGGCCTCTCTTTGCGTAATAGCAGCAGCCAGCGGCGGCGGCGGCGGCGGCGGCGGCGGCGGTGGCAGCACAGCTCTCTTTGTGAGGAGAGAGCGCGAGCGCCATTGGCTCGTCGGCTCTCTCTCTATCGTAGTAGCGCGAGAGAGAGTGTACGCGGCGGATCGCCTTCCGCGTTTCGTTCCCGTGCGTTTCGTGTGCCCTGTGTGCCCTGGACGAGGGGAGAGGAGTCTCTCTCTCTCTGTGCAGCTGTGCGCGATTTCGACGAGTCGAGGATCGAGCTCTTTGGAAGTCAGGCGAAGGTACAGGACGGGTTCGTTGCTGCATATTTTCCTCCATACGCTCCGTCGTTCGTCATCTCCCTTTCTCTCCCCCTCTCTCTCTCTCGCTTATACACACGTCTATCCTTTGTGATATCCTCGACATCCCCTCTCTCTATCTCTCTCTCTCGCTCGCAGCTCCTTCTGGTTACTTTGGCATTCCCTTCGTGTCTGAGCTTTGAATTTTCACTCTCCTCGCTTCTTCTCTCTTGCTCTTCTTGCGTTTATACTTAGACTCGTCTCGCGTACTACAAGCTACTACTACTACTACTACTACGTTGGCGTACGCACGCAGAACGTAAATTTTGCGCGAGAGAGGAGTGTGAGGTAACGCTTCGCTCTCGCTTTCTCGCTCTCCTCGTCTTTCTCTCCTCTCCCTCTCTCTCTCTCTCTCTCTCTCGCCGTTGACTAAATAAGGGTATAAAGCAAGTAAAGCGCTCGGCTGTTTTATTTATTTTTTTTTTTCATTCATTTCCCGAGGAAGTGCCACTGATTTTTCGCGTGACGTAAGGCTTCCATTGACGTTGCCGCACACCTATCTATCGCCCGCGATTACCGTACACGTCTGACATAACGCGAATATTCAACGCGGCCCGTAAGCGTATATATCCCTCGCGGCTGGCCAGTTCCGATCTTCATCTTGCAGTGTGCTTTTTAACCTCGTTGCCCCGCTGCTAAAGGAAATATTGCCGTTTATTTATAGACTCGGCCGAAAATCCATTGTGTACTGGCTACGCGGCGTTTGCGGAAGCTTTGTCCGCGCGCTTACGTATATATTCCATAAATTCGAGCTTCCCTTTTCGCGACGAATGTACGCTCTCGATAACGCGAGAGGACACTCGGGCCTACATCGGACCAATGCTATCACCCTTTCCCCCAAGAGACGTCGTAGAACCTCCTCCACGGGAAAACAACAATCGGGCGGTGCCAACGAGTGTCTTTAACCCCGCGAAAAGAAGCTTCCCCGTATTACATAAAGATAAGCCAGCCTGGGCTCCCGCAGAAAGTGAGTCACGTCCCCAGGACGTAAAGGACAGGTCTCGGCTTGTACGTATATATATACATAGACTTTGGTGGCTCGCGCGTACACACCAGCCCCCCAAGATATCGCGGCGTTACCCATTCACAAGAGGCTGCGTAGACGGCGCCCGCGCACGGGCTGGCTAGCTGCCGTAGTAGCTTGCCGTAGTAGTAGTAGTAGAGTAGTAATATAGTAAAGCTTTTCCTCGTGCTTTGTGTCCCGATCAATGGCGCAAGGGGAAGGAGCTGCTGGGCGAGAGAGAGAGAGAGAAAGAGAGAGCAGCCGAGCCCGAAAATTCAGCGCCCCTTTTTTTGCCTCTCCTCTCCTCTCCTCTGCGCCGTCGGAGACCTTGAGAGTGAGGAGGCTTTTCGGGGGGCGGGGGGGAGGGGGAGGCCGGAGCAAAAGACTCGTGTGCACACACACGTATATACGCGAGCACGAGCGAGAGAGAGAGAGAACCCCGACGATTGATTCGCCGGGGAGGCTTACCCAGCGAGAGAGAGGTGTAATTATTTTTAAGTTCGATTATGGGGCGAGATGTAGTTTACGGTGGGAACCAACTTTTTCGACGGGCTCCGGCGATTTTCGAGAGGAGAGAGAGAGAGGCAAATGGGGTTTTAATGCCTCGGTCGATCGCTCCTCGGCGAACTTTGCTGAATCGCGATTTTCTACTTCGGTAAGTTGTTAATTTGAAGGGGGAGGAACGCTCGGGAGACGGTAATTCGATAGGAGAGAGTGGGAAAATCGAGAAAAATTACACCGTGGAGCCCCGACGGCTGCTCGATCGCATTTTGTTTTTTTATTTTTTGCGGACGTTCGAAAACCATTTATTTTTGTACCTGTTAACGTTTGCTATTGTTACATCACAGCGTAACTCTTTTTCCGAGTTCGTTTTCCTTCTAAGAACTCTTTGTTTTTATTTACGCCCAGCTTGCTCGCATCCTCTTTAAAGGACTGCAAAGGCACAAAGACGCAATTAAACCAGTTGACAACCAGCACCAGTAATTTTTCTTCCGCATTAACAATCCAGGCTTAATTAGAATTCGAAAAAGCTCTCGCGTAATAACGGGTAATTCGATCGCTCGGCGCGCGTTTCTGATTAAAAAAAAAGAGACCCCGAGAAAAATCCAGTCCATTCAGCTTTAATTATCGTATTAGAATACGATCGATCCCACGCGCGGCACGCAGATCACATCGGTGTGCGTGTGTGTGTGTATGTGCGCGCCTCGCCTCTCCTTTTTCTAAGCGTCGTCGTCGTCGTCGTCGGCGCGGTGCAGCGCAGCGTTCACGGACACAGCAGCACGTCGCGCGCGCGCGCGCGCGTTTGGATGTGTGTATTTTCATCTTTTCTTCTTTCTCACGCGAGGCGCGCCGCCGCCGCCGCCGGGAAAGGAGGAGAGCTTATACGGGATTTGCCGTTTCCATTTCTTTTGCCGAGAGCGAGCGAGCGCCGCAATCGACAATTCGGTTACGTGCGAAAGCGTAATTTGCCTTTGTTCCCCCGGCGTAATGGCGTTATAAAGATTAAAGGACGGTCAACTTTAAGCGCGCTTTTTTCTCTCTCTCATTCTGGCTCTCTTGATCCGTCGTTTCACTGTAAATAAAGCTTTATGCCGCTATTGTGACATAATGCTGTTAAATTTAGTGCTTGTTCCGATGCTTAGTGGCCTGCGAACTTATCTAAATCCAATTGTGGCGTTGAACCGCCGGTAATTAATGAAAATCCTTTCTCTAGCAAAAAAAAAAAAAAATTGCGTCGACGTTTTACGAGGAGTGATTTTTAATGATTGAAGAAAAAGTCGTGAAATTATTCTTTATTGCCGCACGAAGTAAAGAAACTTTGAGATAATATAATACTTACGGCGCGTGGATGCACTAAAATAAATATACAATAATTTGAAGTTTTAAAACTCGTGCCGACTCAAAGAATGAAAACTAAAACTACTGCTAATAACGTCGAAAGAAAATATTTTGCATTACGTAACGAGAGTATATCGTTAATCACTCATTTTATCAAACTTTCTACGATAAATAAAGTTAATGGGCATTTAATAGACTTCGCAGCAGCGGTCACGAACAGACAATCGCCGGGCGTGATTGTAACACTTTTTGTTGCTGCCCTCAAAGTGTATTTCAATAAATTCTTTTGCGAAACGAGGCTCGTAAATCTGCCGAAAAAACAGGGAGAGGGCAGAGCAACTCTCTCTCTCTCTCTCTCTCTCTCTCTCTCTCTCTCTCTCGAGCCGAGAAAGAAAAGAAACACATCAGGGAGAAATGCGCTATTCAATACACCGTCGGAGAGGCGGCGCGGCAGCCTCTCTCTCTCTCGCAGTGTGTTGCATTAAAAAAAAAAGGAAAAAAGAGAGGCAGGAATACGAACTGCCTGGGACGGATCGCAGGTACGAACCAGCGCCGGCCGTCCGCGCGGCTTGCAGCGTCTTCGAAACCGAAAGAGAGACCTCGTAAAAATTCGCGCCTCGAGTTTTCCGGCGTACCCTTTTTTCTTTTTTTTTCATTGAGCGGCGACACGCGAGAGAACAATGGGTTTGCGCGCGGGGCGGGGAGGGGCGAGAGAGAGAGAGAAAGAGAGAGAGAGAGAGAAAAAATAGTAAACAAGCCGTGTGTACGCGGGACGAAGGAACGGGCAGCGCGGGACGACGACGACGTGTGTGCAGGTCGCGAAGGAGAGGAGGAGTAGTAGTAGTCTTGTCCTGGCGAGCCGCGAGGGGGCAAGGGGAGGGGGGTGTCGTGCACACGCTCTCGCAAGCTATCCGTATAGGCGCTCTCTGTGCCTCGCTCCTCGCTAAGTAGAAAGGAGCGAGAGAGCGCCGGGTGGGAGGGAACGAGAGGCGAAAAAAGCGGCGGAGGCGTCGGTGTGTTTCGTATACGGACTGTTCCGCGTTCGCCAAACGCCCAGGAATTTACCAGGCGAGTGGAGGAAGGCTGTGGAGCGAACTTTCGTTTTGGCTCGGGGTTTTTAATGGGTGTAGTTTTTCGTCAAGTGTTTGGAGGTTTTACCTAGCAGACGTTGTTTTATTTTTCAGTTTTTGAACGATTTACACTTGACTTGGAGTGAAGTAACGTATGTTAATGCGCACAACTTGTTTGGCGAGGCTGAAAAAAAGTTTATATAGTATTTCCAGGCACTACTGATCAGCTGATCGAGCAAAACAAGCCACCTCAGCTTTTTCTTCTTTTACGTTAGAAAACTACTGCTATTTAAAACCGCTTCATAACAAAATTTCGACGCATAACTCGCTCTTCCGAGCGCCAGTAAATAAAAGATTAGTCACGTTCCACGCAGGTTTCACCTCGTAAAAAAAGGTGCCTTTCGACTCTCCGAAACCCGTCCTTGACACCGATCGTTCGTGTACCCATCCCGGAGAGGAGCCCCCCCTTTTCCCGGAACCCCCCCGTCCCGCCGGAGATTTCCAACGGTCGTTCGGAAAATTTAAAGGTCCGAGCGCTTTCCGGGGTGTAAATCTCGATAAGCGGCAGGTGCCTCTCGAATTCGGCGCGTAAGATTCCGTGTAGACGTCGGCTCCGTCTGTCTCTCTCTTTCTCTGTCCGTCTCTTACGTTCGGCTCGGCTGAATGAACGAGCGCGAGCGAGAGAGTCGGTTCAAAGACTACGAGGGGCACGTCTCTCCCCCTTTTTCGTCATTCTTTCCTCCCTCCCCGTGCTGACCCTCTCATTCTTTCTCTTACTTCTTTCTCATTAGCCCCTTCTCTCTCTCTCTCTTTCTCTCTCGAGCCGGTCATTCTTTTTAATCCTCGGGAGCGTTTCCCGCATTTCTTCCCTCGAAAATTTTCTCGGCGGCGGCGGCGGCGGCGCTCGCGAGCGATCGCAGATCCGGTTGAGAGAGGGAGGAGGGGCGAGGGAGGGAAAGGGAGAGGGGTGGGGGGATGCCGACGTGTGTATCCATATACGTGTGTGTGTGTGCGTGCGTCGGTCGGCGCACACGGAAAAGAGCGCGGCTCGGTCAGTCGCGCGCCGCCGCCGGCCTTTGTAACCTCCGCGCTCACGGTGTGTGCCTTTCTCTCTCTGTCCTGTTGCAGGCGAGCGCGGTGATGGAGCCGGGAGCAGCGGGGTGACGTGACCTGGCAGATTACTACCTCGCATTCCGAAAGACCATCCAGGAGCCCCAGAAGGCGCAGGCCGCAGAAGGACGACGACGAAGAGGGAAACAGAGGAGGAGGAGGTGGAGGAGGAGGAGGAGGATGTGGTATTCGACTAGCGGAGGCTCTCCTCTCCAAGCGGCGTAGGCGGCTCGAGGAGAGAGAGAAAGAGGGAGTGTGCACGCGGCGCCGGAAGCATTTCGACGGCGGCCAGGGCAGCAGCCGCGTGTGTTGTTTGTTGTAATAATACCAGTAGTGCGCGAGAGATTCGCGATGACCGATCCGGCTGCCGCTGCCGCCGCCGCCGCCGCTGCCTCGTCGACGACGACCAGATTCGACGGGACGATGCTCAAGTTCCTCACGCACAAACTCAGGACTCACTCGCTCAACGAGGATCCGAACCAGGAGAAGGTAGGTTATGTGCGCCGCTACGAAGCCGATAAGGGTGACGAGGTGAATGGACGGGACTGAATGGGGTGTGCGGGCTGGGAGCACGTTTTTTTTTCTTTTCTTTTATTTTTTTCGAGTTTTGTGATTGATCAAAGTGCAGAGGCTTCTGTGTCGGGAAATCGAGGAGTATATCTGGTGCTGCTTCGAGTGCAAACGAGGAGATTTGGGCGAGGAACGCCGGAGAGTTTGAAAGTGGATTTTTTTTTTTTCCGTCGAGACGTGTAAGGCTGTCGCCATATTTATTCCTTCTTTATCTAAACGAGTAATTAAAAGCGCGAGCAATTAGGCGAGAAATATATTTTTTTTAATCGCGTTTAATTGACAATAAATTCGGCGGATTTGCGAGGAAAGCAGCATAGCAACAGAAGTCGCGTGCTCGCACTTTTTTTTTTTAATATTTTTATCAGGCTCGTAATAAAACAATCCCGCATTTTGCCTTTGGAGCATCGAGAATTTGCCTCTCGTTCCAATCGAATTCCTTGGCATGTGGCAGCGTTTCGACCTTCTACATTCAAAATCTCTCGCTCTAACGTTTTTGGGCGAAGTGAGAGTTCAGGTAATGACACTGAGTGGTATTTCGGGGAAAATTAATTTTAGAACGCTCGTAAATTTATCCTTAAGAAAATTTTCAGATTTTATAGTGAATTTATAGTGAACGTCTAATTAGTAATTCAATGATTTTATAATATGTCTGTTGTTAATAGTTTATTAAAATCATTACCGGTTCAGTTACTTAGTTTGCGAGAGCATTAAAGTAGAGTAGAAAAATCAGATTTTCTTTGCAATAACTCTTTTTGAAGAATAATGACATAATTGTTGCTTCTTTTATTAAAGAAAAAAAAAATCGACTTGTAAATACGATTATCGCCTTATACAATGCACCTGCTTTTGCCTGCTAACGATCCGGAAGCCGTCTTTAAAAAATTCATAAAAATGTATCGATTTGAATATTTTAATACCAAAGACTTAATAACGCTATTTTTAACGTAAAAGAGCGATCGTAAATTGCCTTTATTCAAGAAAACATTCGGTCGGTAAAGCAGAAATCGCATCGGCCAGTACTCCACGTTTTAAAATAAAGCCACCTTTACTGTTTCATTTTGGAAATAAGTAGCCATTAAGGTGAACTTTACGGGCTAAAGAAGGGTAGACACAAAAATAAACGACTATCACTTACATCAGCTTATATCAGATCTCGATAATTAATGAAGCAGCACATTGAAGGAAAAAAAAAGTCGGCAAATAGTTTTTCTAATTTTGTGTACACGGATACCGCGATAAGTGGTGAATAATAGAAATAGGAAAATTTATGAGAAGTTTGATTAAACATAAGTAAGATTATTGAATGAATCAATGGGATATACTTTATTACGTTTTTTTTTTCATTCAAATAAATTGTTTAAAAATAGAAAAGTTGAAAAGAACTGCGTTAAAAATCAAGTTTACACAATTAAAAATTTAATTTAAGAACTAAACGAATATAAAACTATAAATGACCAATACAGTTTTTAAACATTTTCTCTTCAAATAGATTAGTTTATTAATTAGTTTATTAATTATCCTTAATTTTGCTAAATATTCACAAAGTAATCGCGATATAGATAACTTTTAACGTTTAATAATTGTTGATCATAATTACGCACTCTCTTCCATTTTCAAGTGAATCCGGTTTTAATTATTCTCCAGGTCATACACGTGTTGCATTTTCAATTAAAAATCACCGCGTTAAACCAATTATCACACTGCGCCCAGCGTTCCGCATCAAAAATTACCTCAAAAAAAAAGGGAAGGAAAAAAAATCGAAAACTACTCTGAAATTCATTGAAAAATCTATTGTTAAGCGTGACGGAATCACAGTTAGTTTTCGCTAAAACTCTAAGCGCGAAAAAAGAAAAAAAGAACGTAAGGCGTTCTCGGGTTCCTCTCCTAACAAACATTAGAATGATTTCATTATTTTCCTATGCGCGATAACGAAAATGACTGCGCGAACACGTGTGCGTCGCCGTGCGAATTGAATGGCGGCGTACAAACGTGCTATCTCTCACGTTCGCGTGCATTATTCGCAAAATTTATTCATCGCAAATATATATTTCGCAATCGCCTCTCGATTTATGCCCCGCTCGCGCGCCGCTCTCTCGTATATCGATCAACGAACTTTGCCGGACAACCGTTCTTTTTCAACTCTTTCGAGTAACCGAACTTGTTTTTCTTTATGCGGAATATTATATAAACGGGAGTTATTGCTGAAATCTGGTTGAATGGATTGAGATTGGTTTAATTAATGAATAAAGAGAACGGTGCGAATGGACGCGGCGTTTTATTCGAGGTAGGAACATTTTTGTTCTTCCTGTCATTGAGGAAAATGAGGATTCACTATTTTTTCGGGAAGTCGAGAGAGAGAGAGAGAGAGAGAGAGAGAGAGAGAGGGAGAGAATCATGAATTGGATTATACCAAATAGTGAAGTTTAGTAAATTCTGCTCTATTTTATAGCAAATTCCATGAAAAAAATGAGTCTTTCGCTCTCGACTGCAATGAAAAATAGTAGAATTTACATCTTCATTCGAAGCATTAGAGCTTTGAAAATAGAAGAGGCTTATCGCAAGTTTGAGTGGACGATGAAAGGAATGTTTTGTGTGTCGCACCGATCGAAACGTGGATTTTACGTATACGTTTCTCGAAGGAGATAAATTTGTGTAACAGGAATTCTTTCGAATTTCCAGGCCGACGATGATCACGATTCCGGCACCGAATCGGACGACGAATTCCAGAATGGAGGTGACATCGCCGACGAACTTTCCACCGGTGAGTTTGATTAATTAAAAAAAAAAAAAAAAAACAGAAAACTCGCAGATAAAATTTGGCAAGCGCGATATATAGTTATTTCGCAAAAACATATATACGTTCGAAGCACAACAAGCGCCGAAGTTCGAAAATAGAAAAAGTTTTTATCTTTACGCGTATGCAAAACGAGTTGCGCCGCGTCGGAATTATATTGCCGTATTAATAAAGCGGCACGAAACTTGGAAAACGCTCCATTAAACGTTTGCGCGAGTAAATAAACTCCCCGGTGTACTTTGAAGTTACGTCTCAATTTCGGTGAATTTATTTCGCCTCCTTTTTTTTTTTTTCTAATCTCAAATCTGGCATAAATTTCGAGTGGGATCGAGTCGTTTACTTTTACGCTTCCATTCGAATCGCGGCTTTGAAAGCTAACCTCTTAACGTTCCAACGTATATGTTAAGAAAAAATATATTTTTATTATTTCGGTTATTAATTCGCGTTACGAAATCGGGGTCGATGTAAGTTTTCTCTTTGTAAACTGTGTTAATGCCTTTAGAACGCGTTTCGGACGTTCCAAAACAAACAAATGCCGAAAATAGGCACATAAATAACGCGTAATAAATTCAGCAAAAAAAGACTAAAGTATCTCCCGACGCTATCGACCTTTCTAAAGCATCGAAAACACACACGAACCCACATCGCGATCGATCCCGCGATTTTAATAATTTTCCCCCGCGTCGCGAACTTCTCCTTACCAGGTAAAAAATTTAAATACAAAATAACACCCTGCTCCTACGCCGGCAGTCGCCAAAGATCGCGCTCAGCTCCTATTAATTCAGCGCGTCAAACGAACAGCTCGTAACCTCGTAAACTCCTCGTGCGCGCACCGGCGGCAAAAACAAAGCGTCGCCGCTCCGAACCCTAAAATTAAAAACCTCCCCCCGCACCGTCGTCGCAATTTCCGCGGTTAAACACACACACACACCGGTGCGTAGGGGGGGAGACGCGATAACATCTCGCACGTGTGTGCGCGCTTCTTGAATCGCGAAACAAAGATATAGCGTGACCGGTGCGCGGCGTCGAGTTTTGACGCGCGGAAAAGTTGGCTGCTGCCGCGAGCGGCGGCGGGGGAGGGGGCGACTCTCCGATTCAAGAATACAAGGCGGAGGAGGGCTCTATGCGCCAGGGGGCTCTCGCGTGTCTTGCCGCGGCGTATGCACGCCGGTCTGACAGCCGGGTGGACGACGGTTACGCGGGCTCCGCGAGCACACGACTTTATCGACGAGACTGCCGGACTCTAAAATTAAAGCTGCACGCCGCGGCGGAGACGCGAGACTGTGGGCTTCGAGGATTTTCTTGGTCGTTGGGAGAGGACGTACGAGCTTTGGCTCGCGGATTTCCTTGGGATTTTGGAATGTGTTTTGGAATATGTTGAAATGTGAAAGAAGCCGCGTACGCTCGGTTTGACGATCGATTTTTCAAAAGTTACGAGATCTTTCAGCGAAAATCCTAGAAAAATCGATGTTTGTGCGATCACGTGTAACTTTTCAACTGTTAATTATAGAGGATTTTAACTCCCGGCAATTGAAAGGAGAGATCAAATCCTGTTGATTAAAAAAAAATTTCATTAAAAAATCTTTATTGGTTCAAAAGTTATAGTCAAACAAAGAATGACCATTAAAATAACATATAAGCTTAATTTTATTGTAAATTTTTTTTTAACTATAACTTGAAAAAAATAAAGATTTTTGAATGTATTTTTATTAATCGATAGGATTCGATCTCACCTTTCAAATACCGAGAGTTAAAACATTTTTGAAAAGTTACATGTGATTGAACAAAAATCGATTTTTCTACGTTTTTCGCTAAAGGAGCTCATAACTTTTGAAAAATCGAGCATTAGACTGAGTGGACGCGGCTTCTTTCACATTTCATCATAAGAAAATACATTCCAAAATATATTACAAGAAATTATTGTATCTTTCAATGACGAGGAATTATTAATGTTAAAAGCTTTACACGTTCGGTGATTTAAAAAATTGATATAACCGGGCTAAAACTTGCGAGAGAACACATTGAGGCTGTGTGTGTATAAGCAATATAAAAAAATCGATCGGCGAATAAAACCACCGAGGTAAGAAGCAGAAAAAATCCGATGAATTATGTATTTCATCCAATCAAATCGAACGGAGATGCAAAGGGAGAAAAAGAAAGTTTCGTCGCTCTTGTCGTTCGATCGTTTAAACTTTAAGTCAACCCCTATTTTAATGCAGTCAAGAATCCCATTTATTAGATTGCAAAAGTTACTACGATCGGGTTGTTAAAGAATTTAATAAATACCAAAGTTCATTACCCCAACAGCGCGTTACGAATACGAATTACAATGTCGACGAATATAATTTTTAAAGCGTTAAACCATTTTGTCGACCGTTTAATTAAACCAAAAATATACAAACATCGAAAAATGCGTCCACTCGCTTAAAAATATCACTCCAAAAACCGCCTTTCCCTTAAAGCATTCATTAACTCTCTCGCCGGCCGACGAGACGACGACTTGCACGCGCAAAAAAAGAAGGGAAGCCTCGAAAAATTACTCGGCCCGCCAAAGCAAGCTGCTCAATGATTTAAAATATCTCGTCTGGTCGCACGTGCCGGCGAGCCGGCTCGGAAATAAAGACCTGAAACGGTGCCCCCCCCTCCCCCCCCCTCCCCCCCGACGACGGGAGGAGGAGGTGGCCGTCTAATCCACGCATCGCACGTTTTTCGACGCGGGACGCGATAAGCGCTCCGGCGAAAAAAAGTAAAAAAAAAAGAAAGAATGTCACCGGCGAGATAATGAAAATCGCGCGCGTGCGGATGCCGGGAGATAGCGAGAGGGTCGGGGTCTGTTTACGATTATGAAAAGCGGACAGGTGTCTTTGGAGAGGGGGGTGGGGGGTTTGTAGTTTTCGGAGGGGAGAAACAGTGGGCGGTGCTGCTTGCTTTTTTTTTTGGTTTCTCGATCGATTCGTGCTGCCGTGGAAGGTAATGGATGGGTACGGCGATCGTTGTGTGTGGTTTTATTTGATTGAAGAGGTAAATGCGTTTTGGGGACTTTTCGGGCTGGGAGAATTGATATTCCTTTTTTTTCTAGCGAATCAGTACGCTTTTTTCGATGATAAAGGAAAATAAAATAGTTCAGTGGATTAAAAATGAAGATTTTTCGCATATTTAAAGGGATCTGATGAAAGATTCAACAAAATTTTTGTCTGCCATTCTTTTGAAATGTTTACAATTATCCGAACGTCATACGAGCAGCGTATGAGGTGTCAATTTTTGCTCCAATTAAAGAAATTATCAAGCTTAATATTTGAAATCGGCCGTTTATTTTAGACTTTCATATTGGTAATTAAATTATCTTAATACACTTCAATCTTAATTTCAGATTCCAGTCCTCTTTCGGCCTTTATTCTCTTTGCTTGTTACTCTCTATGTCTGTTCGTAGTTTTCACTCCTATATATGTTTAATTCTTTCTCGTTGCCTCTCTCATTCTTTCCCATTCACTTCAATGCGGCTAGAAATCTGCTCAATATTTAACGTCAGGTTTCAGACTAAGCTACATAAATAAATTTTCCGCATTAACTGTTAGCGCGGATATGATAAAAATGTAAAAAGTCCTACAAATTATTGTTTAGTAATTTCAGAGTTTCAGGTTTTTTAAGTTGAATTATATGTTAGGTACAATAAAAGTGAACGTTTAGTATATTTTATTTTAAAGAATTAGAAAAAAATCAAAAGGACCCAATTATTATTTTTTTTTTATTTCAAATTTTTTAATGAGTTATAACAAATGCATGATTTTTACAAAACTACGCCCACAAAACTGTTTGAACATGATTTCATTTTTGAAATAGGAATAGATCAACGAGATAATGAGAAATACAATTAGACGACACGCCTTAATATTATGTGCTTGAGAAGGATAATAAGCCGATTACCGAAACGTTGCACAATAATAATTTAACAACGCGTACTCATTATCTCATCGATATTGATCACCGTTTCGTAATATTAAGATGGACGATAGAAGCAACAATGAATATAGATTTTCATTTTACTATTTTTACGCCGTTTCACCGAGTATTTACAGGCATTCCCCTCCAATTAAAAATTAAAAAATTTGTTTCAAACTTTCAGGTTCGGCGTCCTTTCGCAAACGTCTGGTAAAAAAATTTGCGACAGATATCAGTTGAAAATTTGCTTTGAGCCATAATAAAATTTCCCCCCGTTCCGACTCGCCATTTAGGCGTCATTGGGATGCGACGCGCGTTTTATGGTCGTGCGCGGAAATCTCTCCTAAAAAAAAAAAGTTAAGCCAATCGCCTCAATAATTCGAGTGGTTAACTGTTTTTGAAATTGTCCGGGGAAGGTTTAATCTGATTTGCGTGTACGTTTGCTGCGAATTTTAAGATTGCAGTTTTTTTTTTTAAATATAGTATGAATAGTATAAAAATAGAAATATTGAAAGTTTAGAGAACAATTTTAAAAGAAGCTTTTTCTGCTTTGTTTTCTTAGTAATTAAAAAAATATTTTTTAAAAATTAAGAGTGAAAATACTTTTAACACTACTTAACAAATCTCAAATAAATTAAATGCTTTAAAAATACATTTGCTTCGTTCCAATCTTTTCATTTCTCCGTAACAAATATTAAAAGTTTTCCCTCCTTCTATACTATCGAAAACAATAAAAAATAAATCAAAAAACGATCTAATTAAATTCCCCAAAATCCACCTCGCTATTCGCCGTAAAACCTCGCAAAAAAAAAGAAAAAAAGAAAGAAGATCGAATTCAATTTTTCACCTCAGCCTTCGAGCCTCGCCAAAGTCATCGGCGGGCCATTGAATTCCCGTGGAAATTAGTCGCCGGCAATACTGCAAGTAATCGTCCATTTAATTTCTAAGCACGTTTTCGGGGGTGAGCCGCCTCTATATATATATATATCGAGCCGCCGGCGATGTTTTCGCCAGAGAGAGAGAGAGAGACGGAGAGTCGGAGCAGCGCCGCGCGGCGGCGGCGGCGGGGTGACATCTATCGATCAGCTGATGGCTCCTCGCCTCGTGTAATGGAGTCGACACCGCCGAGTGATTCGCTCCTTTTATTTTGATTTTCGCGCGGCGGCGGCGCCCGGCGTCTTAATTCGAGGCGACGCGGACGGCGAGTGACCGAGTCTCCCGAGGTCTTTATACCCTTTCGGCGAATCTCGGCTGGGGGGTGTCGAGGGTGATGGGGTGTTTGTTTTGATGGGGGAGCTTCGCTTTTTTTTTTTGCGGGCGGGGGTGAATTTTTTCGTATTTGTGTATCGAGCGAGATTGAGTTGTGGAGGAGATTAATGAGGACGGGAGGTAAACGGGGGTTGGAGCTTTGAATTATTAAAGCGGTGTTTAAGGGTGTGTGGATTATCGGATTACGCGGAGAAGTAGTTTACGAAAATTTGTACTTACCATAATGTTAGGGGTTTGAATAAAGGTATTAGGAAAGTTTCTTTTTTTTTTTTTTTTTTAAAGGTTTAAAGGTTTACGGTCAACGAAATTGTTTATTTTAGTAATGGAAATGCGTATATTATCTATTATTAAAATGAATCATGGATATAAATATACTTTTTATATTACTTTTTAAGTAAAAACATTTATGCTAACTTTTGCACTTTAACTATTATACACTTCAATAATTCAAACGTAATGCAAAGACATAACAATTGAAATAGTTTTATGCGAGAGAAAATTAACTTGTACATGTAAGAAACAGATTTACTACTTACGTACACGAGTTATTCCATTAAAAAAGCACAGCAGTTACGTCTGTGCTAAATGTTTTATAAGTATGCAAGCTTTAGATTATCAAATGCATTTGGAGTTGCAGTTCTTAATATTATGAAATTGTAATATATTTTTCCATTTTGAAATACAAAACGAAAAATCCGATTATAAGTCGTGTAGAGAAAACACGTCTGATCAATTCCAACGTGTATCTCTATTACATACTTTTATTCTACAAGTACTTCAGTATTTCTATTGATTTAGTTTTACAAAACTTTTTACAGCTATATATTTATGTCTAAAATTAAATCCCAATCAATCATTTACGCCATCTTTATAAATGCTTAATCTCCAGATTAATTTAAGTGCTCGGGAAAATCAAAAAATACTCCGCGGTAATCACCGTCCATCGATTGCGCAAACTCGGTTTCAAAAGTAATTTACACTAAGTTATTTGTTCGGCGCGAGCCTCGAACTAATTAGGTCTGTATTAAGGGTAATCAAAGTTTAAAATTTGAAAACTTTACTGTTTCCATAAAGGAAAAAAAAGAAGCTTGTAAACTTTTAATTATGCAAATAATAGAGGGGCCCGACTTCGATATTTGATATTCAAATTTTTTAATTAAAAACTGCGCACGCATCGAAACTCCTCTCTCGATTGCCGCCAAGGGGTATTATTTGTCCGTGTTGTAACGGACTCGCGGGGCACTGAAATTCGTTGTACTTAAATGGGTCTCGACGTTCGCTCGAAATTTCTAAAGCGGGCAAGTGCGCGCTTACCGAGACGATGTAAAAGCCGAGCGCTTTTACAGAAAGCGAGAAAAGCTGTAAATCGAAACGAGCTTCATAAAGTTTCTCGGTCCATTTGGAATATTTTACTGGCCGCTTGGCATTCAAATTCGACGGAAAATTGAAATATTTTCGACACGCGTCCTAATGAATCCATCGTCCCGCCTTGATGTTTCCCATCAACTCCGCTAAATATTCTATTACGTAATTTTAATGGAGTCGTTACGATGTAAATCCGGAGTGAAGTTTATATCAAATACTAATTTTGTTTTCGCAAATGACTATATACTCAAAATTCGAATAAACTATGCATTTTACTCTATTCAGTCTTACAAATTAGCCTTTCATTTTAAGAAACGCAATCTAAAGAGGTTAAAAAGCGTTTGATTTTTAGTTCGTTAGAGGACTCTGCATATAATTTTCATTTTTAAAGAACAAAAATCCGAAACTTCCATAAAACCCCTTTTCAACAAACGTACAAATTTTTACTTAGCACCTCCCAAAAAACCCTATATAAAAATCGCGCCACGATTACCCCCAATTCGGCGGCGACGGCGGCGGCGCGCGAAAATTTTTCGAATCCTTTCCCCGCGCCGTCCGTCCGAAAATAGCGGCCGGTCGCCGGGTGTCGTTCGAGATTGCGACTCTCTCTCTCTCTCTCTCTCTCGCAAAGGGGTGGTATATAACACAGGACGGTAAAAACAATCGCAAGGGCGTGGCTGTCCTCTTTGTTTCGCTTTCCTTACGTCATCGATCCCCGCGCGTCCTGCGTCTGGAGGCGCTTTAAAAAAAGCTTCGTACGGATAAATATATAAGGCGTTCCAATTGGAGCGAGCGACGACGACGACGACGACGGGACCTCGTCCAAAGGTCAAAGACGCTCGGCCCGCGCCGGTTTCGTGCTTTATCTCTCCTCCCGTGTCAATGAACACGACGCGCGCCGCGTGCACGTGCGAACGTTACGTTACGAGGCTTAACGACGGGGGCTGCTGTGTTCTGCCTAAAGCTTAATTACTCGCGACGCGGTGATTAGAGGTATTAGGTGCTTACCTGCTTCGAGAAGTTTCTTGCCACGTTTGAGGGGCGCTGCTGGTTTCGGGGAAGGAAGAGGTTTGATTACGATTGGGTTCGGTGCGTTTTTTTATTTTTACGTTTTTCTGAGAGATTGGCGAATAAATTTATTTCTTGAAATTTATTTCGAACTACCTATCGATCTTGCGGTAAGTTAATACAGCGAGACTGGCGTCAGCTCGTTAATTTTTCCTTCAGGGGAAAAAAATCGGCGTAAAAATTAATATAATAAAGTAAAATGAATGGTTGAGAGCTTGTAAGTAGAAATAAAAGAATACGTATGATTTTATCAACGTTAAAAAAATCGATCAAAACACCTCTAATGATTTTATTATTTTATGTAATTTTTATTTTAATTTGACGCACTACTTTCCGTAAAAAAATTATCCTTAAAAGCGAACTGTTTATCCAAGTGGAAGATGGAAGATAAACGAAGCTAAAAGTTATTAATAGAGATTTTTATTTTTCAAAAACAGAGTCACTAGTAGCCTTTTTGAAAACAAGGTAGCGTCGAAAAACACTCCAAAAACAACAGACGAAATTAATTCTTATTAAAAGAATAATATTCAATATGATTGTTTGCAAAGATATCGATCGATTTAACGGAAAAACATATCCCCTTCTCCCACCGCCTTATTTTTCATTCCAAAACCAATTCCTCGCAAATATTTCTATCCCGAGCAACTAACAAAATCTCGTTTCTTTCCAGCCATGGACAGCCTGGAGGAAGCGGCAGCAGCCCGTGACAGCGCGGTGCCGTCGGACGCGGACCTCGGAGCCTCGCCGCCCTCCGCGACGACGACCCCGTCCTCGGTGTTCGGCTTCCAGCACCTGCCGGCGGCGGGGGCAGCGGCGGCGGCGGCGGCAGCGAGCAGCAGCAGCGGCTGCAGCAGCACGGAGACGCCGCCGATCGAGCAGTCGTACGAGTTCCTGCTGAGGCTCGCCCAGTCGGACCAGCACAGCTCCGAGGAGGAGCTCGAGGTCATAAACGGGCCCAAGGTCGTCGAGGCGGCGGCCGCGGCGTCGTCGTCAGTCGTCGCGACGGCTCCGGTGCAGAGGACCACCCAGACCCCGCTGACCCTCAGGCCCAACGCCGAGAAGCGCAAGTGGTCCGAGGCGAACAGCAGCAGCTGCGTCAAGCTGCAGCAGAAGGACGGCGACGCCGTCGGTACCGTGTACTCGGCGCCGGTGAGCAGGACCGGCAGGGAGGCCGGCTCTGGATCCAGCGACGAGGAGGTGAGGAACGAGGCGACGAGAATTCTTGGTTTTAAGAGGGGGGAGCTTCTTGGATTCGTTTGTTTTCAAGTGAAAGCTAGTTTTGTTAATTGCACCAGTGAGGAGAATATTAATAATGCGATGACGTTAGGTGTGATTGAGATCGCGATTGAAAATTGATGGTATTAATAGGTTGCATCCGTATTTTTCTACATTAAAGAGGTATAAATAATCTGATATTTTTAGTATACTCATTAAAAAGATAATGCTAATCTTAAATAAATGATTATTTTTAAAATCAAAATAAATATAAAATAAATTATTTACTAAGTTAAATTCAAAATTTTTCATTTACATTTTAAATTAAAAAAAATTTCATTTTATACTTTAGCGTTCTTACGTTATCAATTTATAAAGTTTTTATAAACCCTCGCAAATAGAAAAATATTCAACGACCGTAATATTTGAAGCCCTTTATTAAACTTTCTTAACTATAAATCTTGTGCGTTACTCATATAAATTTTTTTCTGCTCTTTAACGCTACAGTTGCGCCGTGCAGGTTATCGCTCCAATTCCAAGTGTAAAACTTAACTAAAGCGTGTATGAAATAACGAGATTATACTTACATGTATGCGTGCGTATGACATGATTTAAAAAAAAAAACTTGTGCTTTTTTACTTCTTTCATTCGAAAAGTTAAGTATTTTACAAGTAATTTGTGGTAAATATAAAACGAAAGAAAGCCTTGTGTTAATTATTGTATTGAGAATTTTTTAATGAAAATGTTAAAGAACGACTGTATTACTTAAAATTAAATGTTATTACATAAAGTCATGCACCTTTATTGCATAAAAGAGTTTTAAAAATGAAATACCTTATTACTCTTTTTACAAACGATTAAAGTGCAAAATTTAAAGTGATCTATCTTATTAATACACCATTATATTTTTACACAATTACTAAGATATTTATAGAATTACGACAAGGATTTGATGTATAATCAAAAGAATACAGAAGCAGTTTCCCTAAAAAAGAAGTAGATAATTTTCATTCAGAGAAAAAAAGTAGACCTAAAAGTTGCAGCAGTGTACAATCTCACCGATATAATACACTGTAATTTCAACCGCGTTTCTTTTTATTCGCTGTCCCTACACAATTTGCAACCTTAGAACTCACAGGGTTTAATCTCTTATAATTTGCTAACTTTACAAAAGAGACACAATGTTACTTCTTAATGCCTGTGATAAAAATATACGTAGTTGATGTAATATTATAGGTAGAATATAATAATATTATGTTTTATTATAATTTTAGACATTACCGTTCTCGGTTGCGTTACATCATACAAAGGTTCAAATTTAAAAATTATTTTACATTTACTTTTTCTAAAAAATTTATACTTATTTATTTTCAAACGCTTTTTTTCGTTTATCATTATTAAATTCAGTGAATACTTTTTTTTACTATTCTTATTCGTTTACTACAGAATACAATCTTACGACACTCAACATCCTTCTTCTAGGTACAGGGCTTGTGCTACAGTCGTAGCGGGAGCGCGATTTCTCACCCGGTGCAGTTCCGCAGCTCGCCGCCGACGGACGCGCACAAGCCGGTGCGCTCTTTGTCGCCGCCCCCGAAGCTGTTCCACGCCTCGGCCTACTCCTCGCTGTCGTCGTCGAGCATCGCGTCGACGAGCGGTGCGGAGCCCAGGATCCATCACCACAGACCGCGCTCGCGGCCCAGGCCCCACTCGCAGTACCACTCGCACACGAACCTCGACCATCATCACCACCACCACCACCATCACCACCATCACCATCATCATCACCATCACGGACAGGGTCAGGGACCCAGTCAGCAGCAGGAACTGGCGGACTTGGACGTCATTAGCGCCTGCAGTCCCAGAAAGAGACACAGGCCACCGCACAGACTGCCCAGGCCCTGCTTGGATTTTGAGAAGATGCAACAGGTAAGAGATAGGCTCGTTGGGCTTTTTCGAAGAGTTTTTTTTGGAGGGTGTAGAAGCTGTTTTACGCACGGACTTGAAAAGAATTTCAAATTAGCCTTTGTTTAACTTTTTAGTATTAATAAAATTTACAGCTTTTTGACTGGAGAGTTTAGGTTTATTTTAAAAAGTTTTTTTTTTTAATACTATAAATGAAATTTAAATGAGACAACTAAAAAAAGTTGTAAAAAAGAAATTCTAAAGTTGCATCACGGACGTCATTGCAAAGTTGCGCCTACAGAAGTGAGCTTTAAATAGAGCTATGCATACTAATTTTTGTTACAGTATTGTGTAAAGCTGCTCGATCGTGCGTTAGAAAATTGATTAGTTTACACGTTTATAATTAGTAGATAAACATTATTAATAGCTAGCTTAGGTATGTTAACTGTTGCCATATTTGTCGACTATAAACATATTGATGTTACTCTGTGACTAGCGTTTTAAGGCTTGGGAATTTTTAACTCGCGATATAACTTTTAAAATACGATAATATGAACTTTATTAATGCTGCGGCATTACTTAAAGTATTGCTTCAAAAATATTCATTCGAAGCAATCATTCGAGAATTAGCTTCTAAATAAAGTACAATATTATTTCCAAATATTTAGTGGCTTAGTTTAACTCCAATATCTCTAACGGGCAAAGACTTATTAAATTCGCGGTATCTCATAAATACTACTGTGTTCACTAAAAAAAGTATACCCCCTAAGATGTGTCAACATCAATCTACATCTCCAACGTTTCAGCAACCTTCTAATAACTTATCTTTCCTAATCCAGCATTTACAAAACATAATCTCATCTTACATCATTCAAACTTTGTATATATATATATATATATATATATCCTGCCTAATCTCATCATCAAAAGAAAAAAAAAATCATCATTTCGCCCGAGCGAATCCATCTCCACCTCAAAGCCGAAACCTCTCCTGCGTTCTCGAAGCAAACAATCCAGCCTACAATCGTGCGGCACGCAGCGGCGAGAAAAGGGAGCATCGTGCGCTCGTTTCACGAGTGTATCGGTGTTTGTCGGGGAGAGAGAGAGAGAGAGGGAGAGAGAGAGAGAGAGTACAACTCATAGTACGCTCGCGTAGCATCCGTAGTAATTCCCCTCCCCTCGCTCGCTCTCTCCCCTCTCGATATAGTCCTCTCTCGCTCCGTGTAAGCGTTCACCCCCGACCTCTGCATTCGCCTTGAATGGTCGTCCGATTTTCCCTCGCACACAAACGCGCGCCCGGGTGTGAAAGCCCTAGTTGAACATTTTCGCAAGCCACGCCCCGCCTCCAACGGCCATCTTGAGTTATGTAAACTATTCTCGAACCCTGGATGCTTTGTTTCTTCGTTTTTCAGGAAGAGGGCTTTTCCGGGGGTTTTTCGGGGGTTCGGTTGCTTTCCAGGGAGAGGCTCGGGTTAACGCGCTTCGAGGAGTCTTTGTTCGCAGAGAGGTTTTGTAGGTTGGTAGCTACCTCCGGAGGGTGACCGATTTTTTCCGGATTTTTCCGGATTGCTCGAGCGGCGCAGCCGCTCGATTCTACCTGTCACGCGAAGTTTCTGCAACAATGTTTTTCTTGGTGGGGTGGAAAGAGGGTTCAGCGAGGAGGGAATTTTTTATTTATATACATTTTTTTGAGTTTGAGGACGTTATACAGAACTTTTGAGAATAATTGTAGGCTGCCACAATAAAAAGTTTTAGATAAATTACTTTCTGAGAAATTCTCATCGTCTTTATTACAATATTTTTCTCTCTTTGTGCGAAAATTTAACTCTTAAATATTCATATAAAAAATTACAAAACCATCTAAAAAACGCAATAACACGGTTTTTTCAATTTGCGGAATTTCAAATTCTTCGAAAATTCCACGAATATTTGTTTCCGTTTCGGCCTTTCCAGATGTGTGCAGATGGATGTCCGTGCTTTTTTTTTTTTTTTTGGACGAAGGCAATACAGCTTCGAATTGAATCCCCGCCTAGGTGTACGTAGTACGTGATGAAAATTTCACCAGCTTTGAGATGCGGGGATGGTTTTGCGCGAGCACTAAAAAGAATGTTACGGAAAAACTCATATTCTATCAATGATCTATAGGCAAAAATTGGGTGCTTTAAAGCCATGCTTTCATTCCGTTCTTTTAATTTTAACGAATGAGTGCGTTGGAAGATAATTAAAAGAGAGTAGAGTATGTTTTATTCAAGTTATGATTTTTATTTTATACTTGAATTGAATAAGATATTATCATTTTATTTTGTTACCCTTAATACAATATTCAAAGAAAAATATTGTAATATAGATCAAAATAATTCAATGTAAACATTTGCTAAAACCAGAGCCTGAAGCTAAAATCAGCTTCTCCTCTTTTAAAAAGCAAATAATTACTACAGAAAAATCAGCAAGACAGACTCTAAAAGCCCTTTTATTTTACAGCTAAAGACGCAGGCAGTGACGACATGGAGGCACACGAGCGAGCATGGCAAGGAACTATCGGTGTTCTGCTGGTGAGAATGGTGAGCCGTGGATCTTCGCGGGGATCTACGGTGACGCCTGTGCGCGTCTTCAAACGATTCTAATCAAACCGCGCTCGGGCGACCGGCCCGTCCGCTCATCGTCATCGTCATCGTCATCATCATCGTTATCCTTATCGCGTCATCATCGCCATCGGTAAAAAGCAACCGCTTCACCGTCATCATCCTCATTGCCGTCGAGTCGCGGCGCCGAGACTTAGAAACAGCATCCGCAAATGCAGATGCTTACTTACTATGTGAAATCTAATCGCCGCTGATGATGCTGCTGCCCCTTTGTGTGCATTGAGAACGAAATTTTGTTGTACTTTGAAAAACTGCACTCATGTTTATTTACGTTGGTTTATGAAATGTGCCATGTGTTTATTTGAAAAGGGAAGGATTGTGATTTTAAAGAATTTTTAGACTTGTGTATTATTGTATTGTGTGTTCTTAAGACGCATCGATTGGAATTTTAGGGCAAAATTTTAGTTTTTGGGGATGGACGAAATTTTTGTTCTCGGTGTATTTTCGAGTGCGCGATCGAGTTAAGAGTCCATCATTTACTTAAGATGTAGAAAACATGTAGGAAAGATGCACACCTTGAGAGGTGGCTTTGTGATAGGGTCGTGTACCTTGTTTTACTTTTGTTTTAATTAAGGACTGCTTTTAAGAATGCTTAAAAGCGACTGAGTTTAAGAAAAATAATCTCTAGCGCGCGACTTTAACGTCAAATATATTTCAGCGATACCATGAAGTGCACCACTTTTGGCCATACTTAACTAAAAAGATTATATATAATCATATACAATTTTACACAATGACTGGTGATTATGTTCTGGTGAAACTTATCTACATTTTCTAATGGGTGACCGAGGCCTGAGCAGCGAAATTAGGTTCATTAATCGTACAGGATAAAATGTTTGAGATCGAAAAAGAAGATTGTGTTTATAGATTTTTTTTTAAGCCACAACTCAAAAATTTTTTTATGTCGTACTTTGTAAAATATAGAAATCTAATATTATTATGGGCTGTCAAAAATAACATTTTTATACATTTTTTAATATTATCCACTTTTAACTGTATATATATTAATTTAAATTCATATAATCGTAGCACTATTCATTTATACTATATAAAAGATTGCAATGTAAAGCTGTATTTAAAGATATTGACATAAAAAGATTTTTTAGTTGCAAATACATTTATCATAGGCAAATTTTTTCCACTTAATATATGTGTACACTAAAAGTTAAAAAATAACAAGCGCAGTTTAAAAATACTTTTTATTAATGTTTATTGATATTAATTTAAAAATGTTCATTGCATAAGAAATAAGTGCAAAAATTGAGATAATAACAAGAAAACTGCAATCTAATTTTTGGACTAATTTCTTTTACAGATGAGAATTTTCGAACTTAAAAAGAAAATTAAATGAATTTCTCCAGAATATATCCCACAAATTTTCCTGAGGGAGCAAAATGTTTCTCAAATATATTTAGGAAACTTTTCACTTAAGAATGAATAAAAATGCGATAATAAATGGAAAAAAATATATATCTATATATATTCTTCTAAAAATTTCACTCGTAATAAGCGGAAACGATAGCCTGTACGGGTCTTAATAAAGTAGAAATAATTCGGAGATTATTTTTCTTAATATATTATAAAATAAGATTTTAAGAGGGTTCTACAGAAAAAGTTAAAGTCTGAATTGACTGTAGCTCCACAACATTATAAATCATATTTATTTATTTAAAATTATTTCATGACTTAAAGACATAAAAAAAACGAAGTTTTCCTGCCTACCCGAAAAGTTGAAGCATGTTATAAAATAATTTTATGGAGAAAACAAAGTGAATGGATGCATAATTTGTAAGATAAATTTGAAAATATCGTGGATGTTCATAAGCCCTAAATGGTTTCATCTGCTATATTTGTTTTACAGATTGTTTTCGTTTCCTTTATTTTGATCTTTTTAAAATTATTCTTAGATATTTTGTATAGGTGGGATAACTAAGTTGTAGTTTTTAATTAACTATTTAATATTTTTAAATAACTAAGAATTGGAAAAATAAACTTTTAACGGTTGCTGGCATTCCAGTCGCTGTGAGGATCCTTCTTAAGAAAAACTTATTTATAAGTCACCTTTTAATTGATTCAAACTTGCCAAATTCGTTTTGATTTTATTAGTGATACTCGAATAACGAAATGTATAAAAGTAATCGTAAAACAATTATTTCTAATATTTTCAACTTATGAAATATGAAAGAAGATATTTCTTGTTTTAAAGAACTTGAATATTTTAAGAGACAGACTTTCGGGGCTGCAAAGAAAGTATACCTATTAAGATTCTCGTATTAATTATTACTTGTGTACATATATATTTACGTTAGTTGTAAATGTTTTTGAAAGTATTAAACTTCTAATGATTTTGATGAAATTCATCAAATACAAAAATATATATAATATAAAAAAAGCGTACAATAATGAAAGAGTTTACTACTATTATATTATTACTGCTCCATAATTCGCTCGTTTCTAATTAAAAAATGAGTGAAGGCCTTCTGCCAAAATAACGAAACATAACTGAAACATGCAAGGACTCGAACTCTTTCTCGTGCTCGAAATAAGTGGAAGATTAATTTCAGCTGTTTTCTTGAGTTTCTTAACAACAAATGTGTTAGACCGTCTTTTTACAAAAATAATAATAATAATAAACGGTGTGCAAAATGTTGCGAATTTCTTAAAAAATTATGTTTGCTTTAATCAAAAATTAGTTTAAAATGTTTTTGAATTAAACAGCAATAAATCTTTTTAAATTTTGTAAAAAGGAACATAATGCACAAATGTTGTTAAAACAATCTCAAAAAACGGAAGGCAGCAACGGCAGTTCTGAGCTGAGCTTTAAAAGCGATCTTCATTCATTTGTAATTTTTCTACATGAGAGACACATAATGCGGTCCAGATGTGTGAGTGTGAAGCAATTTCGAGTGAGTCTCTCGATACTCACGAGAGACAATGAAAACAATTGTGTATAAAAAAGGGCGAAAAACAAAAAAAACATGCATTTTTTTGGGCGGACACGTTTCGTACGCTCTGTACTTCATTTCACTCTATATTTATCTCTATCCATTTTTTTGTATGTACAATCTGCAAGTATGACTGAGGACGCATGTCGGGCGATTAGTGGCAGATTGCAATTTTGCGATTTTGTAGGCACGCTTATATCTGGATTCGACGACCGAACGAAATTTGCGAATTAACGCGAATTTTACGCATGCGTTCCCGTCTTTTATGTGTTATGATTTGATTTTGTCTGGACGATCTGAGCAAGACATTCAGTCACCTAATAGTGGATTCGGGTGAAAATGAAAATTTTAAATGTTTTCATTTGTCAATTGACAGATAAAAAAATGTTAATGCTGTTTATTAAATACATTTTTTACTTCAAGTCGAAAGCAAAATTTGTCCTTTTTATTTAAAAATCATGAAATAAATGGTTCATAAATTATTCAAAATGATTTTTTTAGAATGTTTAAATGCGAACCTATATTTAGTAAGAAAATTTTCGGACTTATTAATTTTAGTTAAATCAATGATATTTAACTATTTTTTAGGATCTTTTAATATCAATGTTTTTTTACTTTTAAAATTTTGATTAGAATCGACTTATGAAAATGAAACCTATCCGCTAAAAATTTTTTCAATGAAGTTTTTTATAATGCATTAATTACTACTTAGGATTTAGATATTGTAAATTTGTAATATGATTTGTATTTGATTTTAAACATATTTTTTCTTTTAACGAGAAAATTGAATTTTCATCCTAATTCATATTGTCTTTTGACTGAGGTATTTTAACGCAATCGAACGTGTTCAAAGTGCTCTCAACAGCAAACGCTAGGTTTTTAATGAAAAAGTGCAATATAAAAGGTGTACATTTGTTATAAATCCATTAAAATAATATGGGAACGTGCGAATTTTCTTTAAAATTTCAACTTTTCTTTAGTCCGTGCAAGTTTGAAAGTGAAACAAAGAAATTTGTTCGCCTTGCATTGCCAAAATAATTACTACTTATCGACACGCACGTGTATATGCATGTTACTAAAGTGAATATACGCATGTGTAATCCGTATAAAGGAAACAATGTCTCATTTATGAAATAATAATATATTAATTGTCACCGATAATCACTGCGATATAGAGCTGCACTTGCCAGTATTATAGTCAGAATTAAAAACAAAAATAATGAAAAAATATAAGAAAGATTTTCAATCTGTTTCTTGTCGAGGCAAATGTTTTGTATTTTTTGTGAATAAGTTGTGAGAAATTTAGTAGTAATAATCGTTCATTGTGTAATAATTCTTTTAACATTGTATTTTTAAAAATAAATTTAAATAAACGATATTTTAGCTAGACAAGAAAAAATTGGATCCTTCGTTTAATTATATGGAAGTTAGGATTATTGGCTGAACGATTAAAGAAAAGGTCTCGATATAGCGCTTTGTAGTTTAAAAAGAAAATTTCTCGTTGCAAGCACTCGAACGCAAATTGTTAAACTTAAAATATGAAATTAAAAAGAGGCGAAAATGACTTTTTAATTCCATTTAAGCAAAGATCTCAAAAATCCTCATAATTTTTGTATATTAAAGGAGGGAAATTTAACGAGCTTCTCAAACGATTTTGTGTTTTTTATTGGTTTGCAGGTGTGACAGTGCCCTCATGTACGACACATGTGAGATTAGATTGTGTGTATCTGTGATTGTTGAACCTATACTTATAAGACAAACAAATAATGATAAACATAGACCTTTACGTAGAAACATTTTTCCTTTTTAGTTCTTAATTTGTATAGCTGCAAGTTTCTATATAAAGTGATCTTTTTTTCAATTAGTACGATTATATACGATGAGAATAAGGCATCATTTGTTCAGTAAAGTTTACACTTTTCTTGCTGCGAGAAATGAATAAAAAAGCAAGAAAACTAATATGAAAATAATTAAAATACAAGCTGAACTGAATCTTGACTTGCTTGATTGCGAGGTGGAACGGATACAATGCCGTTAAGAAAAATTTTTAAGATCAAGAACCAAGTGCTCGATTAATATTAAAAATAAAAAAATATATGAAAAAGAATTCAAACATGTGAATTTTTTATTTCACCTTTTACTTTAAATATTCTTTTTTGTATATAGAAGAAACAAAGAAGTAAATTTTTCTATATAAATTTTATTTACGACAAAAAAAAATGGTAAAAGATGCACTTTTTATGTGCATTATGCTAACGTATGTAACAGTATTTTCAGAGTTTTTAATAATTATAATAATCATACTTAAACTTTTTTTCTTAATTTAAAGAATAACTTACATTTTTTTTATTAATTTATAACACTTATAGTTATTAATTATTTTTTTGACAAAACTTATTATTTCTTCTTTGTAGTATATATGCTTTAGAAACAGACTGCATAAAAACTCTAGTATTTATTAATTTCTTATCTTTAAAATATTTTTCAAAAACTTTTACTTCACTAATTACATCTTCAATAATTGATTCTAATTGTACCATTGAATGTGGAAGAGAAAAGATTGCCTGTAGTAGTTTTCTAATGTTTTCACCATTAACAGATTGATAAACAAATTCCCAAAAATATTCATCGTCACTCTGTTTCAAATATGCATCCCTGTCATTTTCATTAAAAAAAGGTAAAGCTTTCCATTCTTTAATTAATGATTTAGGGTTAATAAATGATAATAATGATTTTTGCAATTCAACACTATCTGTTATTGATGGTACGTCTTTTTCATCCATAATAACAACCATTGTATCTAAGAAACTCAATCTTCCAAATGTATCATAGTAATAAGCAAGTTTATCCTTAATTTTGTTGAAAGTAATTGTATAAAAATTTATACAATTATTATGAAATGTTTTAATATCTTCTGCTGGCATATCTTTTAAAAGTTCTAAATAATCAAAACCTACATCAATTTCATCCAAAGGATCCAAATAGAAATCTTTATCTGATGGCCGGAGAGATGAATCTGAAGATTTATCGATTAAATCACTTCCTAAGTCAAATAAAATGTCTATGATTGATTCATATAAATCATAAATTAATAAATTTTCAATTTCATACAATGAATTTAAAGAGCTATGAAAACTCAAACAATGTTGTAGGAAATAAGCATAAGCCTTTGTATACTTATCCTGTAGTAAATTGTATATATTTTGTTCCCTTGAAATTTTATATTTAATATTACTTTTAGACAATTTCTTAATCT
This sequence comes from Ormyrus labotus, assembly GCA_035582975.1. Classification (NCBI taxonomy): domain Eukaryota; kingdom Metazoa; phylum Arthropoda; class Insecta; order Hymenoptera; family Ormyridae; genus Ormyrus; species Ormyrus labotus. The sequence goes on along the minus strand of JAWWEO010000009.1, from coordinate 24,908,110 downwards.
TACTATCAAAATAATTTTCCAATGCAGACCACTCATTAATTATTTTATCATAACGATGAAACTCTTCACGTACAGAGTTTGATGGTTTTATATTCAAACTTTTATATTCTGGTAAAGATTGTAAATAATTTTGATATTCATCATAACTATTAGTATTTTCTAAAAAATAATCTGAAATACTTGAAATTAAATTGTCTACAGGTTCTGAAATAGTACCATAATCTTTCTTAAGATCAATAAGTTTTGAAAATTGTAAAACAGGATCTAAAATAATTAGATTAGGAACAACTTGTTTGAGGAGTTCTGGAAATCTTTTGCTTTTTTCTACCTCTGTACTGTCATTATGATACATTAAAGAAACTATGTTCTGCATTTTAATATAATTATCTTCAAAATATTTTTTGAAAGCTTTAAAAGTCCTTAAAGATGCATTGTTTCTATCTTTTAATTCAATCATATGTAAATAATGCTGTATTACATTTCCAGATGGCTCTATATATCGAACTGAAATGTAACTTACATATTCTTTATCATTAACTCTTGTCTGCATTATGACAGAGAAAAGAGTTTCATTTAAACATTTTTTAATTTCTTGAAATCTTTGTTTAAAGTCCTGCTTTATAGCTAGCTGAATTTCTTCTGAAGTCATATTATTAACTGTTTTTAAAAGTAGTGTATTGTGAAATCTGACTTTATCCAAAGATTCTCTGACAGACATTGCTTCTTCAGCTGAAAGATTATTTTTGTCAATATACTCTTCAAAGATTCTATCTGGAGTAAATAGTAATTCAGTTAATTGTGAACGAGATTCTTCTGCAGCTTTTAAGCACTTCGAACATATATCCCTGCAAAAAATTGTGATAGTGATGAGGTTATTAGTACAAAGAAAACATGGACTTTTCATTTTATCACATAAAATGATTTTAAAAAATCAATGAGCTCAATTTTATGAAAATTTTAATTTTATGTATTGTGTTATACTTACATTTTTACAATTGAATCTTAGAATATTTTATAATACCTAAATCTCAATAATACAAAGAATTGATCCACTATCGCAAATTGCATTAATTATTCGCCTTTAAAAAACAAGATGAAAAAAAGAGACGTCTTCCGATTTGAATATCAGTTCATTGTCCCTTTTTACGAGGGTGGTGACATCTACATATTAGGCCATTTTAATCTGTGCAATGGAAAATATTTTAAAAGTCGAAGTAATGGTTAAATATACATTGAGTTTGTGACAAAAGTTGTGGGAGGCAGTTAATTTTCAAGGTTATTCGGAGATCAAGCAGATTTTTTTGAATGGAAAAGCCCCTATTTTTGACTTAGTTCAAATTCTAAAACAGCGGGAAATATTTACGTCCAGACATAAAGATTGCAACTTTGACTTTAGAAATGACCTTTATGGATGAACATATACAAGTTACCGTTCTTTTAGTATCTAAACTGAAAAAGAGAGATAGTTTTTGAGCGTTAAAAACTAATAGTAAATTAGTTATTGAAGTTGTTAATTACTATACATTTTGATGTTAAAAAATAAAAAAAGTAAATGCTAGAATTAAATAGGAAAATAAACTACAAAGTAGTATTTCTATATTCACTTCCTTCATCTCAAAGAAACTTTAAAAATAAAGGTGTCAAACCTTTGAAGAAACATTGTGCAATAAAAGAAATATGCAATAAAATCCAAGTTATGTTTCATTACAAAAGGTAGCAGATTACAGACGATTGAATACACTTCTCCAAAACGTGTATTGTAGTTTTCATAATTATTTTTTATTTTAATCTGTCTAAAAATGAACGTTTAAGGTCAAATTTAAAAAGTTTTTTTCTATCTTGTCAATTCTCAGCTCTTAAGGGGGTATTATACCGAAAAAATTTCAAAAAATAACAAAAATAGTTACAAATTTGAGCTCAGATTTGCAATAATCATCAATAAAAATTTTAAAAATTTGAAATGGCAGATTCAAAATAGCGTCCGAAAACTCGAAAATTCGATTGATTACGAATTTGACCTTAGATTTACAAAAGATAGAAATTTTTATTCTGAAAATAATTTCTAAATTTTTCCATATTTTATGATAATTTTCCATATTTGTGGTCGCAATTTTGAATTTTGAAACTTTGATTACGAATTCGTAAACACTGGCCCACAAAACCTTCTATGTGTAATTTTCAGCAAAATTTCTTAATTTTTTGAAATTTTAGCAGCAATCTTGATTCCGCTATTTCGAATTTCAATAATTTCAAAATTCTGAGTTCAAATTCATAATCAGCGCCATCAGAAACCGCCCCGATAAACCAATTTTCATAAAAATCCATCCATATAAAAAATGCATGCCGCAAAGGGTTAATATATCTTATATTAAATTGGTATATGCCTTTTATTTTACTGCCTGCATATATGTGTAAGAGTATTTTAACAAAAAGATAAAGGCTATTTCTTTAACTTTGAGATTGAAAAGTCCCCCTTTAAGTGCATACTGACTTTTCGAAAACTTTACAAGTCGTCCGCGTCAAAAAAGGGAATAGTCACATAATAAATAAATGAAAATTTACTTTTTTTATAATAAATGAATTTCCTCTCTTTTAATAAGTAAAAATTCTCTTTTTTTTAAATAAGCGAATTTTAATTAATTATTCAATTAATTATAACTTTTACAGGTTTTTTTCACATTCATTGGTACTAATTTACTTATTGAAAAAATAAATGACTGTTGAAATATGACAAACATCTTCTCACTTATTGAAAAAATGAATAGCCGTCAAAACATTTTCAAGGAATTTGGTCCCTTATTCAAAAGTAAATTTCACTTATGAGTGAAAAACGCATTCACTATATATTAAAGGAGTAATATTTTCTGAATGAAAAATACCTTTATTTATAAAGAGTGAAATTTTACTTATTTAAAACTAAAAAAATGCACCTTCTCTTATTAAAAGAATAAAATTTTCACTCTTAGATTTCGAAAGTAGGATTAAAAAAAATTACAAAGTTATTATATTATATTTCTATTTATTAACATTTAAATTTACACGTTTAATAAAATTAATATAATGAAATAAATAATTTTTTTTTATTTACATTCTACAACACTGAGAAAAATTAATATAATTAAATAAATAATTTTTTTTCTATTTACATTCTATAACAACGATTAATGCAATAACAAAGTTTACTGCGCATTCAAAAACTGCATTTAGATTCCATTCGATCGACGGAATCGTAATCACAACTGATATTTTTTCATAGTTTCAGAACAGAATCCTGTTGGGTCCGCTTTGTGAACGGACAGTAAAACGGCTCTTTCTAGTAGCTCACTGTAACTATCGTCATTTTCTCTCCACTCTTCGATCAAATCAATGGTTTGATATAAATCACGAAATGAAAATGGAAGACTGTATAAAGCGTCTACCAGTTTCTTTAAGCAAGGAAATTTTCGATCATAAGTTACTGGATTTACAGTTTCGCCTATTGTTTTCCAAAATCTTTTTTCACCTAATTTCATCAGCTCTAATTTTTGTTCTTCTCCAAAAAAAGTGGGCAATTCTCTCCATTCTGTGGCTAGTCCATACACAGGAACATAAGGGAAGTACGTTAAACGCCATTTCAATAAATCTGGCACATTTCTTCTGTCTAGGGCACACAAAGCCACTTCCGGGTCTATGAATGACAAAGGGCCAAACTCTTTGTAGTATTCGATAAGAATCTTACGCAGTTTCTCCAAGATGATTAAGTAAAATTTCGTGCAGCTTTCGTGAAATCGTGCCAAATCATCGGGTGATACGTCTTTCAAAGTTTCCGCACAATCGGGCCCGAAATAGATTTCGTTAACTGGCTTCAAACATTTAGAGCAGTCCAAACGTTGGTTAAAAATCAGTGGCATGTTCTCTTCTTTGATGAAATTGCCTGCCAATGCTTTTACCGTTTCTTCAACCAATCTTAAAATATTCGGTAAACCTATCTTTCTGTTTTTGAACAAGTTGTTGACTTTGCCATAGTAACTTAAGCAATGGCGAAGAAAATAAGCACAAGCCCGATTGGTTTTTTCGTTTATCAACTCGCACAGACGTTTGATAATCGAAATATTTTCCTCCGTTTTATTAATAGTTTTATTGTAGTCGTTCGGGTGTGAAATCGTTGGAATATCGTCCAAAATGTCATTGTCACTTATCAGAGAATCATCGGTGGATGTTAACTTTAGATATTCACTGTAGAAAAATTTTCTCATCGTTTTCCACTCGAAATCTATTTCACCGTATGTCAGAAAGCTTCTTTCGCTCATCAGAAAGTCTGTTCTCACATTCAAAATTTCGGAACTTCTGCGTACATATTCAATGTATTGTTCAAATCTACCGCGATTACGTTTGAAATAATTCTCACCGCAAGCTATCAATTCGCGGAAAGACTGGTCAATAAGTCGAAAGTTATCACCGAGATCGAACATATTTGAAAATATCTTTACAATGGGCATATTAAATATATGTGGACCCGTTTCTTTTAAGCAATCAACGAAAAGCATATCAGCATCGTCTTTTATCAAACACATGTTGTCGGACATGACAGAAATGAGGTTCCGCACGGGTAGTTGTTCCTTCTCTATAAAAGAATTAAATTCAGCCCGAAGATTACCGGAACTAGGTTTTTTGTTAGTGTCGAATTCAATAATATGCAACAATTGCTCAGTTGCATCTCCCGATTTATCCATGTATCGTGCTGAAATGTAAGTCCTGATTCGCTGATTGTGCGAATTTCTGGTGTATTTTGCAGCCACTATAAGTGAATAAAATTGGGTGCTCAAGATTTGTTTTAGTTTGCACGACTCAAAAACGTATATAAAAGATCTGACGAGCTTCTTAAAAGATCCGACGTCATCTGCAAGGTCTTGGATAACTGAAGAATCTATTTGTTCCGACATAGAAGAAACCAATCTATCTTTCACGTCACTTGGAAGTTCGTATTGGGACGATATATCAGAAACTAGGCGTTTCAGAATTTCGACGTTTTTGGCCAAAATTTCATTAATTAATGTATTTGGATCATTATGCCCATTTTCATAAGTTCCAGTAAGATTCTTGTCCCTAAAAAATTAAAACATAGACTTTTACTTTTCACTGAAATATTAAATTTTGAGAAGTATCATGACAATTATTAGACTATTCAATTATTTTTTGCTTAAACGATGCTCCACAATCACAAAAATAAGACAGTGTTCCATTTGTAGTGAGCAACATTTTTTTTTAACCGACTTTCAACAAAAGTTAAAAGATCCCATATCATGTGATATTTTGAAACTTTTCATTAAGTGATTTATCATCTGATATGTCAAATGAATGTCACGGAGCAAATTATATTAAAATTATAAACATTAATTTAACTTAAAAAAATAGAAAAATTATAAAATCTTTATAACAATAAAAAAACTTTATACAAATATAAAAATTAATTTAACTTGAGTGTTTAGCCGCAAGTAATTTTTTTAAAATGTTT
>JAWWEO010000009.1:24891406-24902516 GCA_035582975.1 Ormyrus labotus | reverse complement strand
CTCTCACACACACGCGCGCAGCTGATGAGGCACTGCCGGCCTCTCTGGCTTGCCTAGGCGTCGCGTCATATAATTTCTCTTATAATACATGGATCCGGATATTTATGTCCGTGTGAGCCTACATCAATACTGGGTTATCCGAACAAGTAAGGGTTGTTTTCCGGAACTCCAGCTTCTTTTCTTTGTTGTAATAATAAATCTATACATTCTTCGCTCCGCTTGTCTATTAGAAGTGATACCGTTCTTGATAATTTCGCTCGAATATTTACATGCTTGTAACTATCAGCTAAGAATTGAGCCGCTTTATCTAAGTTCTTGTATGAATCTGGTAAGCTCGACTGCATGCTTTGCCTTCTATTATAATATGTAATTAGAAACATTGCCATGTCTCCGACGCGTTTTCGGTTGAACACCATTAACATTAATAAAGTTGTTTCTAGCAAAACTTTCCATTTATTTAAAACAAAGTTATTTTTAAGTTCTTCGTAAGCTTTCTCTCTTTTGGTTTTTATACACTACTCAAAAAAAATATGGCATCACTAAATTAGTCTCAAATTTAGCCGTATAAGTAAGTTACAAACGCTGTAACTTTGTCAAAAATGGACCAAAAAAATCGTTTTTTTTTTAAATTAAAGTTTGAAATCTCTACTATTTGATGTGGGTATTTTTTTTTTATTGGATGTAACCGCACAATACGTGACCTTCAAGTTGAAGGTCACCTTTTGAATTGGAAAAAGTGCAAAGTTTGCCGTTGCACACGTAGTAAAATAATTTTTTCTCGAACTTGAAAATAATCAAGCATTAAAGCTTAACTCTTTACCTTTAATTTAAAAAAAAAAAGTTTTCTACGATTTTTCCTCGCAATTCTACAGCGTTTTAAAGTTACACTGTTTTTGAGACAGTGAAAGCAATGTAAACTAACCGTGTCTTACAGTTACCGCCAACTTTAGCGTTATCCGACAAGCACCACGAGGAGGTAGTTAGTCGGATTTAATTCATCGTGTGTGTGTGTGTGTGTTTTAATTTTTAAAATTTTTTTAATATTTTTATTTTTTTTATTTTCCTTTACGTTTTAATTAAAAAAAGTTTTTTTTAATTTTTTAAAATTTTTTTAATTTGAACAAATTTTTTTTTAATATCGAGTATTGCCTCCTCGTTGTTGGATAACTGCACGCAATCTATTCGTCATGGAAATGCATGCTCTAATCTCATCCTGTGGAATATCATTCCAAATCCTAATGAGCGTTTCTGAAAGATCCTGCAGTGTTGTTGGTTGTCTTGCCAGTGCATTCAGTCTCCTTCACATGATGTTCCACACATGCTCGATGGGATTTAAATCAGGGCTCTGGGCAGGGTGTGGAATTAGTCTGATTGCATTATTTTGCAAAAATTCCCTAGTAATGGCAGCAGTGTGTGGCCGTGCATTATCATGCATTAAAATAAATCGTGGACTTATTCGACGACGCAGTGGCAACACTTGCGCTCTAAGCACGTCGTCTATATAACGCACTGCAGTCATACTTGGTGGGGGCAAAACTACCAGATCTGTGCGATGGTTCAGGGAAATCCCACCCCATACCATTACTGATCCACCTTGAAATGCTCTCACCGGAGCAACACATGCTCTATCAAACCTTCGGCCTCGGTGACGCCAAACCCGCATTCGACCATCATTTCCATACAGACAAAACCGCGATTCATCCGTAAACAAAACTGTACTCCATTGCTGTCTTTTCCAGTCAACGTATTCTCTTGTGTATTGCAATCGATTTTGACGATGAAGATTAGTCAGCATTGGAACACGAGCCCGAGATCGTGATCTAAGGTGTACCTCATGCAGACGATTCCTTACAGTTTGATCACTGATATGCCGTTCTGGGAATACTGCATTTGCAATTTGTCGTGCAGTATTCACAGGATTTCTGGTTACGTAGTTAACAATCCGACGATCTTCTCGTGCAGACGTTACACAAGGTCTACCAGAAATCTGTTGTGGCCGTAAGGAACCTGTTGTCTAATAACGAGCCCAAATTCTTGAGATAGCAGATTGGTTGATTTGCAATTGCCTAGCACTGTAGCGTTGACTAAAGCCTTCACACCCGAGCGCTATAATTTGCGCACGCTGATTTTCTGCCAATGGTCGCATTTTTTTAAATACAGAAATTTTCAAAGAGTAAAATAGTGAAATTCTAAACAATGAATCTTCCTAAACTTTTTATGGAAAATTAGAAGACATTGAAATAAAGTAGAATACCGAAAACGTCAGACACGGTAGCTGCACATAATAAACCAAGGATTCAACATCCCATTAAAATCGATGCAGAATAGATTGATTGGATGCAGTTACCCAAGAACATGGAGGTAATAAGAGATAAGCAACATGCTAAAAAAAATTAAGGAAAATTAAGAAAAATTCAAATGCATTATAAAAAAATTAAAAAAATTAAAACACACACACACACACACGCGATGAATTAAATCCGACTAACTACCTCCTCGTGGTGCTTGTCGGATAACGCTAAAGTTGGCGGTAACTGTAAGACACGGTTAGTTTACATTGCTTACACTGGCTCAAAAGTAGTGTAACTTTAAAACGCTGTAGAATTGCAAGGAAAAATCGTAGAAAACTTTTTTTTTTTACATTAAAGGTAAAGAGTTAAGCTTTAATGCTTGATTATTTTCAAGTTCGAAAAAAAATTATTTTACTACGTGTACAACGGCAAACTTTGCACTTTTTCCAATTCAAAAGGTGACCTTCAACTTGAAGGTCACGTATTGTGCGGTTACATCCAATAAAAAAAAATACCCACATCAAATAGTAGAGATTTCAAGCTTTAATTAAAAAAAAAAACGATTTTTTTGGTCCATTTTTGACAAAGTTACAGCGTTACGAAATACGGCTAAATTTGAGACTAATTTAGTAATGCCATACTTTTTTTGAGTAGTGTATATTTTAAGAATGTATTAATGTCTTCTTTTCTTGGCAGTTTAATTATTTTATTTTTCATGTGCTCAGCCTGTGATTCAGTTGCCGGCTTAGAAATGACACTTGCGTACTGATTTTTGAATAATACAGTAAAATTCTTTGATTGTTCCAAACGATTCTTCCAGTCTAGGTTTTCTATATTGACTACGCACTCATCCTCCCACATATTAATGAGTTTGGGGATGAAGATTCCAATGGTGGTAGCGTTGGCAGGGTTTTTGAATATCATTTCATTTTCGTCGAAGTTAGCCAGATCTCTTACTGCTTGCAAAAAATTGGGGAAATATTTGGGATTTAAAATTTCAAATAATTCTCTTAGTTCTTCGTGGTATTCTTTTATCTTTATAAATAGTCTAGCAAAAAGACGAAGATTTGCTCGAATCATCTTTTGGTGTTTGTCAATTCCTCTGCTATACTTTAATACCTGTAAGTTGCAAAATAAAACAAGCAGCAAATCTTTTTGAACCACTAAAGAAACTTCATCATCTGAGAGTTTGGAAAATACTATTCTACTTGATTTGGAAGCTCTCTCATGGCACGGCAGAGCCATGCAATTACCCATGCTTCTAATATCCATTTCTCCTCGAATGCGATCTACGTTAGTACATTTGGAGACGTGAACGCCATAACGTCTTTTGAGCACGTTTTTCTTACAATTGAAGCAGTATTTATAATCTTTGACTACTCTTACTTTTCCAGTGATAGGTCGCCTTGACACTTGGTGGTTCTCATTGCTTCGCATGTTATATTCATATCTTCCTGCATTTAATAATTCCTGTAATAATTTTTTTCTTAGAAGATCCCCAGGTTTCAAAACGTTGATTCTTTCAACTGTAGCATCATTTTTGTGTTTTTGTATTAAGTGAGTTGGTAATCTTTTATATAATTTAAGACCGAAAGGGCATGGATAAGATTTCCTCCCTGAGGAGCTGTTCTCAACCACAGCCTTCTCTGGCTCAGCTGCCAGAGTGCCTTGTATGCCAGTACGTACAAGTGAAGAAATATTAAGTGGATTATTCGCACCTAAAAAAAATTGTCTTATTACTACCATAAATTATACTGCTAAAGAAGTAAAAAAGTAATAGAATTATAAATAATTATTTATAATTTCTTTATTAACCTATAGACGGCCGGGATTTCAGATATTAAACCGTCCTTTAAAAGTGCCGAAATTTGGGTTTTGTAGTATGTATCAACAATATGTATACAAAGTTCATGTCATAGGCCGAGCTGATATATCGGCTTACCGGCTGTCTAAAGGTTAAATTTAGCTATGAAATTTGTTTTTAGTGGGGAGATGAGAAGTTCCGGGCCTGACATAGAGATGGCGTCACTATGAGGAGTTGTTCGGGGAGTTAGCAACGCCCCTACGAAACAATATTATAGTATGATATATATACAGGGTGTTAATAAATGACTTATAAAGCTCGGTACCAAAGGGTAGAGGAGGAAACTCTAAGATATACGCCCATCCTTAATTTTTCGATACGGAGCCTAGATCCGGAATTTGGGTAATTGAAAATTGGACGATTCGATTAATGAGCGCTCGCTCGCCGCGGCTTCAGCGCGTACGCGTGCACCGAGCGCTCTCGTGTTCTGCTGTTTCGCAGCGCTTCGTCCAAATATTAATCAATTAAGAATTTTAAGTTATTGACTAAAATTCTGGTACAACTAAGAATCAAATTTTGAATACAAGAATCATAACCAATCAAGATAACGTCTGATCAATTTGAACGGCAATGAGAGTAACGGCGTGCCAACAGAAATCTGCATCGCATTATTTTATAGCCAATTTGATAATTAGTGTTAGGTGTAAAAACCAGGCTTCAAATGTGTTTAATGTAGTTTGGACCATGTGAATATTCGTTTTCTTCGTTGTGGATTAAAAGAATTTTTTTATGCTGAGCTGCTTGTCAAAAATTTGACACTGGTCCAATTTACTTTGATAGCCCCAAAAAGTTGTTGATTATTCAAATTTATTTCTAACATTGTTACATAAAACATCTTAAAAATATTTTACAAAAGATTTAATGTATTGCATGCACAGACTCTTCCGAATAATTAGTGCTTTTTCTCATAATAACTTAGTATTTGACGAAACAAGTTAGAAATATTGCCCCGATGCTATCCTAGGCTTTATTTTAGGTTAAAGAGCTACTTTTTTGCTAAAGGAAATGGTACTTTAAATTTTCGATTTGCAATAAGGAAGCGGTAAAACACTACGTCGAGCTATTAAATCGCAATTTTGCAATGTGAAAAAGCACGTTTTGAGAATTAAGACTTCTCTGTAAAGTTTCATTTTTTCGCTCAAAAAGGTCTAGTGAAATTCTTTAATGACCGTTAAAAAATTTTGAGCCGCGCCTTAAATAAAAGGAATTGTTCTTGATAGCAATAATTTTATTTATGTTTTTTTGATTTTTCTTGTATTTTTTTCTAAGCAATCGGGTACTTCTTTTTTAAAAATATCGAAATTGATATTCAATAAGTGCAGTTTTTTAAATGAGCTAACATAACTTAATAATTAATCTGTAAGCAAAAGTAAATTCTGATTTTTTCGTACATTGTAAATAAAGGCTTCTCTTTATTTAGCAACATTAATATCACAGAAAATGTTTTAAAGATTTTTAACATTTCGCTGGCATTATTTATTCGAAAGTGTACGAGTTTAATTTTTTTTTATTATTAAAAATAATTTCGAACTTGCTTTATTACTTAATCAGCTATTTAGTTTAAAAATGTGTAACTAAATGTAAGCTTGATTGATTATGATTCTTGTATTCAAAATTTGATTCTTAGTTGTACAAGAATTTTAGTCAATAACTTAAAATTTTTAATTGATTAATATTTTGACGAAGCGCTGCGAAACAGCAGAACACGAGAGCGCTTGGTGCACGCGTACGCGCTGAAGCCGCGGCGGGAGAGAGCGACCGCGGCGAGCCAGCGCTCCTCACTTGGCGCGGCTCTCCGCCAGCCTTCTCCTATCACCGCGCGCTCATTCGTCGAATCGTCCAATTTCCAATTTCCGAAGTGTCTACTTTAGGAAAGTAAAATTTACAAGTAGCAGGTGCCTCGGATCTGGGTCTGAACGTAGGAACACTTTAGCAGATACCTGCCTGTGAGATTCTGGGAGTATAAACCACTCCAGAAAACCATTTGAAATGATAAGGCGTCCGCCGGAAGTGTCTACTTTAGGAAACTAAATAGTACAGGTAGCATGTGTCTCGGATCTGGGTCTCATCTTGGCAGCAAATTAGCAAATACCTTTCTGACAGTTTCTGGGAGAGATTCCTCCTGTACCCTTTGGTACCGAGCTTTATAAGTCATTTATTAACACCCTGTATAGTATGATTATAATTAACTATAATATTTTTGCACTACGGTAATCTACTACAGTAAACTAAAGTATAGAACTGTAGTATATTATAGCAAATACTACAAAATACTATAGTCATCTCTTATAATACTTAATTATAGAAGATTACTATTGTAAATAATATGAGTATACTATAGTAAGGGGCGAAAATTTTATAGTTTATCTATGAACTTACTATAACAAATTATAATTTAACAATAGTTTCTATAATAGTCATTTATTATAACTCTTTTTCGTAAGGGCGTGAACGCGACCGAAGAAATAGAAATAAATCGGAAGGGCTATAGCGAGGTAGAAAAAGAGAAGTAGCGATCAACTAATTATTTTTTTAAATGGAATATAGTCTAGGAGTAGGGGGTTTTCGTAGATTTGTTCCATATTTACGTAGAAATCCACTTGACTTTTCAGAATTCAAAAATAGTGTTGAGAAGTCGAGTTATTGCACATTTCGTAATTATTAGTAGCAAAACTCACTTCCGTACGTATAATGTGCCATATAATTTCGATTCTATTTCATATTTTTAGGGTTACAATGTCTTATTTTAAAGATTAAGGGCTCCTCTAACGGTACATTCATTAATATTCGCATAAAACATTGAAAATAAAAATTTATAAAGCTAGAAATAAACAAAAAAATAGCGAAAAACGTACTTTTTTGGTTTATTAGCGAATTTGACCATGTTTTTTTATAAATGATTAATAAAAAATTATCGGCATTATTCCTGGTTTGAAAAGAAACCATTTTATGTATATTAAGTCTAATTTTTACCGTTAGTTCTCTTGAGATTTAAATCCACGCATTCCGTGCGCGTGCCGTGGAACCGTATCAAGTGCGCAACGGCAAGCCGGTATGAGTGCCTACAGATTTTTACCGTAACTTTTTTTTATGAAATTTTATTTATAAAATTTATTAAATTTATTAAATTATTTGTTTATATAAGATTTAAAAACATTTTCTAAACAATACGAGGCATGGACATACTGTACATAAAAAAACTCTACACCCCTGGTAACAAAATCTGCTGCAGCACTTGCGCAATTCTGTTGCAATTTTCCTGAGCGTAAGCAAAATTACATGGCACCATATGTGGTTTGTGTCAGACTTCAACTATATTTCTGCTGGTAGGAGATTGCATTCCGAACTACCAACAAGAAGTGCAGCAAATCTGCTACGAAAGCTCAAGTCCAAGCACAGGGCTCATTTGATCAGTGCAATTGCATTGCCTAGCAAAAGAATTGCACACTACACTGGCATGAGATATCATGCGTCAGACTGATTTCAGACTTGCTCCACAAAAGTGCAATACGTCACGTACATCACTGCATCCATGTGCACACTTCCAGTAAACTTACGTCAAAATTGCGTACTACAATTTGCAGCAGCTGCTACGTTACAGAATTATAGAAGACTTGCATTAACGAAAGTGCCACCGAGGGATCACATCACCTACGCCTACTTGCATCAGCTTAGCAACAGAATTTCTTACAGAGCCATGCAGTAGACATCGTGCACCAGAATGGCAGCAGACTTGCGGCAATAAAATTAAAGAGTTTCTGAGATAGGAATAAGCACGTAAGCATGCACAAGAATTGCAGCAAACCTCAATAATATTCTTGCCAGCAGCAGCATTCAGCAGAATTACAACAGAATTGCAGACTAAGAGTGCAATTTTGGGAATGGGAATAAGCACGCGAGCGTGCACAAGAATTGCAGCAACTTGCGTCACGTTCTTCTAGCAGGAACGTGCAGCAGAATTACAGACGAAGAGTGCAATCTCGGGAATGGGAATAAGCACGCCAGCGTGCACAAAAATTGCATTAGACTTGCGTCACGTTCTTCTAGCAGCAACTTGCAGTAGAATCCTCAATAACCAAAGTTGGGATTCTTTTATTAGAATTATTGTCATTTTAATTATGACAAATCGCTTGTTGTTACAATTAGTATAGACATCGACTCTCAACTGGATACACTGTATAACTTGTAATATATGTAGTTACAAATGCCATATCACGTGTGAATTAATATAAGAAAACTGTTACTATACATAGTGATAAATATTTTATTAATTTAATTAATCAACAAAGTTATAGAAAAAAAATTTTTTAATATTTAATAAATACTCAATGCTTTTCAGAGAATGTATAAAGCATGTAAAAAGGGTGTAAAAAGCATTAATTTAAATACAATAATTATATACTATTGAGTTCCATATTCCATTAGATTGCCCGCCGAGGAGTTTCTCGTACATCACGTAGTATCGCTAGATGCGTACAATCATGCAGTATGAGCGTGGACGGCAAGCAGAAAGAACATTGCATGCTCTTCACTCTTTTTCACATATCGCATATTCGCAACAGGCAGACTTTTGTACGTGAGTTCAACTGTGAGCTGTGAGCATAATTAATAAATAATTATTTAACCGTGCTGAGGAAAGAGGAAAGTAAGCTAAGGATATCAATTGTATTAGAGTGATTTTTATGCTTAATTTTAGAAAATGGGATGAACGTAACCTCGCCACGACTTTCTTTATTCTCCCATGCGGTTTTTTTCCCGGAAGTTTGAGCACTCCCTTTGTGCTTTATATTTGTTCCTGGCGTGGTTAAATTCATTTCAGAAAAGTGATAATAGACTATAGAGAAGTGCGCAATTTTATCTAATTTTTAACTTAATAAAAAACATTTATATTCAATAGTTTCTTGAATTTATTTGAAAATTTTTTTATTGTAAATTTTTTGTACAAAATTCAAATCAGAAATTGATTTGTTACTTAACATATTAATTATGTAAAATAGTTCTTATAATTATTTAAAAACATTTAAAATCAATTTCTGTGTAACTCCTAATTAATAAATCACGTTGACAGTAAGCATTAATTCTCTTTGGTTATATTTCAGCTTCAGAGAACAGTTTACGAAGCCATAAAGCAAATTCTAAATAAGAGTACGAGTAATACTACTGCCAAGGCTGGTACGTCTAGGTATGCTCTCACTGTGTACTTGGCACGATAAAGGAAATTAAAGTAAAGTAAATTTAAAAGGTCGCTAGGTACAATTGTATAAAGTGGAATGTCATATTTTGCATCATTTTAAGCAGGTTAATTGTAAGTATTTTATAAAAAATTTTAATCAGAAATTGATTTGTTATTAATATATTAATTATACAAATTGTATTAGTACAATTATGTAAAATAGTTCGAATAATTGTTTTAAAACTTTTTAAATCAATTTCTGTGACTTAATAAATAAATCACATTGCCACTAAGCATTAATTCTTGTTGTTCGTGTTTCAGCTTCAAACTTGCGCCATAAAACAATATTTTTAAATAAGAACGAGTTACAGTTTGCATTAAATAATTTTGTGACACTCATTATATTCAAGTTATCTCTCATCGTGGACTGGAGTTCCATAAAGGACAAAATAATTTTAAACAAATTGAAAAGAGATACTAAAATTTATTTACGTTTATTTGTAACGTAATTAAATCAAGAATTATTGTTACCAGGACTTTTAGCAGCCATCGCTAAGTTAAAATAGACAAGGATTTAACGAACATTAAAGGTAGTAAATTCTATAAATATTTTGATATTTAATGAGTATTAGAACATTATAATCATTATAAAATACATAAATACATGTTGTTGAGCTAATTTCTAACAAGATTGAAACTGCTGAGCACACAAACATCTTTTTTAGACTTTTAGAATATTTATAAATTGTAAAAATTTCGAAAATGTGATTTGCGAACGGGTGGCCGCACTGTTTGTTTGTCATGTTCTCTTGAGAGTAAAAAGTAGCGTTACCTGCGACTGACATCGGCTAACCTAATTTTATCAGAGCTTCCGTGGGAAGAGTTTTTTGGTTAAGTTAAACTAAAATTGTATTAAATTCATATTTTTTAAGATTTATAGATTATTTATACTGAGCTATAATAAGGATTTTTCATTTTTTACAATTTCAATAGCATATTTTTTATTTTATTCCTATTATTACATTTAAATTTACATGAACATTAGGTACATTTCTCTAAATTTTAGATTTTCCTTTTGATAAGCAAATTTGTGTTTGAATTTGGGCTAGTATTAAAATTTTCAGTTTTTTTGTGACACATGATATTCGGGTGGCAGATATGGCACCCAAACTAAGTCATATGTCTCTCCGTAGCCTATCGATCACTTACCTGGAGTTTTAGAGGCTAATTAATGCTCTCCCAGTCTCCAGATATTTCAAATTATCTTTGGATTCAATGATGAATCCACCTACCCTGGACGATCATAGCAAACTCTCTTTTTACAGTTTCAATTCCTTGTGTATCTTCTTCCTGCAATTATAAGAAATATATTACAAAAATAGATAAAATTTCTGCATAATAAGTTTAATTAAATTTCATTAAGCTTTTTGACGCAACAAGTTTATGCTAAAAAATCAATTTTTTAACATAAAACTTGCATATAAATTAATATAATATAAAATATATATAACAATAACTGTACCTTTCATTCAATACGATAAAATTGATTGAATTTATTATTCTTTAGGGAAATATTAGACCTCTGAAAAAAAACAATCACAATTAAGGGAGTTATATACTGATTTTTCCCTCCTATATAAAGCCCTGAAAAAAAATCTGTATGATTATGGTTTCTTTTGATAATATCTATCAAAAATATAGCACCGAATAAGCATGTGAAATCTGCCTTTAGCGATTTCGAAAAACTGACTGGGCCAATCGAAAGTACATTAAAAAAACCCC
>JAWWEO010000009.1:24817243-24891306 GCA_035582975.1 Ormyrus labotus | reverse complement strand
AAAATTTATAACTGCTTTAAATTAAGTTTTGAAATTGAATTTGAACGTTTGGGATTTTCTCATTGGCCACGTTTAGCACAAAGTTCAGCCATAGGAAACTTGGCCCAAGTTTGGGCTAAACTAAATTATTTTTACGCGGGTACAGCTAAACAAGTATAAAGTATGGAAATTTAAAAAATGTTATTTTACAGTAAAATATGAGTATGACTAAACTTTGTTTCAAACTTATTTTGAACGAGCAACAAGGTTGTATAATCAAAAACTTTCATAACAATTTGTTCTCCAGTAAAAAAATCTATTTCCCAATACCGTTTAGAAGTCACCGCGCGTCCCAAAATAATACAATAACATTATAGTTATTTAACGCAAACTAAAAGCACCCGAGCAAACTCCGCTCACAACCAAACCCTGCTCCCAGCCATTGACAAATCCTTCATTGTCCCGCTCTCAAAAGCGCGAGCCTACAGGCAACCAAGAGCCGTCGAAACGTAGCCGCGTGGCCCAGGCAAAGCCGTGCATTCCAGCCTCTCCCCGCGGCGGCGGCGTTACGAAATCAGTCGAGAATCCAGATTAGGACAAGCCTCGCGCGCGCGCGCGCGCGGAGGATCCTCTCTCGCGCGGCCGTGTACACTTGAGTGCGCGCCTCGTTACCGTTAAACTGACTTCCGGCTACCCACCTACCTACCTACCTACTTTCATCCTCGCGGGAGGAGCGCGACGACCCGCCGCGCGCCGAGAGAGAGAGAGAGAGAGAGAGACGGCGACGCCGCCATAATATTCCGAGGAGCCGCGCGAGGCCTACTCCTTTCCTTCTTCGCCGCGGCTGGAGCGCGAGAGGGTAAGGACCTGCTTCGTGCCGAGCCGCCGTTTGTCATCTTTTGCGTTCGGACGAGAGAGAGAGAGAGAGATCGTGGCTTGGATTAGCGGCCGAATCGGGGCTCGATTAATTTCGGCTCTCGAGCTTTGCTTTTGGGGGTTCTCGATTTTTTTGGAGTCTCGATTCTTTAATAACATTGTAAGAAGCTGACGAGAAATCGCGTTGTATTATATTTATACTCTTAATTTCCAAAAAGAAAAACACAAATCGCAGCTCGACCGAGAAACCGAGCACCAACCCGTCACGTCCGAGATGGACACTTGGCCCTCGCGTAAGTACATTTTCAGGCGAGCGCTTTTACCGCGGCGTCATCGAAATCCTGCCGCGAAAGAGGCTTTTAAGAGTCGATCGGTGTATATATATATATACCCTTTTCACGCAGATAACATATAAGTGCACGTGCGAAAAGGACGAGGCGAGAACAGGGAGGAAGGGCAACGGAGAGGAGAGAGAGAAAGAAAGAGATCAAAGAGTGATTAAGCTTTCGTAAAAACCCTTTAGTCAGGTAAAGGTAACCAGTTGTTATAGACCTTTTTTCTTACTTACTCGTCCACTGGAAAATTTCTTGCGCAAATATGTGAAGAATCTTAAAAGCGTAGCTTTAAAGTGCTCGTGTGTATTTAAAAACGCCTAATACAACACAGGACTCGGCGGTGAAAAATCTCTCGCGTCGAAAGCCACACAAGAAAAGTAAGTGAAACGCACGAAAAACCAATTTAAATTACACCTTCTGCCCCCCGCTCGAAAAGTGGCATCCTTTGAAAGAGAAGTCATCTCGAAAAAAAAAAAAAGGCGCCTCCAGCCCGAGCTCGAAAAAAAAGCGTCCTCAAGAAGCGGCGGCGGCGGCGAGAAAAAGAGGCTCTCCGCGCGCTCGCCTCGGAGAAAGGAAGAGAAAATGAGAGGGGAGCGGAGGAAAAAAGAGAGAAAGCGTATGCGTACGTGCAAGGCAGGGTCGATGCAAGTGGGCTGAAGTCGTCGTCGTCGTCGTCGTCGTCGTCGTCGCGTCGTATACCCCCGTCGCTCGTTCAACGACCCGAGGCGGCTCTCCTTCGGCGTCTTCTTCCTTCGCAAGCCGGTGTATAATGCACGCGCCTCTGTCGGCCCGGCGTCGAGGGCCTTGCCACCTTTTAACCCTCTTCTGCTGCTGCAGCCGAGATGAAAGCCTGCTGATTTCGAGCTTTTCAGCCCTCTTTTTCCTTTTTTTTTCCACTGTTTCGCTGCCAAAGAATCTTTTTCATTGCTTTTTTTGAGAATATATTGAACATTTCGCCTGGAGGTGGGCTCCGCGCGGGTGGAAAATTGGTTTTTTATTCGTTTAATCGGATGGACTTTGAAGGCGCGTTAAGCGAGGCGAGGATTCGTCTATTGTGCGTCAAAGAAAAAGCATTGATCATCGACGAAATTTTCTTGGAGCTTGAAAGGAGCTAGTTCTATTTACTAGCTCATAGTTAATATATATTTTAAATTAGTACGAGCACTATAAGCTAATACGTCAATATTAAACAACACTTTCAAGAATAAAACAAATGCATCGTAAGATTTCAATTAGAAACTCGCCGCGTTAAAAGCCGTTTCTAAATGGGTAATCCGATCAAGGACACGCGACAACTAAAATTGCTTGCAACTGATACCGAGATAGCTTTCAATGCTCAAATATTTAGACCGAATCTTCATCCCGATAAATCAACACGAGAGAGAGCAGATTGGAGCCTCGGCGGGAATTCCATTACCGGGTAAACGAGTCTTCGGGAGGGAGAATCGCGCCGCGATTCCGCAAGCTCGAGAGAGAGAGAGAGAGAGAGAGAGAGAGAGAGAGAGAGAGAGAGAGAGAGAGAGAGACGTTCCGCGTCGCGCTCTCGGCGTCAAAGCCACTTGACGCCGTTGTTATTCTCTCGCTCAGGAGAGAGAGAGAGAGAAAACGAGAGAAGAGGCTCTCCTACTTTAGTCACGTAATTAAGGGCAATATCTCGTAAAGAAGCGATTCCGGCGAGAACGCAAGACATAAAGACGCTCGCTCTCGCCGACTTCTAGGCGAAAGGGTGAAGCGAATCGCTCAAGTGCTCGCCTGGAATGCCGAGAGAAAGAGAGAGAGAGAGAGGGGGGGGGGAATGTTTGATTTGAGCCTCGGCAGAAGGTTTCGACGATCCGATAAGTTTCTGCTCGAGAGAGGAAAAGTATAATGTCGATTCTTCAAAATTGTAGATTAAACATTTTTTTAACTTTAAAAAAAAAATGCTAAAATCACGAACAGCAAGCCTCTAGAAAGGATTTCGAATTTTCACGCTCGACGAATCCGGCGGCGTCGAAATCCCACCCCAAAACCCGAAACCTCGTGCAGCTCTCGCGTAACTCAAGAAAGAGAGACGTTCCACCCTCCTCCGACAAAGGAAAGAAAAGGCATCGCGAGCGCGATGAGCGAGGGAGCTTAAATAGAAGAGAGAGAAAAAAAATACACACACACACACACACATACACACCGCTCGCCCGCATGCACGCGTATACGTATAGGAGCCCGCGGAGAGAGTCGGGCGGCGGCGGCGGGGCGGGGGCAGGAAACGGGCGTTAGCATGAAATCCCGGATGTCGTGACTTCCGACTCCTTTGGCCCCTTGCATTTCCTGCGATTTGCTGCAGCGCGGCGCGCGAGGCTCCCGAGCCTCTCTCTCTCCTCCCCCTCCGCGTTACGGGCGATAAATAAAACGACGGGCCGCTTCTTTTGTGCATTCGCGCGAGGGGGGAAGTTTTGATAGGGGCCGGCAGCTTTTCGGACTGCGCCCGGATTTTAAATCGTTCCCTGCGCGCACGTCGGCAATTGATACAGCCGGGGGATTTTTAATTGGATTTTTTGCGCGGGGTTGCACTGCGGCTTTTCTGAATTTATTCAGCGGAGTATAATAACTTTTATTACTTTTAAACGTGCGCCTTTTACGCAGTCCAATCGTTTGACAAGTGCTGTTGGGCGAGTCAACTATACCCAATTTTGAAGCATTAGAATTGTTTATTTTACGATACGCATGTAATAAATAAATTTCTGATATAAAATGCAAGCTCCGTAATATAAACGTTACAGTATTCAAATCTTTTCGTCCGAAAGTTTATAGAGGCTCCTTTGAGCGCGGCATTGAAAAAAATGAAATTATGTTTGGTCAGTACTTCCGTCAGTCTGTCATAACTCGCAAAGTAGGTAATTCGTATGCGCGCAAAAAATTGAAATGAACGTGCGCAACGGAGTCTCTCTCTCTCGCGCGCAGCTTGCGCGGCACAACGCGGATATTATGTTACATTCTCTCTGTCTCTCTCTCTCCAAAAATGAAAATATGGACCGCCCTTCGTCATCGTAAAGATTTTAGAGTGATAATAAGCGCGGCTCGTAAACAGTTGCACAACCTTAAGAATAAAAGAGCAAATATTGGGTAAGCCTTCTCTCAATTTGGATCCGCACCAAATACGGATTTAGGGGAAACCAAACCTGCGCTCACGAAGAGTCGTCAAACAAAACCTTCCTGCGGGACGATATGTGTACAACCTCGACAGACAATTGACGCTACTTTTAAACGAACATTCAATCAAGTATTTAAATTTTTAAGGCACAAAATTAAATAATAAAGAAAATCCAAAATCCAAGAGAACCCCGTACAATTTCAGCAAAAGCATTCGCCAGCGAAAAAAAAAATGAAAGAAAGAGCGCGAATAAAGCCGCTGAAAAGTTGAAATTCTCGCTCGTTGAATGCGAGCGCCGCGGCAGGAGAGTGCATGTATGCGCACGATACGTCGGCGCGCGCGTACTTACTTACGCGGGCTTAATATTAAAAGCGGCCGGGGCACTCGTGCGCGCCGGCAACCGCAACGCACTCTATATTCGGCGAAACTCGCCGAAACGCTTTTTAAGGGCTCGCGCGAAAAGCCTCCATTTGCCGGGTGAAAGGAGAGGAGCGCGCGCGCGCGAGCAAAGAGAACGCGTATACGTATATATATACGAGCGGAAATGGCCAGACGTGTGCGCTTAAGCCGCGGAGAGTACAAGGGAGAGAGCTAGGAATGCTTTTGCTTGTTTGGATCTGCTCGGGAAAAGATTTTTCGCCGCTTTACAAAGGAGTCGTCTGGTTTTCAAATTTTTAATTAAAAAAAAAAAAAAAAAATAAACGATAGTAATTCGATGCGATTCTTCACCCCGAGCGAACATGCTTTGCAACGACGAATTTTCGATTCGCGAAAAAAGTAGTCGCCTCAAAAAATCCCCCGTCCCTCGCTTCAAAAGCCCGGCGGGCAGGCCGAAAAAAAAAGCAGCTCTCGAACTCGACGGCAAAAGCCAGACCCGCGCGCACCCTAAGAAAGCGCAACGCCTTGCAGCGCACGCACAGCACGCAGGCAGCAAGTGCGATAAGAGGCGCACGAGCCGTCGACCCGAATTGCATCTCCCTCTCTCCCTCTCTCTCTCTCCGTCGGATCTCCTCATGAAAGGCGCAGGCAGGCAGGCAGGCAGGCAGGCTCGTACATACGCACGTACACACACTAGGCGATTTGTCGAGGCACGGGGTGTGACGGGGAAGCCGAAGGGGGCAGCTCTCGCGGCAAAAGCCAATGCACTGTAAGGAGCTCACGGCGCTCCCCCTCCCAGAGCGCGCGGCCGGCCGGCCGCCGAGCTCTCTCGCGCGCCCACTTTAAGGAGGTTGCGCCGAGAGCGCCGTGTGCACGCAAAGCCTGTGGTGCCGCTGCTGCTGCTGCTGCCTGGCCTGGTCGCCGCTCCGTAAAAGCCCGCCGCGAGTTCGGGGAGAGTCCCGATGGAGGATTTTCTTGGGGGACTACTACCTCTCGGCGGGATGAACGACGGGAGAGGACGGAATTTCGGGGGGAGAGAGAGAGGGGATCGTTAGCTTAATGATCGCGGCTCGGAATGGAAAGTTGTCGGAGTTGATTCTGATGCTTTAATGGGGATAGATAGGAATGCCCGCGATGACTTTATCTCTCCGCTGAATACACGGCCTGTTATACAGTATATATACGATTAGTCGGGAAAATTTCTTGAAAAATGCGCGATTAATTATTTTATATCTTACTGGAGCAAGACGAGTAAGACGCCGAACGTATATCGTGCAATTTACGCGCTCGCGTTAATAACCCTTTCATTGCAGCGCGTAAAGCTGAAAATTAAGCAGAGAGAGAGAGAGAGAGAAAAAAAAATGGAAAGCCCGACGAAAATTAAATTAAGACCGAAGTGAAAAGCTTGAACAAACCGCAAGTGCGACTCTCTCGCGAGCATCACCCCCCAGTCCAGGCGGCTGGCATCATTCAGCAAACACTTGCATCCCACGCGGCGACTCGAAACTCGACTCTCTCTCTCTCTCTCTCTCTGCGTGCAGCGCGGCTCTCCTCGCTGTTCATTCACACACCACGGAGAGCGCGGCTCTCGGGCGATCGCTCGCTCCCTCTCTCTCCCGGCGTCGCGCGTCCTCCTTTATACCGTTTCTCTCCTTATCTAAGAGCGTCCCTCTCCCCGCGCGCCCGCCGCGGAGAGAGAAGGAGAACGCCGCCGCCGGCTCGAGGGTTCGAGAGATGTAATTCGGGAGGAGAGCGACCCCGCGGATTCCTGACTTTCACGAGAGCCTTTCGGTGGGAGAAAGGAAAATCGGAGGGTTAAGCGGCTGCCGGCCGCGGCCTTATATGGGCCTCGTGCACGGCAGGATTGGAATTCACCTCTTTCCGAGTTTCAAAGGGCTCGGAACGGGAGTCGCGCACCGCGGGTTTTTCGGCGCTTCCTATGGAATTTTAATTCGATTAACCGACGGCGGGGGGTTTTTCGTCTTTTTAATTAACCAAGGCCAAAATCGAAACGCCTTCGATTCCCGCGGCCGACTCTAAAACGGCGAGGTGCGCCCGCACGCGCAAAACCGAAATACCGAGCAGTCGCGCGTCCTCTGACGCGGAGACGCAGTAGATGCAACCGAGATGAGCAGACTCCCTCTCCTCACGAGCCGGCAAGTGGAACGCCGCTGCGCGCGGCTCTCGAATTTCACCGGGCAAACGTCCTCGCGGGCAATTAAGCGCGCCGCTTCGTTATACACCGCCCGGGACTTTCTTCCGCCTCGAGGGTGTGCGAGAGATTCCTCGGCGCTTAGCGTAAAACCAGGCGGCCGCACCGCCAATGCGGAGTCGAGGCCGCGGCCGATAAGAAGAGAGACTGCAGCGGCTGCCTTTTTGCGCCGAGCGAGTTTCTCGAGAAAGGATTCGCCCCGACCTGCTGCGGCTTACGTAAAGACGTCGACGAGTGACTCAGGGGCGAGTGCGAGGTGTGCGTTGGCAGCGCGCCGATCGAAGAGCAAATGAAATTTTAGAAAATTCCGAGGATTCAGTTTTTTTGAGGAGGACGATGGTTTTCTTTTTTATTATAAATATAGATTGGAAATGCAAGCTGGTGCAAAGATTTGCATACTCCTTTATTAATAGCTCGTTCAAGGGTCAATAAAGTTTTGAGTACTAAATAATGAAGGGGATGTCGTTGCTCAATTAATTTAACACTTTCAAAAGAGCAGACTTTACAGGAGGTATTCCATTCACCAACCGCAATCAAATTTTATCGCCGTATATACAACGTATTCAAGCAACTTGAGCCGTCAAACGTAATTAATTTCACTTTGCCTACACGGAATCCTTACGAAGCATATATACATATACACACTTTCAAAAGCTTTTTAATTCTACCGTCCGAGAGAAAAATCGAAATCCCCCCCGTAGCCCACATTCCAAAATACACCCGTAAACCAACTACAGCCGATCCGAAACTTCTCGCTCCACTTTCATCACTTTCCCCACCTGCCGACAAATCTCGCGCCAATCAAACCGATCGCCGCGTTTCTACTTCCAAGGCCGTTGCGCAAATATATATTTACAAACATCTCTCTCTCTCTCTCGACGCGTCGGGCGATTAATCGCGCGGCCCTTCGACGGCCGTATAAGAAAAGCGGCCCGATCCGCGTCCCGTTAGCCGCGCCTCGTTATATATAAAAAGGCAGCGCGCGGCGCGCTTCGGAGTTTTCGGCTTAGGAAGGGGAGGGGGGATTAGGAGAGTTATATGCGCGCCGACCCCATTCCGTCGTCCGCGGCGCTGCTCGTCGCCGTCGGCTAGCCTGGAATTTCGACGATGGAGCGGGCGAAAATCGTCCGCGCCGATTACGCAAATCGCGACCACTTGTCGGCTTGTGTGCCACAGTGTGGAGCGAACTGCCAACTGCGATATCTTTCCCTCGCGACAGAGTTTTCATTTCATTCTCGTTCGGGCGTTTGAGTAATTTCTTCATTGATTAAAATGAAAGTCAGTCGTCGAACCTATTTAACGAGAGGATCTTGAAATGTATCTTGTTGAATCGAGCTGTCATTTGTTTAGGAAATTGGGTATGATCCCTTTCGCGAGTAATTCTTAATCGTATAACTTGAAATCGCAAGGAAACTGATAGCACGAAATAAAACCACAGACATAAAAGGTTTATTTTAAGTATTCCTGAGTTACCCTGGCTCAGCGCTTCTCGAGGGTCATTGAACTAAACCACCATGCAGCTCAAAGTGTGTCAAGGAATAATTTCGAGTATTTTAAGGAGTTATCCTCTTTACTTAGCTTAATAAAGAATCTTAAACATTAAATTACCGGTTCAACGAAGATTAGAGGGACGCTGTAATCTCGAAGCTGAAGGTATTTTGATCTATAAATTATCAAAAGGGACAAGTTTTCAAATCGATTCTTGAAAAACTGGATTTTACAGTGTATCAAGATTCCTTAACTACATTCTAAATTCGTTTTCAAGATTCACCTGTTGGCGCTGACTAATCATCGTGAAAATGTAAAACTACAATTTTTAAAAAGGATTCTTGATAAATTTAAATTAAAAAAATATAATCCACATTTAAATTAATTATAATTTTCAAAAAAAAAAAAAAGAAAAAAAGCTTCAAAAGATAACGAAAAGCAAACCTCAGGCCAGCCTCACCCGGAGCCCCGGCGAGCGTAAAAGCAATATCCCAGCCGTTCGCGCAAAGCGGCCAGCCCATTTTTCCCAGAAAGATCGCGTTCTCTCTCGCTGGGGCTGCTCGCTGCTCGCGCACCGAAAATAGGCTTCCGCGCGCTCGCGCCGGCATAAAACGCCCCTTTCTTCCCGTTATACCTTCGCCGAGTCGAGCGAGCGCGTCCTCCTTTGCCCGCACCGCTGCCCTCGCACGCCGTGACTCCGAGCCTTAATGAGATTTCAGCCAGCCGCGCGCGGGGTTTGCCTCTTGCTTATCTTCCGACTTTCACGAACCTGCGGTCGTCGTTCCCCCCGCAGGTGCATTTTCCCGAGGAGATGGGCTTTTATTTCCAGGTTGATGCTCGATTAGAGAGAGGAAGAACTGTTTGATGAGAGAATTGGCGGCGCGCAATCGTCGGGGGCAAACGCTGATTCTTGGAATCGTTGCGCAACTGCTGCGCGCGCGCTCAAGGATTCCGGAGGTAGTGATGACTTTGATGAAGTTTCTGCAGTGTTCACGAACAGATGCAGGGCACGTTTCATCGTTCGGTCATAGCTGAAAGTGAAAAAATGATGATTTAGTTTGTTTCAGATTTTTAAGGAGGGTTTTAAATGATGTTATTTACGGGATTTGAGTTGCCACAAAATTAGGTTTTCACAGGTTAAACGCCATCTTTGAATGTGTTCTTAAAACTGGCCGTTTCGGGCTGGAAGCTGGAATTCGATATTCGATCGGTAAAGTAGATACTTATTCGATTTATGTAAAAGCGGATAATTTAAAAGTTCTCCATGAAATCTCAAAATTAGATAAAATTTACAAATAATAACTCTATTACATTAAAAAGAATAAATTTTTAATATTAAAAAATAGAATAAGATATTAGTTTTGTAACTTAAGCCTTTATTATTTTCTACAGAATCAAATTTTCAATATTATGATTAAATAATATTTTTCAAAGCAGATATTTTGAAATTGTATTTAAAATAAAAATTACTATTTTATTTAAAATTTTAAATTACCATTTCTGCCACCTACTTTTTTTTGGATAAAAAATAGTGATGTAGATAATGATCTCATCTAATTATATTTAGGATACTTTAAATTTAAACAAATACGTTAAAAGCTGCTCAATAGAAAATAAACGTTTTGACAACGATTTTGCAGCTCAGTCGGATACCAAGTTTATTTTGCGTATTCATTAAACAGCGCAGTCGCAGAGCACAGCAATAAACCCCTATCCTCGCAGGCATACTCGTATCAAGGCACAATGAGGCCACAAGTTGTACAAGCTGCAATGCGATAAAAGCCTCGCTTTTCTCCAGCACGTCAAAAGCTTGCTGTTGCAATATAATCATAACAGTGTGTCTCATGTAAAAAAGCCGGTTTTACGCCATTACTGGCGCGCGCGGCGACGGCGGCGCTATTCACTCACACTTTCACACACGGGCAGTGTTTACGCACAGACGTCCAGCTGCACTCTGCAGTAGCCATCATCGTCGCCGTCGTGATGCGAGTCGATTACGATTAGTTCTGCCAGGAAAAGCTTCTATTGAAACAACCGCAAACATGCTGAAGCTCTCTCTGGGTTTGCTGCTCTGTTTCCTGACGCTGAGCTCGGGCTCTTACGTATCGGATGGTGGAGACATCCTGTACGTCGAGGACGAGCAGACGCCCCAAGTGCGGTGGCTCGTGCCCCATGAAGAGGAGCACGATAATCAACACCTTGTTCAAGAGAATAAAGTTAGAAGGAAGAGGACAATCAATCATCTTGTAAAGGATGATAAACCTGTGAAACTATTTGCTGGAATCCAGCCCGACTGCCAGCAGAAGCTCAAGAGACTATGTGGAGTTGGTGACAAGGAGATGGGTGATTTGTTCTACCTGGAGTGCGTTCAGACTTTCAAGGTAGGCAACTTTTTCCTTGAGAAAAGTGGTTATTGAGATATGAGTGTTATTTGTGATTAGTGATTCATTGCACGGTTCTTAGAATAGCCTAGAGATAAGAGGTTTTATATTGTCTACGTAGCAATTTTAAATACTACATGTTTTTGCTTACTATAAAGTATGCAAATTTCTTATTAGCTTTTCAAAGAGGAATTTATTCAAGAAAAAACAAAGTTGTTTTTTGAAATGTGTATGTTTCTGAAAATTGCAATTGCATTTATAAGCTTTTCAAAATATTATTGCTCAGTTTATGATTTATAAAATGGAATACTTGAAGCATGGTTGATCTGATAATACTTCAAGGACAACATTATTTTGAATTAAAACAACAACACATACATTGATTAAATATAAATTTGGAGTAAATTTTTAATACATTCTTTTCATTACATATGAATTAGTTGAAGATTTTATGAATATAAAAAATTGATCTGTACTTTGCAAACAAAATTGTACTTCATTTAAGCTAATCTATTACTTTGTTTTTCTAGCCAAATGAAGTGTCTACAATTGAAGACCAATGTCAGCATTCAATTTATAACTATATAAGAGAAGTAACATCCAATCAAAATATTCAGAAACTTACTAGAGAAGAGTGTGGAGATTCATTAGATAATTTGAAATGTCCTTTGATAACTCCAGGATCTTATTTATCCTGTTTAGTTGAAAAGAGAGACAGAGTAACAGATTTGCAGTGCTCTGACTACATTCAAAGACTTGATTGGGTTGTGAACGATTTCCAAATTATCATTGCTTCTTTTGTACCTGAATGTCAGAATGATGTTGATAAATTTAAATGTGGCAGAATTCAGCCACATAAAGACATATTACAAGGACAAGCATTAGCTTGTTTGCAGGAGCATGTTAATAAATTGGAAGCACCATGTAGAAAACAAATCTTAAGAGTTACTGAAATTCAAGCTGATAATATAAAGTTAGATCGTCAGCTATATCTTGCATGCCTACAAGATCATATTAAATTTTGTCCAAATATCAGACCAGGTAGTGGTCAAGTTTACAAATGTTTGATGCAGCATAAAATGGATAGATCAATGACACGAAGCTGCCAAGAGCAGTTAGTGCGAAGAGAAAAATTAATTGCTTCAGATTATAGAGTGAGTAGAGGTTTAGTAAGAGCCTGCAAAGATGATATAAAAAATAATCGCTGTCGCAGAAATGTATCTGAGGATAAAGATATAAGGCTAGCTCAAATTTTATTGTGTTTAGAGTCAGCTGTGAAAAATGGTAGCAAAGTAAATGCAGAATGTCAGGTTGAAATGTTTGATCACAGAAAAATACTTATGGAAGATTATAGATTGTCACCAGAAATAGTCAACCATTGTGCTAATGATATTCAAACATTCTGTAATAATTTAGAAGTTGGTGGTGCTACAATCCATTGCCTAATGGAATACACTAGAATAAGAAAGAGGAAAGCTAGAGTTTCTCCTGTGTGTCAAAGAGCTGTGAGTTTAAAAATCTTAATTAATTAAACTGTAATGAAAATATAAATTAAAAACTATAATCATAAAAATCCTTGTTTATTTTGTAGTTAGAAGATTTAATCAAGGAAACTGATGCTGGTGAGGATTGGCGAATAGATCCTGTATTAAGAGAAGCTTGTCAACCAGTTGTAGACGTAGCATGTAAAGATGTACGTTTATTAAATTAATTGATAGAAGAATTTATAAGTAAATAATACATTAAACTTAATTATAAACTTTATTCAGGTTCAAGGAGGAAATGCAAGAATAATATCTTGTTTGATGGATAAATTGGGAACTGATCGAATGACAGATTCATGTGAAACTGCTCTCATTCAAATTCAGTATTTTATTGCTAGAGATTATAAATTAGATCCTCAGTTGTATAAAGCTTGCAAGCCAGATGCAGTCCGTTTTTGCCATGCAAGAAATGCTTGGGCTAATGATGGTACTCAAATGGATGCTGAAAGAGGCCCACTTGTTTTACCTTGTTTGTACAGATATGCATATCATCCTCAAAAAAATATGACGGTAATAGTATACTTTGTATTTATAAGAACATTTATTTCTATATCTTTATAAGAATATTTAAACAAAATCTACTTGCAGTTGAAGAAAGAGTGTTTAGATGAGATAAGACGAGTGATGAGGCAAAGGGCAGTTAATGTTGATCTCCAGCCAGAAATAGAAGAAGTTTGTTTAGACGACTTAGCATCTTACTGTTTTGATAAGACTGCAAAAGGAGAAGAGATTTTATGTTTACAAGATAAATTTGATAGGTATATGATAATAAGTAGCTAATTTGTAAATAAAAGAACAATTAAAATACATAATATTTATTTGTTTTAAGCTTAAACGAAAACTGCAAGTTTGCTGTAGGAAACTTTACTGAAGAGCAAGCAGAAAGAGTAGAATTGAACCCTATAATTACTACTGCTTGTCGACATGTAATGACAAAGCATTGTGAGGTATTATAATTAATTATCGAATTTATTATGTCATTTTTCATTTTAATAATATTTGATTTATATATGATAGTCGGTCATCGAATACGGCAAAGACGAGGGAGACATGATGGAATGTTTAATAGAGCATAAAAATGACTTAGATTCTCGTACTGATAGTAAATGCAAAGCAGTAGTCGAACATTTCCAATTAATATCACTTAAAAATTACCATTTTACTTTTAAATTTAAGGAAGCTTGTCGACCAATGGTAATGAGATGGTGTCCACAGTAAGTATGCAGTTTAGTTATTTCTTTATATCCTTAAAAGATTTGAGAGTTAATCAAAATATACTTTTTAAAGAGCAAAAACTAAGTCTGAAGTAATTAGTTGTTTGAGCGACATTGTACAGACAGATGTTTTACAAGATTCGCAACATAGAATTTCAAAAGACTGCAGGCAGCAGCTTAAAGCTCAGCTATATCAACAAAGAGAAAATATTAAATTTGATCCCAAGTTGCATAAAATGTGTGCAGAAGAAATTAAACAGTACTGCCATCATGTTGAGCCAGGGAATTCTCAAGTATGTAAAAGAAATTTACATTCTTTCAAAACAGTATCCATGTATTTATAAAACTATCTTTTTAGGTTTTAGAATGTTTAGCATCGCATAAACCTAAATTAGGAAAAGAGTGCCATGCACAGCTTTTTAAAGTGAGAAAACAAGAATTCCAAGATAGCTCGAGTGACTTTGCATTATTAAATGCTTGTCATGCTATGTTTAACCAATTTTGCCGTGACGTTGATCGGTCAAAGGCTTTAGAATGTTTAAAACGTTTCAAAGATGAAGCTATGTTTGATGATAAATGTAGAACTTTTGTCATTAATAGAATGGCAGAGCAAAATACTGACTATAGGTTTAATACAGCTTTACAGTCAGCATGTAGCTTAGATATTACGATGCATTGTAGACAAGTATGAATTCTAAAGTTTCTCATTTAGTCATAAAAATTTATATAGATTTTAATAAGTATTTTATGTTTTATTTTAAATAGCAAATACAAAACCAACCTGCAGATAAAGAATTAGAGGGAAAAGTAATAGCATGTTTAAAAATTAAATTCAAAGAATCAAAACTTACAATTAAGTGCGAACATCAAATGGAAAGTATATTACGAGAAGCAGCTTTGAATTATCATCTTAATCCATTAATAGCTGCATTATGTGCTGACGAGGTACAGAAATCATTTAAAAAAATTTTTTTTTAACAAGATCAAATTTTTAAATAATTAATAAAAATTTTATGTTTAAATGTAGATTGATAAATTATGCAAATCCGACGAGAGTACTTCCCCAGGAAAAGTTGAAGAATGTCTCAAAAAGAAATTTACAGAAGATAATAAAGAAATGAAAGAGGCATGTCGTATACAAGTAGCGGAAATGATAGAGGAAGCCAAAGCTGATATCAATGTAGATCCGCTTTTGCAAAAAGCGTGTGCTGTAGATGTTAGTAAATACTGCCTTGGAGTACCGCAAGGAGCAGGAAGACGTAAGAAACTTTATCTTTTTTAATATGTGTTTTTTTCTCAAAATTAATACATAAATATTTTTATTTTAGACATCAAATGTTTACAAAATGTCTTAGAAGATGAAAAGAAATCTTTACTACCAGATTGTTATAAAATGTTAACTACTAGGATGGAAATGTTTAGAAATGCAGATAAGGTAAACTAAACTTTTATACATGTTAATAATTCTTATGTTAATAAGTAATGTCTTTAATTTTATTAAATTTTTTTATAGTTGGTTGCCCCAGAAACTTTCGAAGAACTTTATGAATCCGTTAATCGTTCTCCAGCGAAGCGCTATTTCTTAATTATCGCCATCACTACAATTGGGTTCATCTTCATCTTCGGCCTTTCTCTCGGAAGAATGTCGCGTCGAACAAAACTAATGAAGAATAAATGATTGTCAAAATGTGGTTTTCTGGGAAAAATCAAACTAATATTCATGAACATTCTACATTTGCGATCCTGGAGGTCTCATAAACCTTGCAATCTATGAAGATTAGCTTTTATGTGCCGTTTACAAACGGAAGAAACCATCAAAGCATAATTGAATACTTGTAACTTTTTTAAGTGAGACAATTTGAAAAATGCGCTAGATGTCTATTTTCCATAAAAATAGTTCCCAAATGACCAAAACTGTTCTGCTATTAGTATTTTTGCGGAAAAAGACAAGATGCATTTACGTAAAATATCTCAAATAGTATAGGTAAAAAAGAGAAAAATAAGAATATTTCTTATTAATTCTAAGTGCTACTCCGAGAGTGTAGGATTTATATAAGTATTATCGTCCAATAGTGCAAGCCGAAGACTCGCTCACTGAAGATTTGTATAAAGTCGCTGTAAATTATTATAAAAGAAATTAAATAATAAAAATAATTGAAATAATTGCAAGAAGTCGAAGGCGAAGAAAAAGAACACATCACAAAACTGGCTGTCTTTTTAATAAATGATTTTTATATATGCAAAACAAGAAAAAATAATAAACTTGTGATATCGATTGTGTATAATAAAAAAAAAGATATTATATTGCAATATTAATTCATAAATCACATTTCTCCCGATTATTATCCGCGCGTGAAACCACACGTACGCCCAAATAAGAAATAAAAAAAAATAGGCGCGCCGGGCGTACAACACCTACTTGGACGCTCACACACGTACGATCACGCGCAATCGTGACGCGAATTTTAACAGGAGAGCCATACTCGAGTAGGTTTTCTTACTCCACGCGCTTGTATGTGAGCGCACACCATTTGAATTGGAATTTCTAGATGGGAAGAATGTCAAGGGACTGCCGCACCGCCTGCCATTAATAACAATTGTGAAACGTTTCAGCGCATCGCTGTTTTCGATGTACTGCTTCATATATCAAATGAAAAAAGTCATTTGCTAATTATTATAAGGCTCTTGAATTTTCAGTGTTTTTTCAAAATTTCCATATTTATAATGTAATGAAAATTCGCAGTGGCTTCACTGAGGCATAGGTGTGCAATAAGGAAGTAATTTGAGTTTATTTAGTTCCTAATCGAAGCTTTCTTATTTTTTGTTGTACATCGATGACTTAAGGAAATCGGTGCTTATATTCGTACACAATTTGTAAATACAACAGTTTGACAATATAACATTTAGTAAACTAAAATTTGCAAAGTAGCGTTGATTAAAAAAAATGTAGAAAGTATTTTATTTTGGTTGAAGTTCAGGTAATTACAAATATTATGAATAAGTTTTTATTATGAATTTATTTCATAAGGGCTTCAATGATTAAATATTAAGTCAACTATTTTTATGTTTATATTATAAATTTAAGGATGTGATAATAAACATTATTAAAAGAGAAATAATGGAAACATCTTTCTTTAAATCTTCCTTTCATTTCTTTAAATCTTCCTTTTTCATTTCTCTAATATCTTCTACATGCAATAAGTATTTTTGACGAGAAAAGTGTACTATTAATATTTGGAATTTTTCCATTCATTTGAAAGTGTTTTAAGAATTTTCAAACATTTAATTTTCTGTAAACTTAACTGCTTACTTTTTAATACTGCATTTTTATGAAATTGTATCTGAAAAAGCTGAAATCTTTAATATATATAGCCAAAATGGTAATCCAAAATATTTATAATGAACGAAATTATTAAATTGCAATTATCACTAATAATTCAAGTATATGCTAAACGCATTTTAAATGAAATTGTTTTATCTAATCCTACTGTTATTTTTGACACGAAACAGTTACTTATTGTAAACCATGACGCTTTTAAAATATTTTCTATTAATCTACGTAAGGGATCAAATCTTTAAATAATACTTCAAAAAAATGTGATGCTTTGCAATTTTCAATGAACTTCGGAACACCGCATCTAATCAATTTTACGTTACACTTGGTTGCAAAAGTCTTCTTATAATACGTGGATAAACTACCTTATATTAATTATTAAAAAATCATTTTAACATAATTTTTTAGTCTTGTAAAAGATATCTTGTTGGTAACCAATTGCAATTATTCAATATAAACTACCATTTTAAATTATTTCTAAGAAAGTTCACTGAAAATTTTGGAAAACACCAATATCGATATATTATCTCAGATCTCTATTTAGTTGCAGTAATGCATAAACAATCTGTCAACAACACGAGACGTACATTTGAACATTTCACAAAGTTTTTATTACTTTTTCCTTAAAATGTACACTTTTTACATGTAAACGTCAAATATTGATTTGTAAAACTTGCATTCATTGTACTATTCCTTAGTGCAGTAAATAAAAGGTACAGTACGTGGATGGGCCACCATATATGACCAGAAAATTTGTCAATAATAATTGGGAGTATGCTGGCGATCAGTTTCCGATATTAAAGTTTTTCGCATCTGCGATGAACTTTACAATCAAAGTGAACGATACATTAGTCGATTACGGAGAAGGTTATGCAGGGATTCGAAATTCGAAGTATGATATGTTTCCTTACCCAATGATTTTAAAAGATAATTTAACGAAAGATAATAAATACACTAACAGCAGAATCGTTATGATCACTACCAGCAGAGCTATAACATTAAATACTAAATTCATGAAAATTGAAGTAGCCTTTGGAAAATTAATTTTCATATCGCTTTACTTTTTGATTTTTTTACTCTTCCTGTACTTATTGAATCAGTTTATTTTTCACAAGCACCGAATCAGCACTATGGAGAACATCATGCTCTTGTTAGCCCAGCCAATGACCAGAAGACCAAAAAGATGTTACCTGCAAATTATTTTCTGTTCCGTCGCGATGATATCAGTCATTTATTCGCCCAGCATAATAGCGGCTCTTACGAGCGTCATAATGACGAAGGAGCCAATCATTGCTTCCTTTGAAGACATATTCAAGTCAGGCTTAGTACCATACAGCGTACCAGACTTCTTCCAAGATTTCTTCGCTGCTGATAATGAAAAATATTTCGAGGAGGTCAAAGCAAGAACTAAAATGCTCAATAATTCAAACGAAGGTATGGACTTATTAATAAAAGGAAAGAATATTTTAATTTTTGCACCTACGGCCAAAGCGAGTTTCTTGGCGTATACTTTGAAGAAACCGAACGGCGATTTCATGCTGAAGCTTACAAACTTCAAAGCGGGTGCTCTAGTAATGACTTATATGTACAGGTCAGGATTTCCTTTCGTTCACAGGGTTGACAGACTTATAATGAGGGCGCAACAATCTGGAATTCCAGATTTCTGGAAAAATAAGTATTACGAAAACTCGGATGGGAATTGGGCAGATTTAAATACTGGTTTGATCGAGGGTTTGATGCAAATTCAATTGTTGACCGTTTATCTCTTCGGCTGCATATTGTCTTCAATCGTGTTTGTAATAGAATTAATTTTAAATGCGGAGATTTTAAGAAGCTATTATATTCCAAAGATTTTTAGATAATTGTTTACGTAATGAGTTGTTGAAGAACGAGACTTTGAAAATGTGTGTGCATAAATCTAGCTTTGCGCCTTTTAAAAACGTCTTTACAAGCATGAATCAAGTACATAACTGCAGTGGCAATTATCTTAAAAAGCTTAAAATTAAAACCAGTTATACTTGAAATATTTAAAGTACATTAAGGTTTGAATATTTGTTAATAGAATAATTGGGGTGGATTTGCACATTGAATTACTTTAAGATGTTTTCATAAGTGATTGTATTTTACCAATATGTTTGATATGCAAAATCCTTATTTAGTTTGTAGATTTTGGCAGATTGTGTTAATAAAACGTTGCTTTAAATAAATAATTCTGTTTTATTAATTATCCTCTTGAATTCCTTTTTGCAAAATTAAGCTTAATATTAAATAATGCTTTTAATATTAAATTTTTTTAATTTAAAAAAAGAGCTACCATTCAATTATCTTTATTTTTAAAAATACGAATAAAAGGCGCACTTCTATAGAACAAAATCAATACAGAAAAGTTCCAAAGCTCAAAGAAAAAGCTCAAATTCGAAATAACAAAAATCCCGCGTATCGAAGAAAACACTTGTCTATAATGTCTAGAACACTCATTGGCAATGAACTATGGATAGAAGCTCTCGTGTCTATGTATAATCGAAGTACAAGGATTTGCATACACCTGACGGATTAAAGCGAGAGCGACACTTTGCCGGCACGTGTGCGCATAGTCAATTGAGCGACGCTAATGTCTATAACTATTCTCCCATGGGCTCTGACGTCGATTTATCCATCGCATATGTTTTTTATTATATTTAATCCCCTTTAACGTCATTCCTGACGTATTTTATAATAATTCCGCGCGCCGCTCGACGTCAAGCTTTTGCCCTGGTCGTTGTTTCAAATAAATCGATACTTTTACGCGAAAAAACATTATTGCGTAGGTAGTTGAAAAGGTATTTTTATGTTCATTCTAACAAGCGTCTATGGCTACTTTCATAGTTCGTGTAGTTTCCTCCGGCAATTGTGTGCTCGGGTTTCTTTATAATTCATACAGTTTCATTCATGCAGGATAGGGACAATAAAATGTACACTTTTTTTTTTGTTTCAAATTTCAATTGCTACTTTTTCTGTAGTTTTCATCTGCAATTCGTGTTCCAATTCATCCTGGAAATTAAAGCATTTTAAAATACAGAGATTTCTTTTGATTGAGAAAATCGCTAAGTTTAAGATTTATCAAAAGTTCTTGAAGTCAGTTAAGTTTTTTCTTTTAGTACAAATAAAAAATTGATCTTTTTCAAACCTTTAAAATTATTAGAGCAATGGAACATAAGTGAAATTATACGTGTGAAACATAATCCACTGACACTATAACATACGTCGTATCTCATGACAAACCATGCCATAAAATTTTTATTGTCTTAATAAAACAACCTTCTTTTTTCCAGAAGATGCATTGATCAGCACTTTTTCTAGCTTAAATTGCGTAATATGAAATCCTTCTCCCGTATATATTTAGAACAAAAATAACTATAGTTATAAAAAAATCAATTTTTATCAATCTTCATTTTTATATGGAAATACAAAGTACAAATAAAATCTTTCAACTCGAACTGAAACGTTCAAAACTCAGATTCCTTTCAAACGCTGCGCGTAAATAAACTCCTTAATTATTACGCCACTCAATTGACCGCGACATTCAACCTTCAATCTACGCCTATTCATCGTAGAAAACCTCCGACGAAACATCTCGGCGAGCGTACAACTGAAAAGCAGCCGCATTCTTCCGCCAAGGGCAGATATCCCTTCGCTCAACGAAGCGGGCGGCTCTCGGAAGTGAAAATTCGGCAAACAGGTAGCCGCGCCGCCGCCGCGGCCGGGGGCTTTCGGCGAAAACGTCGGACTCCCCCTCCCCCCCGCGCGGTGCATACTCGGGCCGCCGCGCCAATTGGCCCACCCGGCTGCGGAGTGTCTCTCTCGCATTCGCGAAAGTCCGTTGACTCTTTCGAAAAAAACGCGACGACGTGTCCGCCGACTCGATACGCGGCGCGCACTTGCATTAGGTACGTATATACACCCAGTTTCTTCGGTTATGATTTTGAGTGCAGGGTGCGATCCGGTTGTAATATATTAGGGGACCTTGCGCGGGGGAACCGGTTTAAGGAGCCTTGGGGGAGAGGGGCTCTAGTTTTGGGGCTGGTGAACTGGATCGGTTTCATTAATCGCTTTTTAATGTGGAAGAATACGGAGACATTGAGTTTAGTGATTTTTTTCGAAGAGACAGAGTAATGGAAAAGTAATTAAAAATATTTTATCGAGATTATAAAGTATCCTTATTTGGCAGCGTGCTAATCTTTAAACATTTAAGTCAAGATCCATTGTTGTCTTATCTGTGGTAAAAAAAATTTTTTTTCTCATAGTTTCAGGAAGCGCTTAATACTACTCCGATAAGATATAAAATGTATTAAGAAAATAAAATAAACAATACTAAATAAACAGTCTATTTTTATATTAGAAAACTTTAAAATGTACAAGGATTCATTCATGAAGCGACGACGTCATAGATACAATCTATTCTATTTACCGTTCGATACATCGTTCGAGAAAAATATCAGAAACTTCCACAGTAATATTCTTAAAAGGCCTACAATTAAATGATCCTTCGCCGCCTGTCCTAATATTCACTCGACTGAAGAAAAAAATCAGTAAACCAAACATTTCGCAAGATTCCTCCCATTTTCATAATCTCGCATATGCGTCTCCGCGGCGACCCACTAAAAAGCCAGCGACTCTTTCAAAATCCGACAAAGCCACACACACATATACATTCCGTTTGTCAGCGTGACGTAACCGCGCGCGCGTTTTCCGCTCTTGAAGCGCCGCGTGTATGATGCGCCACGTTATAATTCATCTCTCGCGGCCGCGGAGAGCGTCGAGCAGCCGCCCATTGAAATCCGAACGCGCGCCACCCACATTTTCGCGCGATCGAGAAAAGAGCCGCGGAAGCTCGCGAGGCGATTTTTCCCACTTGTATTACTTTCAGGCTCGCGATCGTGTGTCGCGCGGAGTCAGGCTCTCGAGCGGAGCTCTATGATATAATAGGTGTGGTTCGCTCGCGCGTAAGCCGCAATGAAAAAAACTCGCTCGCTCGCTCGCTCGACCGTTCTAAGCGACAGACACGACTCGGAAATGCGCGAGCGAGTATACATACGTGTGTGTACATGCGCGAGCGAGCTGATGAATGGAAAAATTGCTGCACGAGCGATGATGCGCGCCTGCATCGTTTATATTTCTTTTTCTCGTTAAAATGTTATGTTAAACTTGACTTTTGCTGCGAGTTGTGCTGTACTGTCGCTGTAGTCGTGGAATAAATAACAGCTTTTAATAAATCTCCTTTTCATTTAAAATTGCAGACATTCTTTCGGTGTTTGCTTTTGAATGCATTTTCAAGCATTTATTGAATTTAATAAAATTTTTCAAGAATTCTGAAATTAATTTAAAAAAAAAACTGGCGTTTAAATAACTCGAACTTAACGGTCATTAAAATAAATATACTTACTTATTCACGTAATTGGCCGTGAAAGTGATCTAAAAACCCAAACTTTTTAGTCTTCTTTTTAGATCCCATTGAAAAAGATTTTTAGTCATCAGGCATTGACAAAAGCGAGAGACAGCTAAAGCCGAGCCTCGAGCAGCCTAGGAGGAAGAGAAAGGCCGAGAGAAAGAATCAGGAAGGAAGGGACAGCGACTGCGACGTCGGCGGCGAAGCATCAGTAGCGGCAGCAGCGGAGAGCAGATCACGGCGCAGAGAGTGAGAGAGAGAAAGAGAGAGAGAGAGAGCAGAGAGGGAGAGCAGAAAGCCGTCCGAGCGTCGTCGACGGCGTACAAAAAGACGACGAAATCACTCTCGGCTCGGCGCGCGAGCGACAGTTCCGAGCGCAGCCAGCAAGAGCGATCGTCCGTGGGCCTCACAATAGAAAGCGCGCGCTCGGCGAGCTTGTGATATCCCCACCTCCGCGAAAAGCGCGAGTGAAAGCAGCAGTTATAAGGTGCGCGGGCGCGCGCGTGTGCGTCTCGCCCGTCTATGTGTGTGCACTCGCGCTCGCGCACGGGAAAGTCCGCGGCGCCATTTTGGCTTTTGGAGCGGAACGCGCGCTGCTGCCGTGTGTAGATGCTCGCGTGTGTGTTGGTGCGGCTGCGTGCCAGAGCGGAGAGCAGCAGCAGCAGCAGCGAGTCTGGCTGGAGGTGCGCCGCGCCAGAGCAGTAGACACGCGCGCACGCCCCGAGGAAGAGCCGCCGCGGACGCGCGGGATGCTGTCGCTGCTGCCGCCGCTGACGACCGGATTACGAGCCGCGACGGAGCGCCCGCGAGCACTCTGAGGAGCAACGGGACGGACGCCTGCACGCCAAAGTACTCCGGCGAATGTTTAAATGGACGCATCGTCCATTATCACCCAAGTGTCGCGCGATGACGAGCTAGGACAGTTCAACAACGAGAAAGGTAGGCTACTACGCTGCCGCTGCTGCTTCTGCACCTGTTCGCTGTTTGTTTTGCGGCTCCCCAAAGATCTCGCCATTTCGCTATATTCGCCGTATCGTAAGTAGAGGCGAAGCCGTGGCTGCGCGACGGCGCCTCGGAGAAACACACACAGTACGAACGAGTACGGCAAGGCGAGAGAGAGAAAGACGGAGAGGCGATGTCTTTTTTTGGGCTTTCGCGGACAATCTGGCCGAGGGCGCGAACCATTTGCTCTGGATACGGCTGCAGGCTGAAAGGTTAGGTCGATGCCTGGCTATTTTTCACGGTGGCTCGATGGTAGGATTGTTTGGTCTGGCGGAATTGGCCTTTTATTGGGCCTCTCGCCTGCGCTCTCTGCCAGAGTGTATCTATCTTTGTTGCGCTCTTTTCTACTGCACGGGATAGAGAGAGGGAGAGAGTCCGAGACGTTTTTGCTCACAATGTTACTGCTTTTTGCATCCAGCCTTGGCACAAGGCAGTAGCATTTTCTTCTTTTACCTCATCTGCTTGTGGCAAAGAAAGAGATGAGTGAACAAGTCCACGAGGTTGTATTTTACCACCTCCCACTCACCTTTGAGCCATTTTGCTATATTTTATCTCTTGCTATCTTCAGCCTCACTCCACTCTGTTTCTCTCTCATACATGCACATTTTTCTTCTATCTTGGATGTTTTATCTTTTTCCGCTTCATTAATGATTTTCACGTCTGGATTGTTATCGTGTGTGACATTGACTTGAGCTTGGCTAAAAATAAGAATTTTGCTTTACTTTTGCAAAATTTATAAAAAAGCATCTATTATTGAGCATTGGTTACCTTGCCTGCTTTCTAATTGGCAAAAGAACTTTTATTGCTTGAATAAGTTATCTGGAATGTTAAATATGTCAAAGAAAGTTTAAATTCATTTTTATAGAGATTTATCAATTATTTGTAGGCTAATTAAATAATTTTGTTACATCTATAAATCTTTCATCAAATTATCAATTAAAGTAAATTATCTATAACTAAAATTGAACAAGAGCATAGTTTATTAAAATCTTTAAAATTGATTTAGAATAAAATATAAATTAAACTTTATCATGTTATTTTAAAAGCATTCTTAGAATTCAAATATTTTAATGAGTCAATTTTGATTAATACATAGCAAATCTTTTAATATCATGTACTTAGAAATAGTGATAATATACTGATTTGGCTTTATTATGCTTATCATTAATTTGTGGATTAAAGATAAATGTAATTACAGTTTAATCTCTTGTTGAAATGTAAATTGGAAATTAAAAAAAACTAAAACAAGCTGTAAGGATGCAAATTGAAAGTGTATATTTTATTATTGGAAAGTACAATGTTCAAAAATTATAATTATTGTACATCAACTAACTAACTAACTATATGTCATTTTCAGCACAATTACCACGAGAAAATGAGACAAGTATCAACAGTCCAACTCAGAGCGAGAAGAAACCCAGGAGTCGGGGCTTCCTGCGGTCCCTTCTCTGTTGCCTGGGTCGAAATCGAGGAAGTAGTTCCAAAAGTTCAAAGGCCAGCTCACTTCAGGGTGATGGTCGAGGATCCCCACCTC
This sequence comes from Ormyrus labotus, assembly GCA_035582975.1. Classification (NCBI taxonomy): domain Eukaryota; kingdom Metazoa; phylum Arthropoda; class Insecta; order Hymenoptera; family Ormyridae; genus Ormyrus; species Ormyrus labotus. The sequence continues at coordinate 24,866,477 of JAWWEO010000009.1, read as the reverse complement.
CTGGGACTGGCTCACCACGCTTTCTCTTGCCACCAGTGCGCCATCAGGATGTCCACAAAAAGTGCATGGTGATTGATTTGGACGAAACTCTGGTGCACAGCTCATTCAAACCCATTAATAACGCTGATTTTGTGGTGCCAGTGGAGATTGATGGTGCGGTGCATCAGGTTTATGTTCTCAAGAGGCCTTACGTTGATGAGTTTTTGCAGAGGATGGGTGAACTGTACGAGTGTGTTTTGTTCACTGCAAGTTTAGCAAAGGTGCGTTTTTATTGTTTTTACGTTGGCAGATTTCTCCAGTGTTAATGAGATAATATTATTTTAAAAAAATAATATTGTAGTATTGCTCTAAATTAGTTTATTAGCAATTAAAAGATAAATTTGTGCTATAATTAAATTATTTTGTAATAAAAATTTTAAAAAGTTGAGTAAAATATTATATCTTTACTGTCAATAATTTTTTAAGAATTAGTGTTTATTTTTATACTTAAAATTTATGAGTGGCACTAATTTGATGAGTGTTCTATTGTGTATTTACTGCAAGCATTAGAAGTAGCACCGAATGACTCACTTATTATATATGCCGTAAGTTCTTATTTTCAAATTGATTTGAAATTGAATACCTAGTAAAAAAGTTTCTGCTGCATAAAAGATTATAAATATATGACATAATTTAAGTTACATGTACTTCAACATAGTTTAATAAATAATTTCTTTTATTTTTAATTCTGTCATAATATTATAAATAGATGTATGCATTTCTTTTCTATAGTATGCAGATCCAGTAGCAGATCTGCTCGACAGATGGGGTGTGTTCAGAGCAAGATTGTTCCGTGAATCATGCGTCTTTCACAGGGGCAATTATGTTAAGGATTTAAACAAATTAGGCCGGGATTTGCAACAAATTATTATCGTTGATAACAGTCCTGCCAGTTACATTTTTCATCCAGATAATGCAGTAAGTCTTCTTAATTTTATACGTAATTAATTAAAACATTGTTTAAGATCTCTTGTACCACTTGAAGCAGACTTAATACTTTTTGCATTTGCTTAAAATTGATTAAAAAGTAGATCTTTAAAATAATAGCGTATTCTCAATATAATTTTGAGTAATTTCATATGATAACATAACTTCTTGGGTTACATATGGAAATAAAATTTTTTACATTTATTTTTATAAAATTATATGTCAATAATTTAATTATTAATTATTCAATCACAAGATTGTGTTTATTTTCAAAAATTTATTATTCACTGCACCTTTTGTTTCATAATTTTTATATAAAAATTTCATGTAGCTTTGGTTATGAGTAATAATTTCTACTAGCAGACTTACCTTCTGCTTATCTATTACTGCTTTTAAAATTTTCCTATCAGTTGCCTGAGAGACTATTAAATAAGTGCCTTTATGCATATTGCACTTAGATATTTAATTACCAAAATAACCGCTATTTTGTATATTAATTATCTATTTCTAATTTATTCAGCTCTAAAAGTATTTAAAAACATTACTTTATTCTCATAAATTCAATCGGTAACTGCAATCATTTTCAGAAAATATTTATATTGTCTTTTCAGGTGCCAGTAGCTTCATGGTTTGACGACATGACAGATTCTGAGCTTCTCGACCTGATACCCTTCTTTGAGAAGTTGAGCAATGTAGAAAATATCTATACAGTACTATGCAACAGCAATCATCCCTACAATCAAGTGTCCTCGGCGATGAAAAATAACCACAACTCGGGATCAGGCTCGATGGGGGCCTCCTAGCCCCACCTGAATTCTGGCCAGCATCCGGCCAGTCTTACGAATTCGCAGTGCACGCTCAGGAGAGTTTTTGCGGGCCTTTACGAAATAGCCCACAACTACTCACTATGCGCCAGACGACGAAGTAACACGTCCTAAGATTATGAATCTTAGGGCTGCTCTCAACGAAATACACAAAAGGCACATAGATGCACACGTGGATGAGTCTCTGGGTGAGGGAATATATCCTATAGTGCCCGGCTTTATTAACGTGCTTTGCATTCGATTTTTACATTTCGCTCGAACGATAGTGGTTATTTTATTTATGAGGAAAATAGTTTTGCGTGCTTTATTCTCAAATGCTGATTAGTTTAGATTAGATAGTTATTTTAAAAACTTCCACAAGATTTATCAATTTAAACAGTTGTTTTTACACAAAAAACTGAGAAATCAATTTAACAGAATATAACATTTTTCATACATTGTTCTATTCATAACGTAGTTTAGGTGATTTATCTTATGTGTTTTTCTTGATTACAAGAGTAGTAGTTCAGATATTAAAATTAAAACAGAGTATTAAATTAATTCAGAAATAATGATTTTCCTCATAGATAATTATTTGAAACGATTTACGGTAGTTGATTGAGTGAATTGCGAAAATTGAAGCATTGGTAAAGTAGAGGATGAAAAAATCTTTGGGGAGCCTCTTAATCCTCGACCAAAGTGCTGTTTTTAATTCAAATCTGTGCGACGTTATTCTCATCCCTAAGAAAACAAGTGGTGAAAGTAGTTTTTAGTACCAATACGACTCCAGGTAATAGAGGATAAGTCCGAAGCACCGCGATCGAATCGATTGGTGAAATTAATGGAACTTAAACGGTGAACTTAATAATCAGAGATTTGAATATCATCTGGGTTTCGGAAGAAACTACTAACAATTAATGCTTTCGGTCTGATAAATATGATCGAACTTCCAGAGAAGCAAAATCATTTCAAAATAAAAGCGAAATTCTTATAATCAGTTACGTAAAAGAAAAACGCAATAACTTGAATTTCAGTGATCATTTTCATTGAGATAATTCTTAAAGAGTACTTTATTTTTATTAAGATTATAATTGATGGAATTTTGAGCAAATTGTTATGAATGTATGGTAAATTTAAACGAAAAAAGCAAACAGGGTGTGCGTGTCATGACAAAAACCTTGTTAGTGTTAAAATTTAATTTAGAATGTAAAATTATCAATGCTTTTAGATCAAAAAAGCTTGGCAGGAGTCTATTTTATAGTACGTAACTACATGCATTTACTTGTTGCTTCAAATTATTGCATAGTATACATAAAGTATATACTGACTGGCTTCTCTTTATCCCGTAAAAGTAATTAAACTAATATTTTTTCCTCTAAATATTCTGCCAAGAACGACTTAATATTTTGATGATTCATGGTGTTACACAAAATGGCATTTCACCATCTGCCTTGACTATATCTATAGTTCAATTACAGGTAATACTTTCGCACACAGCAGAACGTTTCTAAACTTTTTAAAAAATGTCAAATAAGGTGATTTATTATAAAATTTTTAAAAACATTCGTTATATCTTTGTTCCTATAATTTGTTCCACACATCTGATCAGATGTATTTTAAAAATTTTTACATTTTAATCTTCCGAAACCTTAATTAACATTTTTTAAATTAGGTGTACAAGGAGTTCACACGCATTTGAGAATCTTATTTGTGATTGAACTAATCACGGGTGCTAATCTACTGCAAGAAATCAGTTTCTTACATGTCAATGTCTACTGAGTTATTTAACTGGTGTATTATTATGTTAACGATATAGTTTACGAATATTTTAAAGTATTTAAAAATTATTTTTTTGCGGTAGATTTACAAACTATACATTATAGTTCGCGAACTTTCCAATTCGTTTTTGCATACGATACATTACATATCTAAGTAACTGTAAAATAAATGTTAGTTTCGCCAGATCGAAAGCAAGTAATCCAAGCATTTTTACTGCCAAAAATAATCGATAGGCGGCGGCGAAATTCGTTAAATATAGTAAAATTAACTTATTATCTGATTAAAAATTAAAACAATCAAATAATAAGATTTTTATGTGGACTACGTACAAGATGTTCAAACTTAATCCAGCAAATACCGATTTAAGTGTTTGTACTTGTAAAAGTTTTAGGTAGGATATGAATCGGCTACCTACACTAACTAACTTATACCAAGTAATTTTTCTTTTTTCTTAACTGTAATTATTGGCTCAATTTTAGATTATTTGATGAGAGAAACAGGTAGCATAACTGTCATTATGAGTTTCAACTATAAAGAAGCTTTTTAAATTTAAAAAAAGACTACGATCAAGTATATTAATAATATTTAGCTTTCTCACAAGCACATTCACTTTTCTACTATAATATTCGTAATCTTTTTAAAAAATATAAGAAAGTAAAAAAAAACAAAAAAATATAAAAATGCGAAGCTTAAGACTTTCTAACGCTTTCGTTAGGAATAACACGGTGTGTTAAAAAAATTGATCTACGTGCCTTTTACGAAAGTCGGCGCTTTTGCCAAATTTTAATTTACTGATTGTAGTACTACATTTTACATAATTTTGGCACAGAAAAACAGTAGTTTTCATCTCTCGATTCGCTCGAACAATCGAGCTTGCGTCATTTAAAAATAGCAAGATTTTAATGGTCTGAGATGTATTCAAGCAAAGTTTGTTTTTTATTTCTCCTAGACAGTTGACGGCGGAATTCGCTTAATTTTTTAAAGAGTAAAAGTGCAAAATAATTTTTTTAGCAACAAGTAATCTAATGTTAAGGCAAATAGCGCTCCTGCCAGACTTTTATGCGCTTATTATACACAGAAACTTGAAAAGTATTCAAAGCTTTTAGCCTCGCATCGATAATCTTACATACGTCGCGCTCGACTGTAAATTCGACGCGACGCCTTGTTTGTCGAAAGAGAAAGTACGAACGAAGCTAGCGAGAGAGTGAAAGAGTTGCAATTGTTATTATTCCCTTTAAATGTACCGTACATGCGTACGAGTGATGATGCGATTTGCTCGACATCACAACTTTATTAGTGACGCGATTATGCACTTGATTAAGATTTATTACGATAAGAATTAACATAGGAACGTGATAAGAGTTGTTGCGCAAATCGAGAATTCCTCTTCATCGTTGTTTTCATTTGTTAACGAAAAATTGCGTTCCTGAAGAAAATCTACCTAGGATAGTCAGCCGAAAATTGGAGATTAACGTGCAATCTCGTTGGTTTTTTACTTTGCTTTGTAGAAAATCAATGCCATTTTTTACTGTTTTATATTGTAGACTTTCAGCATAGGCAAATAGTAGTGGAATTAGTAGGGATAAAATTAAATTATTTTGTCGCTATTAAGTGCAGAAAAATAAAGATATATTGTTTATACTATTAAAAGTTAATACAATTTATTAGTTGTATTAATAGTTCCTGAATGACACTTCACTAGAATGCCGATAATGAAATGGAATGTTAGATGTTTAAATATTCATGTAAGTTGTTTAAAAATGTATGATATTACAGCAATTATACGTTTTATCACTGAATGATAATTGCAAAACATCTTATTAACACTGAAGCACAATTTGCATAGATATGGAGTCTAAGACTTGAAAATACCTGCTGCGCATATCGAGTTATCGATATTTTTCAATAATTTGGATAATAACTTGTCCATTTTTCTGCTGACTATTAAATCCACTTGATTTTCTTAAGGCAAGCACGAAAGGAACGGAAGAACCTTAAAAGGTTTATATATATATTTAAGATAACATCGATAGCCAAATCCTTATCTGATTTTCATTTCTTTCTCGCGAGGATTCATCGACTAAGTTCCATGTTAATGATTATCGACGCTCAAGTTGTAAAAAAGATATTTTAAGAAAGAGAGTGAAAATGAGAAAGAGAAAAAGTGTAACAGAGTAAAAAAGATAAATAGAGCATTATAGCGGTACTGCCGTTCGCGAAACGGTGCTTTTATAAACATATACGAAGGAGAGTTAAAAAGAAAATAAAATAAAAAGAAAATCGAAACTTTTTTATAAAGCGCAGCCAATTGAATCATTGAAAGAACGAGAGCGAGATAGAGAGAAAGGATTTTAGAAACTTGTGAATGTTGGGATGCGAGAGAGAGAGAGAGAGAAAGAGAGGGATACGTGAATGAATGAGAGAAAAAGACAAGATAAATAAATTCGCTAAAACGCGATGATCGCACTAGAGAGGATATATAAATATATATTGTACAAATCGAAGAATCGTCACAAAAAGCAGTAAAAAACTAAACGTTAGAGAAAGATTCTTTTTTTAGAAAAATAAAAATGGAATTCAGAGAGTTGGACACGCGTAGAGAAACGTAAACACACTGTACTTATTGTACTAATATTAACATGGACACTTAAGCAAAAACACTTACACGTATTGTACATGTACACAGATAAATTTGCATATGCAGAAAAAAGGTATTATAATTATAAATGAGATTGCCTTGATTTGTAAATAATAACTATCGAAACTTCCACTGAAGAAGAAAATAGAGAGGAAAAAAGCGAAACGAAAGACATGAAAAAACCCTCTTTGCGGTTTATAGCGCGTGCCACTAAATATTTGAAAAAAAAAATTATAATAATGATAATATAATAACTGTGCGACTCGCGTCCGCGGCTTATAGAAGCTTTCGTACGTTTTTTACCGACGAATCTGATGATTTTTTTAACTTGCGTCATTTTGTACAATAATTGAAATGTAGATTGAAAAAAAATAACGCGACAAAGACGTTGAATAAAAAAAAAAATGTAAAAATAGGAAAAATAAGAAAGAGAGGAGAGAAAATAACGAGCCGCGGTATCGCGAGCCATGCGACAGAATTGTGAATGAGTGTAAGAGTAAAAGAGAGATTGAGTGAGAGAGAACGCGTAAATAACATCTCCCGCCCCTCCGATTGTCCAGTTTGCTCTGTGATTCTGTGTTTAATAAAAAAATATATATATATGTTTGATAATAATGGTTACATGTTGTCTTATATTATTGTCCCTTTCCCACTTCCTGGAATTTTCTTTAAAATAAAAAAATTTTAGTAATTTAAAAACAAATTCTTGAAAGTAAAATAAAAATAGAATTTTTGCTACAAGTAAGTTTTAAATTAGAATGCGATTCTCTTTATTTATCTATAATCGGAAAATAAAATCAAGAAATAGATTTTGAAAATTTAATTTTAGTAATGGTGTCAACTGATGAAATGAAGTAATTTATAGACCTCATTATGTTCTATTAATAGAACCAAGAAAGGGCTCCATATAGTAGTTTCTGTCAAGTCAGTAGGTTGGTTAACAAATTAAATTTGTGTGTGCTTAAAATATGTAATTGTTATTAATAAATTAATTTTTTTAATAGAACATGCAAAGGCTTTTATTGAATAGTAATTAAAGTAAATAAGTAAACAATCGAAATATATAAAGTTATATTAATTTATATTTTCTATAATTTCGAATGAGAAATTTAAATTTCTTTTTATCATTAAAAACATTTATACTGCAAAATAATTAAAAATCTTCTTCAAACGTGCTAAAATTCAGAACTGAAAATTCCCCTAAGAAAGATCCCCAGGATATCACAGTTTATTGGCAAGACTTGAAGGCACAATTGCGCGCGAGCAAAAGAGACAAAGAGCAGCTTCGTTCAATGATTCTCGATCCATACGCGTATGTAGCACCATAGCTATATGCGTTGCTTGTGTACGTTTTCTGCTCGGTTTGGCAGATATACCTACTACACCAGAGACAGTGCCGCTGCCGTCGTTTTCTGCGCACGATGCTTCGCGCGCGGCGTTTGATGGGCGCAGCAACTAGTGACAGTAGGGCAGCTGCTGAAGTGTAAAAAGTCGCGTCTCGCCGGACTTGCAGTGCTTTTCGGCCTTTGTTTACAATTCAAGCGGACTAAAACTTTGTGGGTACTTCAGAATAAAGAAGACTGAAAGCTAGTGTTAAAACTAGGCCAGGAGAGGAATCTGTAACGGTCCTTAATTAGCATAATAAAGAAATATGGGTGAGTCATGATATGACTAATTACTGTGATTTTTCATATTTACCTACTTTTAGAAGTATTATCGGTATTGAAAATTAGATTTTGAGGGAGTTTTGTGGGTAGATCTCTGTCTTTTCTGTCAGAAAAAGTTGCTATAGCCTTGAATTCCACTTGAATCAATTACTCGATCTTGGTTTAGTCATAGGATAAGTATGCATTGTCAGAGAGAGCGTTATCTGTACTAAATGTTTCTATAGCTAATTCAATGATTAGATCAATGACTCTTATTTCTACTTATAGCGGAGCAAATTGTCATGACGCCTAAGTGCAAGACTGCTAATTCAACCACATTGATCGTAGAAAGGAAAAGGCAAGCGGTAGAACCAATTGTTAATGGGAATGAAAATGATGTTCATGTAGCAGGTGGTGATCATAAAGGGATTGTTATCAATAAACAAATGACAGGTGGATAAATTTATTCAATATGATTAATTTTGTCAATAAAATTATAAATTGATAATAAATAATAATCATTAAAATGTATATTAAATATTTTAGCCAACATTGATATTGAAAAACCAGCACATTTATCATTACAATTTAAAGTATTCCTGGTTAGTGCTCAAAGTGGAAAACATACTCAGGAACAAAGGACTTTAAATTTTTGGTTTGCTGAAAATTTGCCAGAAGATTCCCAACCAACAGTTGCACAAGAATTTTTCAGAGAACTTGTCAGTCCACAAGAGTTCCCTCGAGGTATATAATTAAATATAAGTTTATTTTGGTAATAGAATATTTAACTAATACATTTTTATTTATAGATTACGTTGGATTTATAAAAAAAATCATGAAATTGGTTCAGCATAAGTATCTCACTATTAATCGTGTAGAAATTGAATTAAAGCAGATTGAAGAACCTGTTCAATTGCCTGCTAGGCCCTGTAAGTGTACTATTAAAGACAATTTAAAAACGTTTAAGTATATTAAAATAATAAATTTCATTTCATTTTTTTTAGTATCCTCAGATGAATCAATTTTAGGAGATACTCAAACTATGGAATTGACAATAGAAAAAATTTTGGAATTAATTGAATCTGCATATCCAAATCCTCTAACTATTCATAATTTAGCTGAGTATGTACAAATTAATATAAATAATGTTTTATTATTTTTTTATAATTTTGAATATTTTTCTGAAATGCTTATTGTTCCTGTAGAAATCATGGCTGGGATACTGATGCCGTAGCAGAGAAATTAACTGAATTACAAAACAAAGGCCTTATCGTAGCAATGGATAATGGTGCCTTTACTAGGAAGGTTCACCAAGATACTCAAGTTAAGGTGTTTATATTCAATTTCTTTATGAAATAATAGTTGGAGTAGAGTTTACTTAATTGATTCTAACTAATTTATTTCATTTAAGGTTGTGAAACAAATGCCTGCAATGGCAACATCAAAGCAGCCTACTATAGCTATAATTACAGCACAGTATTGTGAAAAACTTGCTGTAGATTCAATGATTGAAAACAAAGAAACTTTTGTTCGATATACAACAGTTGGTAAGTAAATTTCATTTAGGAAAGGAAAAAAAAAACTAAAATCACAAACTTAAATTCTAATTTTAGCCATAGAATTTATTATTAATTAATTTTGATGATATAATATTAAAATCGATAGTCTTTCGCGTTACCCTTTAGGAAAGGAAAACGACGAAAAAATGTCCCTGACTTACACCCTTGATAATGTAACTACGGCACACCCACAAGTGACTCGGAATGTCCGTTTTGGTAAATTAAACGTTGAAATGAAGTGTGCTACGAATTTTTTCATTCGTCATTGCTTACATGACGTTCATTTACTATCCAATTACCATGTCTGCTTAAACAAGCTATTAGAATATTAGTAAAGCTTCACATTTTTAATATTCAAATTCTTTAAAGTTTCAGAATTTTACGTAAACAGAACATTTTGTGCTCTTTAAAAGATAAAATATATTACGTATAGTCATTCTAAATCTTTACATAAAAACTTATGTTGTATAAGATTACAAAGCGCAGCAGATCAGATTTCTTTCATAAAACTGCAAACGTTCATTATGCACATTACGCTTGCGAGATTGTATCGGTAGTTCGAGGTGATGGAAGTGTATGAGCTCGCCTTCTTGTTACCGTATAATTGCGTTCATTGTGTGTCTTGCAACAACGGGCTTCTCCTCCTTCAATAACGCTTATTCAATGGTTCTGCTTTACAGGCGAGTCCAACGTCTACACTTTAGGCGACATCGGAGCGCACAGAATCGTTTGCACGAAGCTCCCAACGATTGGTCATACTCGCGAAGCAATGACCGCTGCTGGAAATACAACTACTCGACTGCTTGGTACTTTCCAAAAGGTCGATTACGTCTTCCTTGTGGGTGTAGGTGGAGGCGTACCTCATTATACGGATTATAAGAAGCACGTGAGGCTTGGGGATGTCGTTGTTTCTTATCCACCAAGATTGGCCAATAAATTCATTTATATTTATTGCGAGAATGCGAAGGTTGAGGAGGATGGAACCTGTAAGTTTGAAAGTAAGGAGTACTGTCCAGCTAATTTGGGACTTCAAGATATTGCGTCAAATTTAATGAAGGAGGTAAGAATTATAGAAAATTTAAATTGTAAGCGCAAATTTAACATTAATTTTTTTTACAGGTGATTAACAGTGAAGGTTTCAATCCTCCGTGGCAAACCTATATGCGCGATGGCTCTAAAAATTTAGCCTCACAATCTGAGCATAGTTTTGAAGCTCCTCCAGCAGAAACTGATAAACTTTATATGAATATTGGTGAGAAAGATTTGATCGAAGTGTCACATCCTAGCGCTCCTAAAGGAGATGCCACATATGCAAGGTACAATTTATATCTTACAAATAAATTATAAACTTTATAAGATCAGTTATGAAATATTAATTTTTATGTTTGCAGAAATGATGGATGTCCACAAATTCATTTGGCACCAATTGCTTCTGGAAGACGAATCGCTCGCGATGAAGAACTCCGACAAAAATTTGCCAGTAGATACGGCGTTCTTGCTTTTGACGGAGAAATGGATGCTGTAGTTGAAAGCATTCTCGGCAATTGTCGAGAAAGTTTTGCTGTAATTCGTGGAATAGCCGATTACAAGGATGGATCAAGAGGCAAAGAATGGCAAGCTTACGCGTCGCTTGCGGCTGCTGGCGTTGTTAAAGCAATGATTTGCGCCATGGATCCACCTTCTCCTATGAAGAAGTAATTCTAATAAAACGGATAATCAAATACTTTTAAAAAAGAAGACAAATAATATTTAAGGGTTTTGATCTAATTTTCAAGAGAAATTAATCATTTTTGAAACTTTTAAAAATTGAAATAATATATTTTATAAAATCTGTGAAGAAAAATTGCAGTATGATGAATACAGTCATAATATAGTGGAGATAACGTACAAATAGTATTGAAAATCAAAGTGAACGCGAGACTGAGTAGTGAAAGAATTAGAACAATAATTTCTCTTTAGGATTTAGATTGAAATTCTAGAAAATATTTTTCAGCTGTGCTGTTAGTAATCACTTACTATCAAAAACTACTTTCCTTTTTTTATATTAACGATTTATGTAAATAGAATTTTTATTACATATCATTTTACTTAGGTAAAAAAATTATGTGAAAACTCGAAAGTAGAAATGAATTTTTAAAATTTTATCTCTTTTTCTACATATTACAAGATAGGTGTTTGATATCTTTATTTTATACTTTTGTAAAATGTTTGTGTTGTTTGTTGTTTGTGCTAATTTTAAAATAATTGAAGTTTATAATTTATATTGATATAATTATTAATGTCATTAATGTTCCCATTAAGTGTAGACTGAATCGATGCTCTAGCAAACTCACGTATTAAAATGCATACTCGCTATAGTGCTTTATTCTATATTGCATTAAAAATATTTCGTCCCTCAGTATTTCATCCGGTGCCGAAAAATTACAGATACAATTATACAATGTTTTTAACCCTCCAGTGCAGAAGGGTAATATTAAATCAATATTTATAAAGATACTTCGATAATAGAGGAAAAATATTAATATACGCATCATATTATAAATACAAGCGTTTTAAAAGTTTGCGAAATATTTATAAATTCTTGCTTGTTACTTGTTAATCACCTGAAACATAGAGTGTGATACATATGTAGCATTATTTGCTATTATCACTGAAACTAATTTATTCCGTATTACATGTATTTGTGATAAGTTTATTAAAACTAAAATTTGTGCCAATGTATTTTGAACTGAACATTCTATGAAAGCAAAGCAAAACATGTAATTTGGTGTAGAAATGAATGAATAACAAAATCATGTTTGACTTTTGATATTTACATTTTCTGACTGATCAACTTTTTTGTACATTTTAGGTGATATGTAAAGTAAAGGTTAATTGAAAAAAAAACTTATCAAAATTGTAATAAATGTTCAGATCTAAATATATTTTTAGAGGCGTTGACACTTCCCCCGATCAATTTCATGATGCATAATAGAGCGCACACAAGTTCCAAAGATTCCGTGCTCACGGAGAGCATTGTAATATAGATGTAAGCCGGAAATCGATGACTTTCAATGTATCAAATGTCATTTGAAGTCATCTTATTCGCACTGAACTTCGGATCTTGCCAATGTGCAAATCTAGTCGCCCTTCCGCTGATTAATTTGTAAGGTCTGACTTATTTATTTTAGGATAATTATTTTTATATGTCAAAATTTTGATTAATTACATTCCTTTGATAACTTTTTCAACGTAAAATTTGTTGTGCTTTGTATTTAGAAATTTGTATATTATTTATTCCTTTTATAATAATTGTCAACGCATAATCTATTTTCCGACAATGTACCTTAACAAAAATTATAGCGAATTTAAAAGTGGATCAAAATAAATAAAAAAGACGACTTGTAAGGCCACAAGAGCTTAATTGCGAGTATAACGCGCTTGAATGAAATTTAAGCTATTTTGTAGAGAGACTTCTCGAGACGTACGTATAAACGATATATTGCTGTTAAGTATTCCAAAAATAGACAATTTTATCTATATTATTTATTATAGTCAATTCGATGCATGTATGTCCATGCATTTAAAAAATAAAGTCATGTAAGAGATGAAAATCTTCTTAAATAAACGTTTGACAAGAAGAAATGATGAAAAGTTTGTTTTGTTCCTCGTATTATTTTTGCTTCTAAAATGTTTCTGTATTTCTCCTCAAATTTATGTTTCAGAAAATGCGTACTCTATGAACTAAAATTAAATTGACATTACAGTACTAATGTTGAATAAAACAACTTAATAAATTGCTTGTAAGATGAAAATGAACACTTACATTTGCTTCCTTGTTTTCCAGCTTTGCCTGCAAGTCAAATGTTCTTTGAATCAATTGTATGACAGCGGCATATAATAGTTTATCTTGGCGAGTTTCTTCTTCAATACGATCCAAGCGATCTGTTTTACGTTCTTTCTCTTCTTTATATTTGTTAGACAATATCGAAAATTCTGATTCAATTTCTTCAAATAATTTTCTTGACTCATTTATTCTTTTTTTTCTACGATTCAGTAAAGGAAATTTGCATTCTAAATAGCAATGAATATTTTCAATCTATAATAATGTAATTTGAAATAAAATACTTGTTTTAAATAATTTTTTATAAATGCACTTTCCTTTTCTGTTTCCCTTTTTTTTATAGCGTTCAATTTTTCAAATTTTGCGTAAAGCATATCAAAATATGTAAACAAACATTTAATTTCATCCCTTAATCCTTTTATTTCCCCCGCTATTAAGCGAAATGATTCCGAAGACATTTTAAGTGTTTCAATGATTTCCTTTTTTTCATCTTTACTTGGATAGCAACAAATTGGAGCGTCATTATTTTTATGTTCTTGAATAAACTTATCTACCTAAAGATTTAATGGATGTTTAAAACGTATCAATAAAGTTAAATTCAGATATACCTCTACTAATTCTTTCTTTATTTTGCAAATAATCTTTTGAAGATTACAATTACATTCTTCGTAATTGTGGCATTCCATAGTAATTTTTAATATGTTTTACAATAAATATCTATCAAAACAAGTCATACTCGTATTAACAAAAAATAAAAGATTACAAACTGAATGCCGACAAACATTTTCATTTGTTCCAAAAGCAATTGAAAAAGCAAAAATATATGTAACATAATGGTTACAGATATTCATTGTAAAAAAGCCAATATAAAAGTGTTATCGCAGAGTGAAGTAATTAAAAATTTAATTGAGATAACTTTCGCAATTTCATTGTTTTCTTATATTTCATTAAAAAATACTTTAATAATATTAGTCTCTTTATAAAATTCTTTATTCTTTTCAGTGTAAGTATGTAATTTTTAAAAATGTTCATTCAATTTTGGCTCAAATTAAATGTTTTTAATACTTACGCACATTAACATATAATACATAAAAACTTTGATTTATTTTTGTACTAAATAATATGTCGTTCTAGATCATTGAGTACAGTGGATGTCTAAATCATATAAAAATGAAATAAAAATTCATTTCATAATAAAAAAAAAAAAAAAACAGAATGATCGTGAATTTTTTTGATAAAGGGCATATTATATTAAAGGAAATGACTATATTTTAATTTTGACGCTATATACTTATATTTATAAGAATTACTAATAAATTCATATACTGAATCATCGAAATTAGTGAAAAAAAAAAACAAGTACAAAATCAATAAAATAACTACGTTATTAAATAAAATTATAGTAATTAAATCCATTACTTAATAACTTAAATAGAAATTAAAAATGGAAATAAATATTTAAAAAAATAAAATTTCCTACCATATACGTTTCGATCTTTTCCGCATTAACTATATGCCAATTTTCACCTTAAATTTCTTCTCGAAACAAAAACTAAAATATGCGTTGGTCTATTTGCAGTTTCATAAACGTTATTTGTCGTTCGTCTGCACTTTTTCCTTTCCCGGCTCTTTCGAATTAGCTTCTATTTTGTTATTAATAAAAGTCTTCATTTCTTCACCCTCCGGACCATCCTCGACCGGCTTGACATTCTTTCGATAAGCGTAATCGTTCCAGGGCTGCTTTTCCGCCGTACCCCATATCAGGTGGACGATGCAGCTCATGCCGAGATTCGCCGCGGAAATCAGGAAGACTAGACGCCACTGGCCGATAGTTTGCTAAAAAAATCAAAAGGTCGTTCACCGAACATTTATCCAAAGTTTCTACAGCACGAGCAACCGCGACGACAGACTCTAGATGCTCACATTGTCATTGGTAAGTATCCCGACGACGAGGGGCGACAGGAAGCCGGTGGGCGCGGTGACGAGATTGTTGATCCCGAAGAGGACGCTGGCGTAGTTGGGGCTGAGGTCGACGAAGGCGGGTATCGTGCCGGAGGATACGGCCCCGTTCACGGCGGTGCCCGCGATCATGAAGAACGCGGCGTAGGTCGGCTCGCAGCCGCTGAAGCTCAGTCCGAGGGCGAGCAGGCACTGGCCGCCGGCGCAGACGAGGTTCGCCAGCTTCCTCACTCCCGTGAGGGTCATGCGCTTCGTGCGCAGCAGCCAGTCGCTCAGCATCGAGAACAAGTACGAGAAGAACATCCGGGCGATGTGCGGAGAGCCCGACAGCAGACCCGTCTGTTTTTCAGGAGGGTGCAATGTTAGTGGTTTCAGAGCGAAATTAAGCGGCAAAAAGCTTTATTATTAACCTGGTTGATGTCCCAGCCCTGCACGTAGTTGAAGTAGGACGGGGCTTGAGTCATGAACGTGATGAAGCCCCAGACACCGCCCCAGTGAGCGACGGTCGTTACCCAGAACGGCGAGGAGGTGAGGATCGCCCTCCAGGGGACCTTTTTACTTTTGTTTTTACTCTCCTCGTCGCTCTTCGACTCGGACAGACTGTCCAAAATGTAGCTCTTCTCGTTCTCGGAGATTCTCGGGTGATCGCGGGGCGAGTCGTACACCAGAAATAGCCAGAAGACGTACCTTAAAGCGTGCGTAATTTCAATTTCACTTTGCAATTTCACAAGCAATAACAATATATCCTTACCAAACGATGCCGATCAAGGAGGTAACGTAGAAGACGGACTCCCAGCCGTAGGCCGCGATGATGACGGCGCACAGGGGGTAGGTCACCGCCGCGCCGACGGAGCTACCTGCGGACAGATTTCAAAGCTGATCGAGCACGAAGGACTATAAAGAGCGCGGAGCTCGCGGACCGGCCGCCGAGGACTCCGGCAAATCGTTGCCTCTCACCCAGATACGAGCTGACGAAGCGGCTGCGCTCGTTCGGCGGGATCCACTTGGCCGTCATGTCGTGCATCGATGGCCACACTATGCCCTTTGGGTCAAATTTCGAATTTCGTTAAATTTTTACTAATAGGTAGGAAGTCCGCAAAGGGGTATTTCGTATGCGGAAAGTCGACGTTATTAAAAATACGGGGGAACGATTTTCATTTTATTATCGTAAACAAAAAGTATGTATGCGTACAGCAATGAAGCCCTGCAGCACCCTGATGAAAATGAGGGCGCCGAGGCTGTAGTGGGTGGCGATGGGGATGAGAAAGCCGAGAAAGGCGACGAGGACGTTCCCCAGGCCGAAGACGACCTTGGTTCCGTACTTGCGGGCGAGGAGACCGCCCGGGAGCTGGGACAGCCAGTGCAGCCAGTAGTAAGCGCCGAGAGCCAGTCCCTGCTGGTACTCGTTCCAGTGGTAACGGCCACTGCTCCCTGCGTCCTCCGCCTTCTGCAATTATTCGATTACGCTCGTGTTATTATGCTTTGATGTAGCGGTCGCAACGCTTTCTTGGGTTAAGGCTCGTTTCATACTTTTGGTGTTCGTTATTTTGTTGAGAAATGAAGAGGGAAATAAAAGCTACTTTTAACTTAAATTTTATAGAAACTTCTGATTTCCCGGCGTTTGAGATTCAGTAAATTTTCTAAAATATCGATTAATCTATTTTTTACAAAATTCCTACAGCTGTATAAATATATTTGAATCCACATCGTCGAAAATACTTCGGGAAGCAATAGCTCCGTCATCTTTTCGAAACTTAAAATAGTAGTCTTTATAGATAAAGTCTAGACACAACTAGATAATAGGGGACTCACTTAATTTTAAAGCAGAGCTTATTTGATAACGCGAAGATAAATGGCTCGAGGAGCCGCGCTAACAATCCTGAGATTTTTGTAAATATTTAAATAGATCTCTGCGGCAGGCATAATTCACTTCTGATATTATTATCTTAGACAGGCACAACTTATACTTTAATGACATCCGTTAAAACACGTGTCATTAAACTTTGCAATCTATATTTGCCGATTCAATTTTAATTTTACGACAATATACAGACGCACTATTTATCATTACCATTACGGTCGTTGGTGTAGTGGTAAGCTTGAAAACCGACGTAGACGAAACGTTAACCGAAGCTTCGTAATTGCTGCCACTGGCATTCTTGGACAATTCATTCTGCAGACATTCGGTGGCAGCGGCAAACGTCTCTCGGGGCACAACAATCGCGACGATCGCTAAATTCAAATTATTCCTCAGCATGTAGTTGACACCGAAACCCCAGAAGACCAAGATCCACAATACATCTCGGCAGGAGATTAATTGGTTGCCTGGAAATTAAAATTTTAGCTTTACATTCGATTGGTAAGCTTTAGCGTTGTTTTCGTAGTTCGATTAATAAAAAAGAAAGTTTTTTTGCAAGATAACCGGTGTCTAACATATGTCAGCAACAATTTATTGGCGCTATTATTGCAGTTATCCTATCTTTTAATCGCGGGTGCATTAAAACGACGCTTGTCAAAACACAATATATATAATTTTCAACAATGCTGCACGACCTTGTCGAAGTTATCAGAAGCGAAATTGTTTGATCTTCGAGATAAAGTTTTTTTGAACCTTTCTCTTCTCCCCTAATCCAACCGAGATTATTATGCCGAATGATTTGCAACTTCAAACGGCGCGTAATCTCCGAAACTTCGAAAAACCGTCGACACGAGGCAAAAAGCTCCTCCTCAATAGAAGTATTATCGTCACGTGCTTGGCTTCTAAACGGCTTTATATGGATTTCGTGACCGAAAGCTGGACGATACACAGACAGGCAGAGCCGCTGTGCGCGCCCTAGGCGCACTCGTAAAACTCGTCGTCGGCCAAGGGCATTTCGCGATGCATCAATGATATCATTGTTTCAATTAGCCGGCCGGCGCGGCGATCTTTGCGGCTAGAAACTCTCCGCGCGCGCACTACAACTCAATTCCATAACGAGCGATAAAACGCGAGCGGCGGCACTCGTTTAAAGGTGGCAGTGAGCGCTTCCGAACTCCGGTTAAAAGGCCTCTTCGCGGCGAGCCGTTAATAGCTTCCGCTGCCGGAGTGTTGTTCAAACGCAAATGGGGAAGATGCTCGGCTTTATATTCATTTTCGTGACGTTTTTTTTACGGTTTTCATTGAAACGGAGAGAATTTTTTTTAATTTTTTGATAAGTGAAATAATAAAGGAAACTATTTTAATTGATGATAAATTGAGGAGTGTATAATTTGAATTCCTGTTATGTGCGTGCAAAAACATTAATATTAATAAAACAATCTTTATTAAAATTGTGATTTTTTTTTTTTGAATCAGAAGAATAATGAATCGGGTTGAAAATTGTTTATAAATCGAGTATCAATTTTACGGTTAATGAGGCTATATTAACGATTTATTCAAAATATTGCATAATTTCAGTTTGATTTGGATTTATGAGGAAATTACAAAGCAATGTTAGGACTAAAATTCTTGTTCATTAATTTTTATTACTAACTGGATATCGAATATTATCTTGTAAATGTTTATTAGCATTAATTAGCAGATGTATTAATTTTCCATTCAACTTCTAGATTTGTAAACAATTCTATAGACCAAGTATTGACTTCTCGTAAGCGAGCCTTAAATTTGAAAAACATTTCTAATTTCTTTTCGATTCAAATAATGTAATTTAAAACGTCAAGATGCTTATTTTCTCTGTACTCAACTGACACGAAATAAAAGTAAAATCGTAAAAATAGAAAACTAAATGGATTGGCAAAATCTTACGTATATATTTACATTCAAAATGAACTATATACACTCGAGCAAAACTGAGCAACGACTCACCTTTTGTCATGACTGCGCCAGAGCCTTCCTGTCCCCAGTTCCTTTCCTCTCGATCCTCACTTCGTCTTCGAAGTTCAGCCTACAAAACTATCTCGGCCTCTAATCACACCGGCATGCCGCAGAGAGTTCAGTCTCTCTATTCATGAAAAAAAGCTCAGGCGCGGGGTGTGGCGGGGGCGATCCGAAAAGGAAGAATCGCCGCCTTATTAATTTAGAACTACCCGTGCATCCGCGGTGTGCCTCTTGCGGTGAGCGTATTATTACGTTGCTGAAAAAAAAGGAGCCTGCCTCCGGGTAATCGTAATCGCGCAACTTTGATACAAATCGCGAGAAGACGAGGCGCGCTCGCGGAGCTCTCGGAGTTCGTTCTGCCTCCGCGTTTACGAGAAGAGGAGCACGCGAGCCTCGATTGAGAGATTATATCCGCGAAAGGAGCAGCCTTGGCTGATAAGCCCCCTCCTGGGGTACCGCGCGCCTCGACGAGAGCGTCTCGTCGTCGCTATGTGAATCGGCAAACAGACACTGACGAGGATCGAGGCGTTTGATTTATGGGAGAGACGGGAAGCTCGCCGAGTGACAGCGCCGATTTATAATTGTGTTTGGATAGTTTTCAGCCAGGCTTTTTCGAAACTGGAAATAGGTGGTTATCTGGTTGCCGATTGGCTCTGGGAGAAGGGCTACCTCGTACGACTTGTTGGTGAACGAGATTTCATGAATGTTGTTGGATTTCGGAATTAGTGGATCGATTTCGATCGCGTTCTTATCTCTCGCGCTAATTATTTCGAGCCTCTAAAGTCGAAAACCACCTGAATTAACTTACAATTTGCTTTACTATAAGGTCTATTATGTTTTTCCACAGTTTTTTTCAAACTAAATGCCTCGTAATGTTCGATACGTAAGAATTTTTTGCTTTTATTCTTTTTAGCTTAAAACGTAAGTTTTTTTTTTTTTTAAACAAAGAGAATTTTTATAATACACATTAACGTTGCAACAAAACTAAAAATTATTACGCGTATACTCAAAAACAGTTGTACAGATTTAGCGCACGCAACAACGTTGGCGTGAAACTATTATGGTGCCTATACTAAAATCTATCTGGAGCGTGTACCGCTGACAATCCTAAACACGCTGTATAAAAATAACCTTGCTCAGATTTTTATATAGTAGGCGTGTTTACGTCAATATTAAATTTTTATACAATGTTCAGAATTTTCTGTTTAAAAAAAGGACTTATATTATAAAACTTGTATTTGTAATTTTATATTAATAAATAGTTTGTTAAATTTTGATTAAAAGAATATCGTTTTGTAAAATTTATCAATTTACTTACCATTAGCATTATCCTTGGCGGTTAAATTAAAATTTGCATTATTTAGCAGTTTTCTCATAATATTGATTCTCATAAAAAATTCTAATATTAATTAATTTTGCTTGCAGTTTAAGTTAATACCTTAGCTGTTAAAAATAAGATTTCAATTTTGAATTTTCCCGCAGCAGTAATACCAACGCTGCGTAACAATGTGCGGCCAAGACAAAGTGTTGGTACCCCGCGAGCTGCCTTTTACTTCCTCTGTTTTGTCGTTGGCTCTTTCGGTACGTTCCTCGTGTACTTTTCTTCTTAAAAATCCGTAAATATCACGTCCAACCAGCTGACATCAACCCCAAATAATAATTGAAATGTTATTTATTCGCTTATTGTTCCATAAAATCCAAGTATTTTTGGATTTTGTTAAATTTTTCAGTTCTAAGATATGGATTGTCTTTTGAGAGGTTATGTCAGTTAGCTGGACGACCATCTTACAGCGGTGTTTCCAAAGCTTACATGTGTTTTTTATGGATTTTGTTTGATTGTGTTTTCTAAGTGCTATTGTTTTGCAGGAATTGAGCCATGGGTCGTGTAATTCGTGCTCAACGTAAGGGAGCTGGATCAGTTTTCCGTTCCCACACCAAGAGGAGGAAGGGTGCACCAAAACTCCGTTCTCTCGATTACTCTGAGAGGCATGGATACATCAAGGGTGTCGTTAAGGTACCTTAATTGGTTATTTATTTAAATAGATTAACTTGGTAGGTACTTATATTGAGCCTTCATTGATTTGCATTTGTTTTGGAACACTGATTTCTGTACTACCTGCTAATGTTTACGCAGGATAGAAGTTATAGAGAAAGGTACTTTGTATCTAAAATGATTGAGTTCAATTGACTTGAATACTCAATAGAATTTTTAAGTGATTATTTAATTAAAAAGTACTTAATTATGTATATGTCATTCAGTTTTTTTAAACTCAAAAAATTTATGAGAACACTGATACTTAATAGTTTATTTATGCTTAATTTCTCTTACAATATAATTAAATTTATTATTTAGTATTGTTAATTTAATAAATGTTAAATTAAAAATCTAAATTTTCCCATGATTTGAAAGCTCAAGAAAAATAGAACCATGTGTGATGAAAATCTAACCTTCAAATGAAATAAATTTTATATTTGTTCAATGTTTTGCTGCATACTATTGTTTATGAAGAATTGTATTAATAAATCATCAATCACACGCATATTACATTTATTTAAATTAAAATTTTAAAATAACTTGTTTTCAGGAAATTATCCATGACCCTGGCAGAGGTGCTCCTTTGGCTGTAGTTCACTTCCGTGACCCATACAAGTTCAAGACACGCAAGGAGTTGTTCATTGCCCCTGAGGGCATGTACACTGGACAATTTTTGTACTGTGGAAAGAAAGGTATGTAAAATCTAATGTTTTTATGTTTTTATAAAAATTTTCTTGTACTAATTATATATTATTTTTGCAGCTAATCTTCACATTGGCAATGTCATGCCCGTTGGACAAATGCCTGAAGGTACCATTGTCTGTAACCTTGAGGAAAAGACTGGTGACCGAGGCCGATTGGCTAGGGCATCTGGTTTGTATGCCACAGTTATCGCTCACAACCCTGACACAAAGAAGACCAGGGTAAAGCTTCCTTCTGGAGCTAAGAAAGTCATTCCCTCTGCTAACAGAGGTATGGTTGGTATTGTTGCCGGTGGTGGACGTATTGACAAACCTATCCTCAAGGCTGGACGTGCATACCACAAATTCAAGGTCAAGAGGAACTGCTGGCCAAAGGTATTATTTCTACCATGCTTCAAATTTAATATAATTATCTAAACATCAATGATGGTATAGACATTTGAAAACCGAATTTACTTTGGAGGATAAATTTTTACTGAGATATTGATAAATAATTATATTAAAGTGATTAAAACTGAATTTTATGGTTCCTAACAACATTATTTTAAATTTCAGGTTCGTGGTGTTGCTATGAACCCCGTTGAGCATCCTCACGGTGGTGGTAACCATCAACATATTGGTAAGGCTTCAACCGTCAAGCGAGGCACCAGCGCTGGTCGCAAGATCGGTCTCATTGCTGCCAGAAGAACCGGTAGAATCAGGGGAGGCAAGACCGATGCCAAGAAGGAAGATTAGATTAATCGCTAATTATTCTTGGTCTTTATTATAATAAAAAATGAAAAATCTAAAAAAATTATAAAAACTTTATCTTTATTTCACGAAACCAAACATTTTATATTTTAAAAGATAAATATTTTTAAGAAAGACACAGATATCAATGCTAAAAGATTACTTACTACTGTATCAGAGAGCAATGTAGAAAATTTTCCTTTAAATGCCTTACAATTCTTATTTAAAGGTCAATTTAAATTATAAATAGTAAAAAATTATTTATTTAAGACCAGAACATATTACATATATGTGGATATATACATAAAAAGTAATCCACCAGGTAAATAAATTCATTCAATTAGCTAATTTGAATGTTCGAATAGTAATTTTAATTTAAAAAATATATGGGTTTGTAATAACATTAAAAAAGTATGTGAGAGTATCACATGTTCGTTTTCCTTTTGCTAAGTTTTAAACTGACAAGTAGGCTAGTTTTCTAAAAAATTTTTTTATATGTCACTGTTGGCCGAAAAAATTACAACGAATGACACGTGATGTGATACTCTCACATGTTTCTTTAATCTTATAAGAGCCCTGAAGATACTTTACAGCATCGGCGAAAATAAATTAGATTAAAAATACTGTTCAATGTTGATCATTCAGTTTCAATTTCTTCAAAAGGTAAATAAATTACCTGTTCGTCGATCTGATACGTGAAAATTTATGCACTAACTTAAATATTAATGTTGCCAAGTTATCTTTAAAATTAATGGTAATAATACATCTCATTATAATTATAATTATAACTAAAGTACCAGGTTTTATTCGATTTTATAAATTCTATAACATGTTAGACCTAATTTAATGTTTTATTTTCTTCTTTTTATAGTTTTTGGTAATACCTAATTTTTTTTCAATAATTAGCTGAATGGCTATTAATGGTTTAAAATACTTCATTTAAAAAAAAAAAAAAACTCAACATTACTAATTTTGATTTTTGAATTTTTTCTTTAATTTTATTTACTATAAATATTTTAATGTCTTCATATTACAATTAAGTAGAAAAATATATAAAAATTGGAAAAAAGTACATTTTTAAGGAATACTAATTTTAGTAATTTTTTAATTCGTACAAGTATCATTTATCAATTACTAGAATAGGAATGTAGACTAGGACCGATCGTAAATTTGAAAATTTCTACTATAAATAAAGTCATCAATTTAACAATTGGCTCTTTATTCTAAAACATGTCAGCTGATTTTAATAAGACAAAGATGTCCTTTTAAACGACGAAAAGAGCAAAATCAAGGTAAAGGAATATTCCGGAACGCGGTTCGCGTACCGTGTACTCGCTTTCCCGTACTTTATGAGGGAGAGAGCAAGAAAGAATACGTGGGTGCAAGAGAGACAAAATACGTAGGCAGCATTCCAGCGCGATCTGACAGTGGCACTTGGCAGTGAGCCTGCGAGGCGGCAGTAGGCAGGAGAGTATAGTGTGCGTCTCAATAAAAAAGGCTAACATTACCCGTGCGTAAGCATTAACGCGTGAAACGTCGAGTTCTATTACACGACTTTACGCAACGTTCAACGCAAGGACGAACTTATAGTTCCTCTGGTAATTATTAAACTCGATTCTCTCTCGATCCTCCACCATTCGAAAATGCACTCCCATAGTGCTAGCCGACGTTGCAGATACGCCATCGATCGCGTTGTCTTCTATCTCCCGCGCGTCTTTTTATCGTAGTTGATCGCAATTCGCGACCACGTGAAAAGCAGAAGGGAATCGCGCGTGTTTTATTCCGGAAATTTTCCGCGCGTGCGATTGAGGCAGTCAATGGACGTATATATAGGCAAAATGCAGCGGTAGAGAGCTGCGGTGGTGAAACGGAAGTTGCAGGGCGGCCATTTTATCCTCTCTCTCTCGCTCTCTCGTGGCAGTAGCGCTTCGTGCGTGTGGCTTTGCCAGTTTGTAGAGTCGTACATGTACGCGACGTTTGTGTATGCGCGACACGGCCGCCATTCTTTTTCCTCTCGAGTTCCATCAGCGCGACATCCGAGACGAAGTCCGTGTTCTTTATGCACGGTGTATGTATATATATAACTTGTATACATATATATTTGTGCGCATATGTATGCTTCTTTCCGTAGCTTTAGCACATTCTTGCTTTGTCTACCGCCGCTGATCACTTTACCTATCTCTTACGGTTTCATCTAGGTCGGGTAAATTTGTGAGTAGACGATCTCCTTCCCTTTTTACACTCATTCGTTCTTACTCTTCCTACGTTCGCAGTACATCGAGAAAACAAGTAAAATTAAGCGTTCAACGTAACCTCCAAACATTTTTGATAACCTCGAAAAAAGTAATTTCTGGATATTGTACAAAAGCTGATTAGTGTGTACGTTCTCCGAGTGCATCGGATAAGGAAACTCAGTGTAAAAGGGGTTGCGAGTAGGGGAGAGCATTTCCTTTGTACGGTGAAAAAGAGGTTCTCTCGGAGTGAGAGAGAGAGAGATAGAGAAAGAGAGACGACGCGCGCGCACACTTGCGGAAGCGTGACCTTTCGACTTGGAATCCCCTTCCTCTACTTCTCGCGCACGCGCTCTCTCCCACACACATACCCACACTGAGAAAATCGTCGATCATTCCACGACCAGCCGACCAACTCTCTTGTTCTTTTTGCAGAGTGCATCGAGGAAGTCAAGACACACGCGACGTCAGGATACAGTGCATCTCACGCGCGACATCGCTGATCGACGCTGTTACTTTTTCTTTTCGAAAACTGTTCATTGCTAAAACAGACTCTTTGTGGTGCTACCAGTGAACGGCAGTTTCTATCCTCCCCCCACCCCCTCTTTGTGGAGAAGATTCTTGGATACAAGTAGGATTTTTGCAGAGCGAGTTCCTACGAAAGCGCCATCGAAATTACGCACCGAGGCCGCGTAATATGAGTAATGCAGCAACCCAGAATGGATCAGGTCTAGAGCAGCGAGTAAGTAGATTTTTGCTTCTTTCTATTTATCCGATAGAGCGCACGTGCGCCTGGGTTTATTTAAAGTAACGTATGTTTAAAAACAAGTTTTACACATAGTTTCTATTGTTCGAAATCGGAAAATCTGACTAATACTCTTGACACATTCACGGATCGTATTTACGTTATCTCGTAAAATTGTTTTTGTTCCGAAAGAGCGGAGAAATCGACCTAAATACTGCACTCGTTTTTAGCAAGTATTTCTTTGAAGGTACTTGAGGAGATAAACTGTTAGAGGAGCTCGGATTACGCTACGTTTCACAAGCAGGCCTACGTCATTATTTGCTAATGCAGCGTACTTTTTTACGAAACGGGTAACGTCAAACGGTACAATGCTGCGACGCAAACCCGTCACTCGGTCATTTTCTTAGATTTTGATTGCGTTTGGGCTCAGCACTGTTTCTGTGTTCTGTGCTTCACGTATGACTCACGCGTAAATTTCACGCGCTCTTCGTGTTCCGCAATGGCGGCTGCTCGTCTCTTTCTCTCAAGCTCGTTTTCGCAAAAAGAAATCAGGAGATGCTATATACTGCCGAGCATTGTGGGTTTTCCCCCCCTTTATGGACGCGTCCGAGGTTATCCCGACAGTCGAGATTAGTAGTTACTTTCTGGGGTTTTAGCCTCGGGTGGATTGCAACGAATGAGTATATTGTGAAATATACGCGATGACCGAGAGCAGACGGTGCTAGTCAGCCACGTGGGAGATAACGATAATTTTTGCGCGATTGATGAATGCGAGGTGAAAGTCTCCTGATTGTCGCTCGCCTACTTGTGCGGCCGTAATGTAACGAAGAAAATGACTAAAATTGACTCGCGATGACGGAATCTTACAGTTTTTTTTTTAATCGGAATTTTATTTGATTGCATTACTATACAGACTGAATAATTTTTAATTAGTTATTACAAGTTTTTATATTTTCTTTAATATAAAATATTTTTCTGCTTATTCCATTATTGCTTAAATTGCAATGAATTATTTTTCCTAGACAATAAACTATTTATTAATTTAATTGATTTATTGAAGACATTAACTGATTATTTAATTTAGCACACATACAAATGCCACAAGTTCAAGATTTAAAGTTGTCTTTTGTATCACTTTGATATTACAACTGTGGAAAATTAAAGAGCATTTTTTGATTTGAGAAATAAGTGATGATTCATACACTTTTTCTCAGTGTACAAATGCAATACTAGAAAAAAAGAACAATCAATATTTAATACAAAATTCATAAGAAAAAATATTTTAAATTGTCCATAAGTAAATTTTTAAACAATAATTTTTAAATAATAGTAAATATAAATAAATTATTTTCGTTTTGCAGTTAGCTGGTCTGGACTTGCAGGACTCCCGCCAATCGAGTGGGGGTCGCTATATTCCACCACACCTTAGAAACAAATCTGGAAGTAAGTATACCTATTTTTTGAACTGATTTTAATGCTGCTATCTATGAATGTTCAGAAGGTTTATTTTTATTTAATTTTCAATAACAAACAGTAGAAATAGAATAGTAGATGCAGTATAATAAAATGGGTTTATAACAATAATCTTAAGAACTCTTCAAGATCAGGTTTACTGGTCAAAATTGGTTTAAAAATTCAATACTAACACTCTCTACTAAAGGCAGCGAACCTGCAGATTCGTTTATAGAGAACAACCATCAGGGCGACGATCGAGCACCATCTTCTGCTTCGTCGTTCTCGGTGGGATCATCACGTTTCCCCGATCGCGATAGGCGCGACGATCGTGACCGGGACCGCGACCGTGGAGGTCGCGTAGGCTCTGGCTACGGCGGCCGTGATTCTCGCGGGCGTAACGATGCGGATTTCGGCAACTTCGGAGGCCGCAACCGACGCCAGGAGAATGGCCGAGACTATCGCAATGAGCGCGACCGCGCTCCTCCCATGTCTGCTGGTTCCGGCAGCGGTGGAGGAGGCAGCAGTCCAGGTGGCAACGGAGGAAATGATCGTTGGCAAGAGCCAGCTCGTAGCAACGATCGCTGGCAGGAACCGCAGAGGAATGATCGCATGGGAAGCGCAGGCGGAGGTAATTAGTTTATTGCGATTGCTTTCGCTCTTCATATGGTAGTTGGATTAAAACTGACAACACATTTCATTAATTAGGTGGTAGATGGAAAGACGAAGACAGAAGGAGCGGTAAGGAGATTGACTGGACCGTTCCAACTCAGAAAGATGAAAGGCTTGAGTTGGAACTGTTCGGCGAGAAGAGTACAGGAATCAACTTCAGTAAATACGAGGATATCCCGGTTGAGGCATCCGGCGACAATATACCAGCGCACATATCATCCGTAAGTAAATTTACTATTATGTTAATAATGAAAAACTTATTGTCAGTAACTTAACTTAACTTTACTCAAGTAATTATAATAGTGATTATTTTAAGAAATATTTATTATTTCGGTATACCATAGTTCATATCCATTTTCAAAGATAATTCTTAATTTATTTTGAAAAGACGACTATGGAATATTATAGAGCATTTCTTAGATTTGGGAAATGAGTGATAAATAATAACCTTTTCTCAGTGTACAGATGCAACAAGAATTTATTAAAATGATAATTTTTTATAAATTAAAAACTTGGTAATAATTAAAATATTTGTTTAATTTTGCAGTTTAATGAAATTAAGTTGACGGAGATAATCAAGAACAGCATCAGCCTGGCTGGATATGACACTCCTACCCCTGTTCAAAAATACGCTATACCGATCATCATTAGCCACCGCGACGTGATGGCCTGCGCTCAGACGGGTTCGGGTAAAACAGCTGCTTTCCTCGTGCCGATTCTGAATCAAATTTACGAAGCTGGTCCGCCTCCTGTGCCTCATAATGCTACTGGTCGGCGCAAGCAGTATCCGTTGGGTCTGGTGCTGGCGCCCACCCGCGAACTTGCAACACAGATCTACGATGAAGCGCGTAAATTCGCGTATAGATCAAGAATGCGCCCGGCTGTCGTTTACGGAGGTTCCAATATTTCCGAGCAGATGCGCGAGTTAGATCGCGGTTGTCATTTGCTGGTGGCTACGCCCGGACGTCTTGTAGATATGTTGGGTAGAGGCAAGATTGGCTTGCATAATTGCCGGTGAGTATTTTTAACATTGTTACGGAATTTTCATCGATGATAATTCGAAAGGGTATTAATAACATTTTATTTTCCATTGCAGTTATTTAGTACTAGATGAGGCTGATCGGATGCTTGACATGGGTTTTGAGCCCCAAATCCGAAGAATTGTTTTAGAAAATAATATGCCTCCTACTGGGGAAAGACAAACACTTATGTTCTCTGCAACCTTCCCCAAAGAGATACAAATGTTAGCAAGAGATTTCTTAAGTAATTACATTTTCTTAGCTGTTGGTAGAGTTGGATCAACTTCTGAGAATATTACACAGAAAATTGTTTGGGTTGAAGAGCATGAGAAAAGATCATACCTTCTTGATTTGCTTGAAGCATGCAACTTTAAAGATCCAAGTAAGTGTTTTTAATTAAATTATTTTTTATCAAGATATTAAATCTTATAATTTTATTGATTAAATTAATTTGTTTATGAACAGCCGCTGATGCTCTTACACTGGTGTTCGTGGAGACCAAAAAAGGCGCTGACATGTTAGAAGAGTTCCTGCATCAATTGAATTTCCCTGTTACAAGTATTCATGGTGATAGATCTCAGCACGAGCGAGAAGATGCCTTGCGCCGCTTCCGTTCTGGACATACACCAATTTTGGTTGCAACTGCTGTCGCTGCCCGTGGTTTAGATATTCCCCACGTAAAACATGTCATCAACTTTGATCTTCCTGGTGATGTGGAAGAGTATGTTCACCGTATTGGTCGTACTGGTCGTATGGGTAATCTCGGTAAGAATAACGTTACATTTTAACTTTTTCAATTAGAATGTGAGTCCATTTTCTAATTATTCTATCATATTTTATTTTAGGTCTGGCTACGTCTTTCTTCAACGGGAAAAATATGAATTTAGTGCGTGATTTAGTATCACTGTTGGTTGAAGCCAACCAAGAGCTCCCGCATTGGTTAGAAGAAATGTTCTCTGATGCCAGACACGGTGGTGGAAGTAGCACCAGAAGAGGACCACAAAAGGGTAGCCGATTCAGCGGTGGCTTTGGCGCCAGAGATTATCGTCAATCAAGTGGTGGACCTCCTGGTCGTGGAAGTGGATCTAGACCTGGTTATGGAGGTAATTATTCCCAAATTTTTTTATTCGTATACAAACGATGCCTACCTGCTTCTAAATGAAAAATATTGCAACAAATATTAATTTTTATTAATATATTTTTAATAATTATTAATTTTTAATATAGGCAATTATGGAGGTGGTGGCTACGGCGGAAACTACAACTCTTCATACAATTCCAGTAACGGCGGTGGTGGCAGTAACGGTGGTGGTGGTCCCGACTGGTGGGCGTCATGAGGCAAATAGAGGCATCATTAAAAAAAAATAAACGCACCGTCGTCACCACGCTACCATTATTACTACTACTCTATCGCAAATTCAATTATATGTAAGAAAGTCACGCGAGACACATAAACCGACACTAGTACCAAACATTCAGTGACGTGCGCAACAGCGCGCAAGACATATATAACAGAAATTACGAATTGTACATCTATATACAGAAACACGTACATAAACACAAACAGAAAACTATACACCACCATTTTTAAACGTAAAGAAAGACACGCGCGCATAAGACAGTAGGTAAATATTTCAAGACATTTGCAAGTAGTATGTCGCTATCGAGACTGCCAGTCCACACTACTGTTGTGTTATCGCGATAGTGAAAAATAACATGATTACAATCGCTTAGGATTTCGTGAGATATAAAGACAATTAACACTGATATACAAACACAAACGGAATCAGTGGAGCGATTTTTTTTTTGCGAGGAAAAAGTAAGTTCTAATCCTCGTGGAAAAAAGCCTCGTTGCGCCAACTAGCGCTCGTGTTAGTAGAATCATTACTTATTAATCAAATAAAGCATAAATGAGTGTCGCTACTCAATGTTCTGTTACAAAAAATGGAAAAAAGTAAAAGCGGCAGAAAGTGCAGCAACAAAGAATGAGCCACTATGCTCATTTAGCAGAGTTTTCGGATTGTCAAATACTCGTGTCGAGATAATTATTTGAAGCAAATGCGGCTCGTTGTGACTTTTTTTCTAAGTAAAAGAAAATTTTTCGCTCGACATGGAGCGCTCATAATTTAAAAATATGATTCTTTCTCGAATTTATATAATTCAAAATCGACGAATGGTACTTTTGTCCTTTGCCGTCCCTAAAATACAAGAGACAAAAGAAGAAAATGATACAAGTAAACAAAAAATAAAGCGACAAAGTATATTGAGATCTTCTAAAGTCGAAGATAATACATGCGACAAAAAGAAAAAGTAATTAAAATCGCGCCTTCGTATAAGGAATGAAGAGAACCGAATATAAACTTTAGTCTTTAGGGAGAAACAAAAGTAGCATTTTGCTTCTTTTTTAATCTCTCTTTTCTACTTTCACGATTATTGTTATTATTACACTTTATTTCCACAAAAGAATGGCTGATATGTATGTATCAAGCGCGATACTGATTTTTTATGTGAGACCTGAGATCTCAGATGCGCGAAGCAAACGCGACGTAAAACGAGGATAAAAGGGGATAGTAAATTGATCGTTAAACTTTGTGTGTTTCGGTTTTTTTCTTATGTATACGTGTAAAATCGTAGTTTACGGCTGGATTTCGTGTACAATTTATATGTGTAACACATCCAGCCTATTATGTTTCTTTCATTTATTCTATGAGAAAGAGAAGCGCGATTTAATACAGTGAGTGAAAAAAGATTAAAACAAAGGTTGCAGTTACAGGAGCAGCTTACTTGAAAACGGGAAGGGAAAGGAAAAATGAATACAAGAGTAAGAGTGATAGTGTGATCTTTACGAGAGAATCTAAATGAAAGAGTGTGAATGTGACAGTGACGCACGATCGATAAACTTTTTTTGCGGCTCGTCGCAAGCGAAAAATTATTAAAATAACCCCATGTGAAGCCGTCGAGCATTCGCATTACAATTTTTGTAACTGTATTTAAACAAAAAACGGTATGAAGTGCGCTATACATATTATAAATAACGTTAAAGATAATAATCATAAAGTTAACGTACCGTAAAAGTAATTAAAGAACAACAAAATAATTAAACAAAAGAAAATAAAGACGACTGTGATATTAAACGATCTTGTGACATTCGATTTACGCGTTTCGAATTGTTTCTTTTTTTTTTTTTTTTGTAAGGCGACAAGATAATATGATGAGGAAAGAGGAGTTGCAGGAGCGGATGCTAATAGGGAAGGTAAAAGAGAAAAACTGTCGAATCGCGAAAAAGGCAGGTATTATCGAATGTCTCTCTTTGCTATTCGAGACACACGGGTACAAAAAGTTAAATAAACTTTCGGGTCGTTCTCTATTTAAAAAAACGAGAGTCGTGAAAAAATAGGATGTCGATTGTAAAGAAATAAAAGCTAAACTGATCGTTAATGTCCGATATCGTCGGAGAGGATCGAACATTTATTACACGAGGCGACGTTTCAATAAAAACAAACTTCGGAGGATAGAGAGAGAGAGAGAGAAAAAGAGTGAGGGACCGCTAACTAATACGAGATAAGGCTTGCCACCTTTTTAACTGGATCACATAGTTGATCTGTAGTTTAATGTAAATACATAATAAACGAATTTATTTAATTCAACTTCGCGGTGATACAGATGGGTTGCAAAACATTTGTTTCATTTTTTGATTGCAATTGCAGCAAAAATGCATTTGAGTTTGCTGATTAAAGTTTTCATTAAAACCCTCGAATCTTAGCTTTAAATTTTGAAGTCAAAACTCAAACGATGCAACTAATTCGTTTAGTAGTTTAAAAACTAAAAAAAATAATAAAACTAACTTAGCTCTGTAAGACGAGTAATATTAAACGTGA
Organism: Ormyrus labotus; assembly: GCA_035582975.1. Classification (NCBI taxonomy): domain Eukaryota; kingdom Metazoa; phylum Arthropoda; class Insecta; order Hymenoptera; family Ormyridae; genus Ormyrus; species Ormyrus labotus. Next base: position 24,833,986 of record JAWWEO010000009.1, on the reverse strand, counting down.
TATGTACTAGTCTTTGCAGAGTATGAAATTGCTATTTAGGGTCAGTGCAAGTTATACTTTTTACAGATACATTTTTTGCCAAGCATAGGCTCGAGTACGTTCGATTGTATCTTAGTACTTCCAATTAAGTGCAAGTTTTGTCGTGAAAAACAAAATGAAAAAACTAACGAGAAAGACTGATCCCTCTCTCTGTCTTTCTCTCTCGCATTCATACAGAGATAACAAAGCCGCGTCGACGAATTCTCCAATTTTTTTCATCTCGAAGATGGATACAAGAGTACAAAGTTCGTTAATTGCGCTTAGAGAAAGAGAGAGAAGTGACAGAAAGGTGATAAAATCGGAAGAGTCGATAAAGATTTTTAAGCAATGGGAAAAAATATGAGCGCAGGTCGCGGCGCGTTCGTGGACCAAGTTGGTAATATGCGGTTAAATAATAGTTAATATTTTTGTCGATGAGAAGCGACAATTTTAATTCCTTTTGCCAAGCTTTTTCCTTTAATCGAAGCAGAGAAAAAATTTAGCTCGCGTTTGTATAGCATTACATGTGGTATGTTTTCTCTTTAAAATTTCTATGGATGCACACAAATTTCATTGGGCAAAAGGGTTATTCGGCAAAGTAATTTAAATTTTCAAAATTTTTGGCAATTGCATTTTCTTTGATTTTTTAACTCCGGTAAAGTTTTAATTCTATTAAATTTCGGGAGCTCATTGGTCTTTAGACTCTCTCTTTTCGCAAACGCTTCAAATCTGACGTACTGCATTTTTGCCTTTTATTCTGTCATGAATTGGTTTGGGCACATAAAAATCGTACACTTGAACACTGTGCACACTTTATTCCGCATTAGTGAAATTTATTTTTAAATATTTTGAACTATGCTAAATTGTGCACAATAAAAATATGCATTCTTACGTGTAGAAACCAACCCATGTCTTTATTCTTCACTTAATGTATTATTTCTATTTATTATTTTATATTTTTTTTACGATTAATAAATTAATAAATTTTTCTCATATTTAACAATGCGATACGCAGGCGTCTCGGGTACATATTTAAAAAGATATTGGCATTTTCTTAGCTCGCTTTTTGTTACTTTGACGGATAATTTTTGTTTACATGTGTTACTTGCATCCCAACATCGAAAACTTAAAATTACTATTAGTAAAGACAACGAAAAGCGAAAGTGGTGAACAACAGTATCGACTTTTCTTTGTTACTTTCGTTTAGTAAAGAGTATCATGTGTAAACAAAAGTTTTTGTTTAAAAAGTAACGAAAAGTGCCAATATCTGTCTGGAGTCAGGACAGATAAACTACATTAAGAGATAGTATTATCTCGTAAATCAGGATTGTATTCCAATGGGGGAAAAAGAGAGAAAGGAAGAGAGAGGATATATAGAGTTACATAATTAGTTGCAAATTTCGCTGCGACGATGGAGCACAAAGCAAAAAAAGGGGGGAAAGCCCAAAGCTCCTCGATAACGCACGATGTAAGTCTATTATTACTACGATATATTTTTTTTTCTCAATCGTTCCTCAGCCGACAAATTTTTATTGCCTCGGCTGGCGGAGCTCATCGTTTATTATAAATAATTAACGAAAGGCTCAAGCGCATAATGACGCCGCCACGTGTACATATGTAGGACCATTCTTTTTTCCGTGAATCAATAGTCGAATTTATTCAAAAGAAGAAAAGAGTATAGAGAGACGGAAATAAAGACAAGGGTGAGAAAGAGTCTAACGAGGATGAACGAGAGGGAAATGTTCCCTCTGAACGATCGCGTTTTTTCTATATAAATATGTTCGGAATGCGCGTATTTTTTATAATCAAGAAAGCGACCGGAATAAATTTAATTGTCGTTGAAAAAACGCGCCGCGTCGTCGGTGCCTTTTTTCCAAGGGTAATAGAGAAGTAATATGAAAGCCGAAAGCACTAGCAGCTCTCTAAAAGTAAAAATTAACGTATTTAAAAAAATTGACAAATAACATTTGATTTTTAAGCTGTTTCAATGTATCTAAAATGAAAAAATGTAACATGCCGTTTCTCTTACGTTCATTGTCCTTGTTATTTCTCCCCTTCTAGGGTATTATTATATAATATTAACATGTTCGTCTCTCATTGTTTTTCTTATGTTCGATCGTGCCGCCAGGGATGATCGTAACTTATGAATTCATTTTCGTTTTCGTTGCGTTTAGTCCTCCGAGAGTGCAAAATCGGACGCGAGCAGTCTCACGTTATATTGCGATAATAAAATGTCGACGGTCTCATATTGCAAAAGAAAAGCCTGAAGGTGGATGTATCGGAGAGGGCTCTTCGGTATTTGCACACGATGCTGCATAAAGACTAACAAATCGTCGTTTAAATTGACGACATTAGCAGGAAAATAACAGAGATTTCGGGCGCGGGCCGAAAATTACGTGAGCCTTCTTCTCGCTTAAGTATATTAAAAAATGAGAAAGTGAGAAGTTATACTTTCGCGTTGATAGGAGGCGAAAAAACGAAGATTTAGGGAGAATTTAAAGAAAAAAAAACTGGTATGTTGTGCGTTGTATTAAAAGAATTTTGTGTGTGCATGTGGAAAATGTGCTTGTGTGCGACTTGAAGAGAGAGAAACAATTGGGGGGTATGAATATCACAACCAATTATATTATAAATATATATAGATGGAAGAAAAAATGTTGACTGTGACTGCAATCATTATGTACCGAAAGGATAAACAAAGGAGCAATGAGGATTGGGAAGGGAGAAAATAAAGAGTATCATTTTTTGCATGACAAATAATTGCAGCGTGCGAGAAAAAAAACAATAAGCTAGAGGAGGTGAAAAGATGAATTTTATTGTTGTAAAAACTGTTTGGCTATCGCCAAGGTAACTAATGACTGCCTTCGAAATATCGAAAATTTGTGAAATTTTTTCCCTAATGTACTAGTAGATTTAAAATGCATGTAAAATTAAAGTGTAAAAAAACACTGAATAGTGGACCTGATTACTTTAAGATCTTTTATCAGCAGCGATCAGTTACCTTGGGCAGTTTTGAAAATTATTGGCGAGTGTTTATCGGCGAGTTTTGTTCACACGTTTGCCTCGAATTAGATGAAAGCGTAAGGTGGGCTAGCAAGTGCGTTAGAGTGATAAAGAAGTTGAGACTCAGAGCGAACGAGAGAGGGTGAAAAAGAAAAAAGTCGTACTGACGCGAGAATGATGAAAAAGTTTATTTATTTATAATTCAGTATCATAAACATGAAATCTACTATTCTGTGCCCTGTTAGCTTTTATTTTTTACCACGCGTGATAAAAGGGTTTTGTTCATTCACTCATCATCCTACACATTCTTCATTTATATATTATATTTATGAAGTAAGACGACCGGCAAAGCCGATTTATTTTGTTGCTGTACAATCGAAAAGTTTATTTATTTAATTAAATTTCATTTCGATGTTTTATTCAGTTGTATCGCACAAATTTTGCCGATATGCGAAACGTATGTTTTTAAAAAAAACTTACACTGTAATTATTCTTTTTCTTTTAAAGCCACGACTTTTTTTTTTATTAATTATTACTACTTAAAACAAAAGAACACATGTGAACTTCTTATTTTAGTGAGTGTAAATTTATGTTGGTGAGATTCGCTGCGTGAATCTCAAGTTTTTGGCTTTTGTCCTTTTCGCGTCGAGCAGCGACACAACTCTCGCACGCTTGCCGAATATTCACGAAGTAAAATGAAGAAAATAAATTATTAATTAACAGAGAGAAAAAGTTAATTGCAAAACACTAAAGAGCCTTGCAAGAAAAGAAAACGCGGGGGTTTTAGGGGGTGTTTAGGGGGGGCGGGGAGAAAGTGCGTTTTAAAGTGGAACGGTGACGTACCATTCTGTCGGTCTTTTACTAGTAATTAAATATTTACACTCTACGTTAGTTGACAAGAACGTGAAGAATACACAAAAAATGAAAGAAGATAAAAAAAAAATTAGATGAATCTACAAATCGCTGTACGTCGTACACGTGTATTGAAAAAAAATAAAGAGAGGGTATCTCGACAGATGATGCCGATTATGGCTTTCATGAACGACAAAATTATTCACAGTCCTTTTCTCTGCCATTCCATAATTCCTTTGACCTACTTTTCATGCTCGTGATGTCGTGCAAGAAAATTATTGCGAAACTCCATTAATTATTATGCTTGGAATATTACGTTACGTTTCAAGAAACGGCTTTTTATTTTCGCTGCGAAAAAGTCAGAAAGAATATTTGAAATTTAATACAGCTGGTAAAAAATTGTACATTTTATTTTACAAATCTTCACAATGACTTATAAAAGTCTTTTTAATTAATCCTATTATTATGTATTGACATAGATACAAGTTATTAATATCTTTTAGAACTGAAAGTTTTTTTAAACTAAACCGAAGAGGTTTCATAATTAAATGATATCGAATTTACGGAAAGCAAAGTAAATCCTGTTTCGAAATGACTGACTGTTAATACTTAATTATTGAGTCGTCATCAATGCGCATCCTCGTGTCAACGTAATAATATACAAAATGTGATTATGAAATCTGGCTTTCGGTAACACGGAAATGTATATAATCGCCTCTAATGTTCGAAGCCGACCAATCCGCATGCATGTGACCAGAGAAGGTAAGGTTGGCTGATACACATACACGTCAAACATAAAGTTTGTTCCGCGTGAAAGCAACAGTTTGTTTGATAAGAATTTATTTCTCTGCTGTGGAACTGTGGAGAAAGCATTGCAGAAAAAAAGTTCTAATAAAAAATTTTTAGATTTTTTTTCCAGTTGTAGAGTAATACTGGCTGTTTGTAAAGAAATTATCAAGTATAATTTTTATTAGTTATGTTGTAATTCGATTATTAAATTATTAAAATTATTAAAATTATTTTTTATACATTTTAATTTATTTAAGAGTTATTTATTGTAATACTTTATAGGTTTACTCTTCTTGAGCGCGGCTTTACATATCTAAGAAAAATGCATAACAAAGCTCTTTCTGAAATTTTGGAGCTCATAAACGATTGAACATTACGTCAAATTTTGAATTCAAATATTTAAATATAGGTGATGCAATACAATTTCTGAAACAATAACTTGAATTTAATTTCAGCTTACGTAAAATTTCCGGTTTTTGTTCAATTTACTTTCTTATCAGCAAAACTAAACTTAATTAGCTTCATGTACATAAATCATTTTTGTTACATTCTAGAATAAACTCGCAATAAAAAAATGTTTTGAGTCAAAATTATTACGATACATTTATTTTTAAATTAAAAATATTTTTCGGAAATATAACAGAAAATATGCTGATCTTGAACAAAATATGCCTACATTCTCCTTGTACCGAAACCGGTCTGTCAAACTCGCGCAACCGATCGCTTTTATCGATATCTCTAGGCATCTCCGCGTACCATATGTTATTACAGTCGATCGCAAACGTACCAAAACATTTAAGAAATTTAAAAGCCTTATCGTCGGCTTCCTCCCCGTTGTATTATATATGTGTGACTGTGTGAGTCACATCAAGCAAAGCGAACGCACCCACGTTGCTGCCAGCTGGTTAGACTCGACTCGACACTAGGCAATATGCGTTGGACCAATCGCGTGAGACCACGAACGCGATGGCGCGTTGCTGTTCTCCTTGGGGAGTTGTGCACCAGCGTTGGTCGAGGCAGGAGGGACATCAGCGTCTCGCATGCAGCCCCGTGTTTTCTCTCAGTGTCGTTGGGCAAAGAAGTAGCGGCGGTCCCATGCTTCTCTGAGGAGCTTCGACTAGTGTCCCACTCACGAATCCAGACCGAGGCGAACCACCGTCGTTATGTATCGCTGCGGGTTGCTCTTGGTTCTGCTCAATTTCAGTCATGACGGTAAGTGTATTGAGTTCCATACAGTCGATGGTGGCTGCTTTTTGCTTGGGAGATGATGTAAGGGGTTACTTTCACGTTTTATTGCGTGCTTTTACTCATCAAGATTTTCTAACCTCAATTGCAGTCACCGCGACTTCGTCCAAGGGACTGGACAAGCTCTTGGAGCTCGGCACGGACTTTTTGTCGACTGGTCGATATCAGGATGCCTTATCATATTTTCACGAAGCTGTCGGTGAGTTTTGCTACGTAAAATGTTTGATGACACAGCTATGAAAGGTGCTGAAAATCATTTTTTAGATTGACAAAGCATTAGCAACAAATACACTGTGTTTTTTGACAATATTGCTGAATACCATTGACATTTATGTTTGTTCGTTTTTCAGAGGGAGATCCTAACAATTATTTGACATATTACAAAAGAGGAACAGTGTATTTAGCCTTAGGAAAGGCAAAACAAGCCTTACTAGATTTTGATAAAGTTTTAGAATTGAAGCCTGATTTTACTGCGGCAAGAATTCAACGTGGAAACGTTCACCTTAAAGATGGAGATCTTGATCATGCTGAGGATGATTTCACAAATACAGTATGTTCTTCTTTCTTAATTATTTATTTGACAATGATTTTGAAATTAATTTAAAAATTAATATAATTAAAATGCAATAAATATTTTAGCTTATGGTGTATCCAGATAATGAAGAGGCCATTAATGGTATTCATAGGGTAAATTTAGCTAGAGATCAAATAGCTCATGCAGAAACATTGTATGCTCATGGTGAATATTATACTGCTGTTTCGGCATTGACACAAATCATTGAGATTTGCTCATGGTCAGCATATCTTAGAAAGTTAAGAGCAAAATGTAGAATACAATTAGGAGACTATGCTGGTGCAGTATCTGATCTTAGATCTACGACCAAACTTACATCAGACAATACTGAAGGATATTACGAACTTTCAACTCTTTTATATCAACTTGGTCAAGTTCAAGACTCTTTAAAGTGAGTAATTAATTTTTTTGTTGAAATAAAAATTTGGTTAAAAAAATTATCTAGAATTTTTTTTATTAATTAATTTTGTCATTTACAGAGAAATTAGAGAATGTTTAAAATTAGATCCTGAACATCATGCCTGCTTTCCATTTTATAAAAAAGTTAAGAAAATAACGAAGTTTATCGAAGATGCAGAGTCTGCTTCTGAGACAAGTGATCATGATGCCTGTATTGACAAAGCGAATCGAGTATTAAAACAAGAAACTAAAGTAGAAAATGTGCGCCTTATTGCACTGCGTTTACTTTGTAAGTGTCATTCTGACAATTCCAATGGTATAGAAGCAATAAAAAATTGTCAAGCTGTATTAAAAATACAACGAGATCCTGACACTCTGTGTGATAGTGCAGAAGCATATTTAGTAGCAGAACAATACGATGATGGTGAGTTTTTTGATTATTTATTATCTTTCATAAAATTTTCTATTTAATTTTTTTATTTTTTATATTAAGAGTTATATTGTTTTAAAGAAATAACTTTTATTAGAATAATAGAGAATTATAATATATTAATAATTATGTCTTTTGAATATTTACATTTTAATTGATAAATTTAACTTTTAATTATCTCTTATTAAATTTACTAACAGGTAATAAATATTTAATTAAAGTTTAAAAACGCATAATAAATAATATTAGGAATTCATATAACAAGTATAAATATAAATTAGTTTATCTGAAAAAAGATAAGATGTCATTAAATTTTCAAGTCACATATTTTTTAAACAAATAAAGTTACTATGTCAATTTTCATTTCAGCCATACGAGATTACAAAGAAGCATTAGATATAGATTCAAATAGTCAGCGAGCAAAAGCTGGTTTACAAAAAGCACAACAACGTCAAAAGATTTCAGAAAGCCGAGATTACTACAAAATATTGAATGTACCTCGAACAGCGACAAAGCAACAGATAGTTAAAGCTTATAGGAAAATGGCACAGAAATGGCATCCAGACAACTTTCCAGACGAAGATGAGAAAAAGCGTGCTGAGAAAAAATTCATCGATATCGCGGCTGCCAAAGAAGTTCTCACGGACGAGGAGAAACGAGAAAAATTCGATCGGGGTGAAGATCCTCTTGATCCTGAATCTGGCAAACACCAAGGTGGTTTCAATCCCTTCCATGAGTTCCACCACTTTCAACAAGGCTCGCCCTTCCAATTTAAGTTCCATTTTAACTAAAAATTTCGGTGTTTCAAGCTTTTTTTTCTTAGAATTTGGAATGATCTTTTGATGAAAAAATCAAATTATCTTTTTTAAATCTTGATTATTATTTTTCAACTTTTTCATTAATTATAAATAATAAATCAAGATATTAATATATCACTTTTTAAATATACGAAAACAAAAGTTTATAAAAATCAGTGATTGTTATTCCAGATTTTAAGAAAGATTTATAAAGCATTTACAATCACCAGAAATTGGCATCCTTTAAATGACTAAAAAGGATTGCTGCAGATCTTGTTGGCAACGGTGGACCGAGTATAAAGAAGTTTTTCTTTTGTACGACTGAAAAAAAAACGAAACTTGTCTCCTCAAGTTCCAAAGACAGTGATGTGAAAATTTTTGTTATTTTTGATTTGTAATATAAAAAGACACAAAGAGACTACATATACTTCCACGTGATTCGAGTGATTGAAGGCGTATTTCTATCATTTATATTGTGAAAACTGCGTGAATCTAGTCATCGGGTATGGGTAGATTACTTTTATTTTCAATTTACTTGAATTAAGTTTCTATTGCTTAAAAAAGTATATGTAATTATTTACCGATACCCGATGCAGATGTTCAACTAAAGACTTATTGAGGCAGTGCTGTGCGCGTGTCGCGTATACAGAGTGATTGTGAACCAATCCGAGCTGTTTGTAAATAATACTTGTAATCAAATCCCAACAATTGTTTAAGAATATATATTTCAATTATTTATATGAAAACAATCAGAGTAGTCTCTTACGTATCCGCAAGCTTTAACGATGCGTTAAAATTCCTTTTCTTTTTCTTCTTATGCTTTTTTACCTTATTTTCCTTTCTTTTTTCCTTTCTTTAATTTGGTTTTCGATTTCTTTGCCATCTTCTTTTCTCTTTGTAGTCGTTTAATTAGTCCATGGTACTGACCTAGCTCATGTTTTACCATGTAACCTTTCCAATGTGCTTGAATCATTGTTGCTGCTTGGTGTACTGCAACCCAGTACTCTGCTTCTTCCTGAATTTTGGCTTGTTCTTCGTTGTACTCATCTATTACTACTTGTCTTTGAGATTGTAATTCGCGTGACTTTTCCAGGAATTCAATTATTTCTTCAATTTTTTCCTGTAAAAATATAGAGGTTTATTTTAAAACGCTTTTAAATTTGGGTACATTGCAACATACATATAAAGTAAAAATTAATAAGTTGTACAATTAATTTCAAGTTAAAAGTAGTTATAGTTATGTAGTATTTTAGAGAAATCTTTAATGTATTTATTTAATTAAAAAAATGATTTTCATATAAGTCTTGTAAAATTTCATTTAATTTAAGATATAGTTAGAATGAAAAAGTTTCACCTGAATATCTATAGCAGTTTGCTGTCGTTTTGCTAATTCATTTCTGTACTCTTCATTCCAAGCTGTAATTTGGTTTTCAGAATGATTTATTGATGCATTTAGGTAAGCTTGTAGTTGCCCTGTTACAATGTAATGAGCTTTTCTAGAGTCTTCTATCTCTTTGATTTGGTGGCTGATTCCTGCTTCTTCAAAAGATTGCTTTAGATTCAGTTGCTCTAATTTAGATTTTTCACTTTTCCTTACGTAATCTGTAATTATAAATGATATTGGAAGCGATGCTGAGTTAAGAATTTCAATATGGTATTTACCTAAGTGGTCGACATTAATGCAATAAGAACTGTCTATTTTTTTATTTAAGTCTTCGAGCGTTTCTAAATATTCTTCCTTTTGAGCTAAAAATTCTGCTTCACATGTCTTCTTTGCTTCGAGCAATGACTGTTCCAAATCTTTCCAGATGCTTAAGCTTACTTCTAGACTGCATTCAGTTTCTTTTGTTTCCACAATTTTGTTCACTTCCAATCGAAGCTGTTCAAAGTTACCTTCGTTACTTTCAAGTTCACAAGCGACTTTTCGAAAGACATTGTATGCTAAGTCTCTAAAAACGTTATAAAGATACTATTAATTTTTGTGCATAAATTTTTATAAAGAAATGAACATGCTGCAAAATCTAGTTTTTAATGTATTTTGCATTAAATATTTGTAAGAAATTAAGAGACTAGACTGCTTATAGAAAACTTTTTAGAAAGGTTTTAAAACGTTTGGAATATTTTTCATATTGAAAAGGTGTGATATCAGTATGTTCATCTACAATCTTCATTCGATAGAATTAATTGTGCGTTTGATAGATATTTTTGACTTTCGGATTTACATCATTATATTGTCACTTAATATTATGACATTAGTGTTTTTATACATTGCAAAGATCTATGTAGATAAATTCTAAATAATAGTTATAAATATAAGTGAATTTTTATTACGCATTAAAAATCTTTCTCTGATCCTCTTTTATAAAAAAAAAAAAAAATGTTTTGAGTTTAAATTTCAGGGCCCTTTTAGTGGACAAGCCGGTTCAATTTTTAGTTATTTTAATTTAACGAACTCAGCCAATTATACCGACGTAACTCGCTGATACTTTGGCCAAAGTTTATCATTTCCTCGGCGGTAATCGCAAACCTCATGGAAAGTTACACCTAAGGCGTTCTATTCTCGACGCAGCTTTATCGTATCCGTATCACCTCTGCCTCATGAGCTTGACGGGCACGCTGGAAACGACCGGCTCGAAGCCGATGTCGTAGTAGAATTTCAGCATCTTCTCATTTTCGGCGGAACAGCTGCTCTTGCACTTGGATTCGGTGAGGGGCGGATTGTGGTTCAGGGGGATCGGCGGAATGTTGATGGTCCGGCGCAGCACCTCCAGCGAGTTGGTGGTGTCGAGCAGCAGCGTCGCGAAGGCCATGGCCACGAGCTGGTCCAGGGACTCCGGGGTCTGGAAGTTGAACGACATGCTCCGGACGCCGACGTTGTCCGAGAGTACGCATGCCGGCCCCGTGCTCGTTTTGCTCCCCGGAAAGTCCCACATCGACGCGAACGAATCGCCTCGGTGCTTTCGGAGGGAGGATCATTGCGTTTATTGCACAATAAGCTAACCAATATTTCGTTAAATTTCCTCGAATCGAACTGATCTCGTAAGCATTGTTTTTTTTAGTCAAAAGATTTTCATTATTTATCTTGCTTTGAGATTTTGAGGATAAATTTTTAAGTATCACAATTAAATGGATGAAAGACGTACGCATGGCATAGAAATACGGGTAGATTTCGTTGAAGTACTTTCCCGCTGTCTGAAAATTTCCTTGTTTTTTATAAATTCAGTGACTTCGACCAGGCTAATTTTTTTCTTTTCCTTCTCTGGCTTTGGCTCTCTTAAAATCTAGGAATGTTCTTTCAGTTCATATATTAGTATAGGTAAAGGTATTTTAATAATTTACCGAGGTATCCATTTTTGTTTTAATTCATCTTTATTAGATTATTCATTAATGATTTGGACAACAAACGTTTCTCAAATTCAATTTTTGCCCCTTGAAGTTGAAGCAATGACATTTTTAGACTGATAGTCTTTTTTTTTACAATTAAAATATATATTCACAGGTTTTTTTTATACAATTACATACTTTAAAATATTGACTCTTTGATAAACTCACTAAACTTTTGACGGTGAAGTAAAACAAGTGCTGCTAGAAATTATTGAATTTTTAGGATATATTTATTACAAAGGAATTAGGTTCCATTCGCTTTTTATACACTTAAACATACATCGCGAAGCGTATAATTCCGTATTTTGGCTTGATTCATTATATTACATACTCTTTTTCATTTTGAATACTGCAAATAAAATATCTCTCATAAAATTAAATTGACCTGTAGACATCTTTTTCTAAGCTAAGAACACTTTGTTTAATCTTTAATACTTTATACAGTTAAACTTTTCTGAACACTTTGAATGCACTTTGATATATCAACTATTCGCTACTTTATCAACAGTATTCAATTAAAAATTCAGCCAAAAATAACTATTGTCTTCAAAATATATGGCACTTGTTCAAGCTTATTATCGTTAACCCTTCCATTCTCCGTTAAGCTCATCTTGATACTTACTTATTCTCTAAAAAATAGGGCTTCTATCATATTTCTAAGCGTGAAAAAGAAACTCAGACTAACCGAGGCAATCAATCGCTTAATGAAAAAGTTAACAAGCCGAAAAGCAAGCGAGACCGTTTAATTTGCATTTCTGCCCTCTAGCGCCTACCGTGGATTCGAATTTCTTTCACATACATATCGATGCGTTGCATAATAAGGCAGTTCACTCTACTTAATTAAGCGACGCGTCTGCAGCAGAATTTATATATATCTATACGTTTTTCCTCGTCGCCGCGCCGAAATACTCGTTTCCTGTCTTCCTGCGTTCCGAGTCGAAGGCCCTCGAGGGAATTATTATGCGGGCTCCTCCCCGACAATCGAAACGCGTCGCAGTTATCGTGAATCGGTAATTCGTTTACTTAGTTTGATGAAAAATTATAGATTCTCTGCCTTTTTTTCTTTCGGCAACAGATTCCGCTCCAGAGAGACGAGGGAAAATGATTCTCAAATCGTGAGTGAGATTGAATAATGCTCCTTAATTGATTGGTCGCTTTAATTCGAGAACCGTTCCCCGTTGGATTTTCGTGCAGCGAGAAGAAAGTGTTTTGTATAATAGAGATTTCGTATCACTCGTTCTTTGCTACAGCTAACATTTAGGAACTTATAGATACCGTGTTGAAATTTTACATGATTTAAACATTACTAAAGCTATGATCTGTAGCTAAATGATATTTCTGCGGTGTGATAGATTCTAGAAAAATATTTTTATATTTATAAAATAAAAAGTATTCGGTTTGGTAGAGCAATATATGTTTTTCTTCAGAATTTTCACGATAAAATGAGCTGAATAGAAAAGAAAAATATCCAAAAATGGTCTGTTAAAAATACCACTATTACGTTCATTTCAAACAACAAAAACGAATTAAAAACATCAAATTATCAGCATTTACAAACATTCGAAGAAGCTAAAAGTACTACTTATTTATACTATCTAACCCAATCGAGCCAAGTCCTTCCACCTCTAACCGCATTTTTCTCGACTTTCCGAAATATTTGCCATCGTTCCACCTCCCGAACAATAGCCACCCCGCATTCTCCCCCCGAGGCACGCGGGGGGCCAATTCCCGGTAACAAAAAAAAGAAGAAAAAAAAAAAGAAACGGTCGTTCGTTCTCGCTGCACGAAGGAAAAAGAGCACGCTTCTTAGCCTCGCGGGCGCCTACATGAAGTAGCTGGTGTACTCGTGCGGCATGACGCCGCGGCGCGGGTAGAAAGTGTGGCTGGTCGAGTAGCAGAGGAGATTCGTGATCGAGCTCATGTAGATGTCGGCGAAGCGGAAGAGCCGCCGGGAGAAGTAAGTCGGATTGTGGTAGGTGCGGAAGACGCTGCCGAACTGCTGGTTGAAGACGCGCTTGATCTCGTTGCGCAGCCGATCGCGCTCCCTGATCCACTCCATCAGCTCGGCCTCGGCGTCGCTCCCGTCGACGTTCTGGTGGTCCTCTATCAGGGCCGTAAGCATCTGCAGCCAGTTCGCGTTCTCCTTGAACTTCGGGTCGTTTAGCGTCTCGATCTCGTGCTGGAAAGCGAGGCGCACGAGTTTTATATATATCAGTTGCGGGAGATTAGGATCGACTCGATGCTTTCACTTTGATATCATTGTTATTAATTAGTCTTTTTTTTCCAGGCGGGATTAATTGCTCAATAAATTTACTCTAATATTTACTTCGTGCAGTGCATCATTTTATATTTTTTCTATTTTTAGACTCGTAAAAATATATCTCTCACCGCGAGCTCCTTGATGATGGCTCCGGTTCTCCATCCGTGCTCGAGGGTAACGTCGGCCAGATCGCTATACGGATGATCGCCGAAGTAGAGGACCTGGTGTCCTCGCCAACCCGTCGTGTCCTGCAGCTGCTTGACCGTGCCCTCGAGGTATATCACTCCTTTCTCGAGCTTCGTCACCCGATCCCAGAGCAGAGTCTCGTTTTTCTCGTCGTAGATTCGCAGCGGCCTTGACTCCTCGGTGAAGAAACGAGGCTTTCGCGCCTGCACGATCACGACGTCGAAGTATTCCTTCCAGTTGTCGCCGACGAGGAAGCTCATTCCCTTGTTCCTGAGAGTATTTATTTTTTTAGTGATTTTTCTTTTTTTTCGATAATATTGTTTTACGTTATTTTAGGGGATAATCGAATACTCACACGAAATGAAACGGGCTGTTCGTAACGAGGAACATCTTCTTGCCGGCAGCTTTCAGGCGGTCGAAGAATTTAATGAGATCCTTGTTGTGCTCCAAATAATCAGAGACGTTCTGAGTTACGAGGCTGTGCATTATCGGGTGGCAGCTTTGCACCGAATTCTAAAAATAGTCAAAAATCGTTCGTGCAAAATGTTTCGATTTTTTTAAAACGAGCTATTTTAACGTTCGATGTGGATCGAGTGTACCTTCACGTCTCTGAACAGAATTTCCGGATGATAATCGATGTGATTTTGCATAAAGTACTCGGTGACATTGCATAACAGGCCCATTTCAGGGACGGAGAAGAGATCGGCTAATTGAACCATTTTCGTGCGCTTCACTCCGTCCTAAAAAAGTGTAAAATAGTTTGCTATGGAAATCTTTTATTTACATGTTTACTATAACGAGCAGCAAAACAATAATAATTTATGTTCAAATCGTATAGTTGAATGAAATTATTTATTCATTTGTGTAAATCGTGAATGATTTGAAAATGTACATTCTCAGGCGATTTTATGTAAAAAATAATACGAAAAGTTTTAAGTATCTTATGAATGAAAATTATGATTATTAAGCGAATTTTTATGCGAAACGAAACTACATTTTTCATAAAAGTGGCGTCTTTTTTTTGCATGTATGTTATCTTCAATATTCGCGTCAGCGTAAGTGGCTATAGTCGCTATTATGCAATCAATTGATCACTATACGTCTATACGTAGTCTATCTTTCAATTACAAATTAGTAAATAGTTTATTTATCTTACGCATTTTTGCATGCTTTGACACGTAGTGAATTGAAACCTATCAATGCTTTTATCTATAAATATATAAGTGAATGAACTTAAGAGTAAATCACTATTAACATAAACTTTATAATCACTGTTTATTTTCTACGTAAACAAAGACCCAAAGTATATAATTTAAAAAGGACTTCAAGCCTTAAAAAACTTGGCATCTACAAGACGATGAAGCATTGCAAAACAAACTTTAACGAATCCTCTTTGCCCAAAACAAAAAAATAATTTAGCATTCAAAAATAAAAGAAAAACAAAGAGTTTTCCAAAGGTGGGAGAAAAAAAAGTGAACAAAGAGGTATTTCACTCTCGTGCATGTACGACTTACCTTCTGCCTTCGTCAAAACAAACATCCACAATCGCCGTGTAACAAGGAAGGCGATCACACACCCAGGAGAGCCAAGACATGCAAAAAACAGTCATAGATATGCACGAAAAACCAATTTAGTATATAAAATCCTCAATCATCATCTTATCATCATCATCATCATCATCATCATCATTTTTGTTTTGTCAATGACGGTGTTAGAGCACAATGTGACATATATGTATTCAATAGAGGATGATTACGAGACGTTATTACTACATTTTGAGTAGATTAGCTGAAAGGGAGATTTGCCGAAGTAAAAAAAATGCGCCCTGTTGAATTCAACGAAGTGGCTTACGATAATAATTTGGCAGAAAAATTGCACGATATTTTTTTCTTTTTTTTTTTGTAAAAATCCTTTTGTTTACAATTATTTGTTCAAAATAACGCAAACAGTTTTAGTTAAATCTTTAATTCCATTAATTTCTGCTCAACGTACAAAATCACCGAGTTAACGAAGCGCGCAATCGTTCCGCGCGATATCGTAAAGCCACGCGGCTCGATATTCGTCCAGCGGCTTGGAAAAGAAAAGAGGATCGTATGTATGTGCTCACGTGCGAATGCTTGTAGGGCGTCTCCACGTAGGCGATCGGTATGATGCGGTTCTTGTAGAGCCTGAGCACCTCCTCGTCGGGCACGGGCTTCAGGCCCCTGTACACGGCGCCCAGCTGGATCTGCAGAAAGCTGTCGAGCTTCAGCAGCAAGCCCTTCTCGATGTCGTAATGCAGCCCGCGCACCGCGAAGTCCTCTCTGTATTCCAGGTTCGCTATGCCTGGGGGATACTGCAATAAGTGAGACATGCCTGTGTTTTAGAATGGGGGATACACCGCAGACTCGGTCGAGAGGAAAGACGTGGTTTTATGGACTGCCGGTAAATATAGTTATTTCAGTATTTAAGATTCCAATTAAGGTAGCTCTATAGGTACTCTCTAGTCAGTTGAGATATTAAAAAAAAATTTCTTTTTAAACACTTTATGGTCGCACGAAAGGTATTTAAAAAATGTTTTCCAAATTTTTTGTATGTTTTGATGCCTTATTTTGTTTAAATAAAGCATTATTAACAATAAATTTTGATAGTACATTTGTCTTCGGTTATTAGTTAATAATTATGACGTATCTTGCGATATTGTCAAACTGTATGACGTACCTTGCGATATTCTATTGTTTCAACTATAGCCATGAAAGCAAGATTTTGCTTTTGTTAATAATTAATATCTTTTTATTTTACACGCTAAGGTATACTAAATTTTATA
>JAWWEO010000009.1:24769532-24817143 GCA_035582975.1 Ormyrus labotus | reverse complement strand
CTAAGAGTGTGTGAGCTGGTCTAGTAGTTATTGAAGCTTGCAGAAATTTTTTAAAAAGTTTCGAAAGAATAAATGTACCGAAGACTACGTTGAAATTTAGTTTTCTTTTAAATTAACGAGCCGAGTTTGTATTTTTTCAAACAACAACTAGTTGTTAAGTTAAATTTTCAAAATCTTGTTTGTCCTTCACCTTCTGAAAATATAGACACTAAAAAGCTTTCGAGGCTTCCAACAGAATATTGACACTAATCAACAACACGTGGAATTGTAAATTCAACTATAAACACGTACGACCACTTTAACTGTAGCATTATTCACAGGCCAACCAGCTTGTTCTCCTTATCGAAGCGCGCTTTCATTTTCGGACCTCAGCAATTTCCAGCGACCGCCTATAGCTATATATCCCGAGAGCAAGATCGAGGAAAGCGCGGAGCGATTTTCGTTAAAATTCGCGCGGATTCACACGCTCTCTCGGTCTCGGTGAAAAGCCCGGCTGAAATTTCGCGAGAGCGCGCGGAATTTGCTAAACCGAAGAAACTCGCGCCGCGCGCATTATTACGCGCGGTGAAAATGTGGGCTGCATGCGGGCCCACAGGCCGCTGATGATGATGACGGCGACGAGCGACGATACGACCGCGGACGGGCGGCCTTTTTTTTCCTTCAACGCCCGGTGAAATCACTTTTACTGCCCCGCTGCTCCGCAATCGTAAATTTTTGAAACAGTTTTTTTTCTCTCTCGCTCCGCCGCCGCGCCGCGCGGCTGCTTTACGAGCCTCTGGAAAAAGTACCGATGCGAGATTGAGAGGCGTAATTGGCGGGTTATAATTTACGGCGCGACTTTCTACCGCGGCGCAAGTCCGCGCGTGTACGCGAGGTACACGCGTTTTGAGGGAAAAACGCCGATGTTTTCAAAACTCGCTAAGTGTAACGCGTCGGCGATAAATTTGCCCGGTGGTGTCTTATGGCCGGTTTACTTTTTGCCAATTCGAATCGCCGCTGGATGATCAAACGATTTTAGACTGCTAGTCATCGCTGTAATTGACGCGAGAGGAAAATGTAAAAGTGCAACTTTTTCTCTAATAAACTTTTTTTTCCGTTCATTGGTACAAGAAGCGAAATTCTCTTGGGTAAGAAATAATCCGACTTTAAATTATTCTAAAATTAAACAGTTAAAAATTAAAATACCCATTTTGACTCGACACTCTTCCTCACCTCCAAAACAGAACAATCAATTTCCAGCCTCTCCGGCAAAGGCACACGCACCCCGACGCAAAAAACCATTACCTCACTGGCAACCTGGCCTGCAACTAACCTCCGGCCGGTCTCGCGCCGCCTCCGGTCAGGAGCGCATTTCCCGGGCGTCCTGTTAATTTCCGGAGGACCGCGGGACAAAAATGAAAACCCCGTCTCGCCGCCGTCGGCGTCCCGTTAACGAAACGAGCGGCGCAGATATCGGCATTTCCCTCCGCGCGCGCGTCCGGAGCGTGACAAAGCCGAGAGAGAGAGGAAGAGATCCGCGTGAAAGCTGCCTCGACGTCACCGCGGCGGAAAAATTCAAGCGGGCTGCATCAGGTGGGTTATTGCGCGAGGAGCAGCAGCATCCTTCTGCGAGAGGATCGAGCAAGAGGTTGAGGCTTAGCCCCGGGGTTATGGCCGAGTCTTTTGTTTTCCGGAGGAGAAAGTAGTACGGGATCCGTCCCGATCGCAGCTGGCACGGTTACCAGGCGTTTTGGCTCTCGCGGTTTTGAATTGCTGATTTTTTCTTTTTTTTTTTTTTTTAGCAGGACGACGCCGGGATTAGTCATTGAGCGGTTGGGCGAAGAGATTTAAACGGGTTAGCGCGGTAGATGTGAAGAATTTAATGTAAGAATTGTATTTATCTTGAGATGAGAGTAAAGTGTGCAGAAAATTAGAAACATTAGGATGAAACGCATTTTGGTCAGAATGGAAATAAATGAGGTTTGATAGTGAGACTGGTCTATTAAAATACTTAAAGGCTAAAACCAGTCTTAAAGTAGTTTATCTTATGAAAAATAAGCAGATAAAGCCAACTGGTAACGACGGAAGAACTCGTTTCGATTTTCGTTAGGGATACTTGTATTTATTAACCCTTTAATTGGGAATAATTATTATCTCTTAATTATTTAATTATAATAAATGATAATTGCACCATAGGAGGCTAGGAGACATAATAAACGTTTTGTTCGGCGCATAATTTTCCAAGAATTTTAAACGCTCGTCTTTTTGCGCTCTAAGCTCCTACTTATAATTAATTTACATGCAACTAACGCAGGCATGAAAGTGTCGTTAAGCCGAAAG
This sequence comes from Ormyrus labotus, assembly GCA_035582975.1. Taxonomy (NCBI): domain Eukaryota; kingdom Metazoa; phylum Arthropoda; class Insecta; order Hymenoptera; family Ormyridae; genus Ormyrus; species Ormyrus labotus. Next base: position 24,814,824 of record JAWWEO010000009.1, on the reverse strand, counting down.
TATCTCCAGCGACTTGCCTGTCGAAGTAATATTTTATTAAACGTAGCAAATTCTGAGCGTCAAAAGTCGACCGATAAATCGTCTTTAAAACTGGAAGAAAAAAAAGGAGTATTTTTACGACGCGCATAAACATACCGTAAAGCGGGGGAATATCGTTTTCATTTTTAGAAAGCAGATCATTTTTAGCAGAACGATTTTATTTAGAGCCTCTAATTTACCAATAAATTAAAAAAATAATTAACTCGTTAGTTTCCCCTGGTGTACGTATATCCGGCAGTTAACAGTCAATGCTTTGCGAGTCCACTCGCGCATCATCAAACGGGCAATCTACATTTTTTTTTCATTTCAGCGAAAGCCGAGAGAAAGAGAGAGAGGGAGCATTATACTTTTAAAATTAAAGCAAGTCATGTAAAGAAATGGCTTTTTAAAATTAACGCCGAGCAGCAGTCCGGCATGGAAGTGGAGCTCTCCTCTTTTCTCCGCGCGCCTCTTTCTTTATTTCTTTCTTGTTCTATTCAGCGCGCTGTCGTCGGATTCCGGCGTCGGCTGCCTGTGTGGAGCTAACTTTTTCACGGGCACTCGCTAAAATGCAATTGAAGTAATATAATATCCCCGCATGTGAAAGATTTAATATTACTTTTAGCGGGGCGCTGAGTGCATTTCTTGCAGACGAGCGTTTTTTTTTTTTGCCTCTAGGGTTTATTAAATATGAATTGTACATTTTTCTGGCGGGGTTTCAAGTGGATATTGTTAAGCGGTTCTCGTTTATTTTTACGGATGCGAAGGTATTTTACTGTAAAGGAATTTTCAAAAATTGCAGTATATTCAATAAAATAACGATTGAATTGTTCGGGAATTCAGTAAATTCAAAGAATTTTCAGACCAATACATAAAAGACTTTCCATGCGGGGAATGTAGCATTTTGCGCCCTTTTTTTTTAACAAAAACGATTTGAATCGCCAAAAGAATTAGAATATTTCGAAAAAGTCAAAATTGCAAGAAACTTCTCTTCGCCCGACGTCGGAGATAAAGCAGAAATTGGAAAAATTTCCTTTATCGCCCCGACACGTACGAAATAAAATAAATGCCAAGTACTTTCCGAGACCTTTGACAGCGTCTACATCGTCAAAGAGCAATCGAGCTCGGAGAGCGACAAGCTCTACCCCCCCCCCCCCACCCCCTCTGCCAGCTTGGCGATGCGGCTCACGGAGCAGCAGTCGCATCGAGTGAAATTGGGAAAAGACGGTACACTCGCTGACTGCGGCAACCAGACTGCTGCTGCTGCAGACGCATCACTTCCGGCGCGACGCGACCTACTCCCGGCTATGCAAATTCCCCGGGGTCCATTCGTCCTTTTTTTCCCCCCCGTAACGAGAAACGACGACGCTTTTCTAATCGTTATTATTCCAGCTGCGCGGCAGTCGTACTTTTACATATCTACTTAGCGCGGCTAAGCGATCGATCAAAACAAATATAAACGAGGGGAAAGTCGCGGATCGCGAATTGGATCACTCGGATGATTAGAACTTTATGAGCGCGTGTTTTTGGCCTTTTTTTTTTGTTATCGAGCGGCTGCAGTGTATAGAGTTGTCGGGGGACGCTTTAATGACGGTTTATACGCGGCGGTTGCCAGCCGATGAGTGATTGTGAATTTTAATTGGCGATGATTATACATGGTAGAAACTACATTGCGCCGATATAGTTATCGGGAGAGACATTTTGAGCGAATTGCTTTTCTAAATCGGATGACGATAAAATTTCGTCTTTTTGAGAGGCTCTGCGCGCCTCGAACTGTTTCTGCGACAATTTCGCCGTAAAATTATGGCGTTTTATCGCGGAATAATATCTAGTTTATACAGTTGTGCTCGAGATAGATAATGAAATTATGTTGCGCGTACATTTTAGTAAATGTTTAAACTTGTTATTATTTAATGAAAAATTATAATAATTTGATACTTTATATACTTAATTAATCGTGTTATCATTATGCCGAGGGAGTTGCAGTCCGTATCTACATCAACCCACAAAACTTGCCTTTTAATTATACCCAATTAAATAAAAACCTTTTCCTCCTCACAATGGTGCACGTTTCATTACATTTTATACCGAGACAATGACGAAAAGTGTGAGTAAAAAGCCAAGTTTAATTTTTGTTATCTCCGCTCTGAATTTTAGATTGGTGATTCGACACCGCGACCCAAACAAGTCGAAAAGAAAATGCAGCGTTATGATATAGTTTTACTTTCTCCGCGATAAATTTGATTTGAAAACATATAGTCTTATTAGGCACAATAAAGATTTCGTATCGTGTATCGAGGCCACCAAATGTTAATGCCTCCGCAAGAGAATTTCTTTAATTCAATTAAGATACGACCGTTAATTGAATGTGGCCTAAGATTTTCTTTATGAATAGAAGTGTAAAGTGCACAAGTAATTATGTCCACTTATAAAAACAGTAGGACAAAAAATCTTGGCAGTTTTATCGCACTTTGATCGTACGCTGAATGCAAATTGAAGAAAGTTGTACTAATTTGGGGCAGTAAACAATTATTTTGAATAATATTAATGCTGCATTACTTTAGTTTAAGTAATAGTCTTAGAGATAACACGGACGAATTAATATTCTGCGGTACAACGAACTGTGTTTAGAGTAAAAGTACATTAAACTACGGGTACGTTTATTTTACGTCCAGTCTGTTCAGATTTCAAAGTAGGTTTAAATGATATAGTTTCTACCGTTTATGTTTGTACGATATAAAACTACAATACTAATTGTAAGTTAGAACACGTAAAGAGAACATTCCGGCTATTCATTTAAAGCTGTACAACCACTAACGAATAGTAGAACGTTTCTTCTGTACTTCTAAGTTTTGAAATTTATTAAAAACATATTAATTTTCATCGGAATAATTAAAATAAACACTAATGGTAAACGTATTCATAAACTTTTTATTAAATTTACATGCTTTCAAAAAAGCAGCCATTAAATTCAAATGCGAGCATCGGCCAAGTACAAGATACTCCATTACCCGCTATCTCCCTACACCTTCCGTCCAATTACAACGAGCTAAAAACGCCTATCAAGGATCAAAAATTCAAAACCAATCCGTTCGCAATATCCCGCGGCTTTCAAAAGCTCAATTATCGACGAAAAAAGCCGACCAGAATCTCGCTCCGCCTCCGCGCGGCGTAATATTCAGGCCGCTCGCGCGTCAACTCCGGGCACGAGCCGTGAAAACTCCCGAGGCCGCTAATCGAATTAAAACGCGCGGCAGCTTCCTACGAGGATCCTGTTGCCCGCGCGAGAGCACTTTCACCCGGCGCCCGAGCTTGTATTATACGCTTCCGGCTTTGTGCCGGCGCCGCTCCGAATATCCACTTGTCATTCCGCCCGCGACGACGTGATTCAGCCGCTCGATCGGCGATGATTAAGAAAAAAAAAAAAAAAAAGAAAGCGACGACGCATTAAACGGCTCGGCTTTCCTAATAATACGAGCGTAACAGGTGCGAACGGGGAGCGTTTAATTTGGCGAAAGGGGGAGAGAGCTCGCCGAGGGATTTGCTTTGCATGAGTATGCAAAACACTGAGCTGCAAGGATTTAGATTTCCGCGGCGGTTCTGCCGGCGAGATCGGATGCTGGCTCGCTTCGCCGGGTATCCTTTTAGGGAACGTTTGTTCGGGGTGTTGGTTCACGACGTGAAAAATGCTGCCGCGGCCCTTCGAGATTTGTTCAGATTATCGGCAGTCGGAGCTCTGGTTTTGGCGCTTTTTAGTGGGGATTATTTACGATTAGGAGATGTTTTTACTTTCGGGGGGTGCTTTTATAAAATTTCGCTGAAATAAATTCGTAAATGTAAATGATGATGGAAGGATTCAATTGTAATTTTAATTCTGAATTATTATATGTTTAAACCTTTAATAGTTAGTTAATTATGTTATATCTCATTAATAACATAATAGTTCATTAAAATAAGATAAAACCTTCCGCAATTAAAATGCAAATTTCAAGCCATTATTTAAATACAATAAAAAAAAAATTGAATCTTCTACTGTATTTGTTTTCGAAATCTAGGTAACTAATTTTTCTGCATAGAGCAGGAAAACTTTTATAATGTTGCCATTATGTTATGTATCAAGGTCACAATGCTGAAAGATAACGACAACAAGGTGGAATTTCAGCCGTTAAAGGAATTAAAATGAAGAATTTAAATATCTTCGTTCTACATTTTGTTCGCACATAATTTCCCCACGATTTGATTTTCATTAGAATATGTTGAGGAACTACTTTTGTATCGTGGTTAAGCGCAGCTTTCAGCAGCTCAGGGCAACCTTATTTACCTCTTATGTAGGTTTCACTTTGAGGCTAATTTTTTTTAAATTGTTTATGAAAAAATTTATAAAGAAATATATTCGTAAGCGCCTTGGACATTGTCTGACACACATTAAGTAGAATCGACTAGATGTGGTAAGACGTAAAATGCTTAAAATTTTTCAAGCTTCATTTAAATTAAAAATCGTTATGTTTTTTTTTCGATAGAATAATTCACAGCAAACGCTGAATAATCATTGTTACTGAATTGGTTTGGTACAGAAAACACCATTACGCGATTTTCCGTAATCGCAACATTTACAGAGGGTACCGATACAAATTCAAACATTTCCAATAATTATTCATTTATTCCTGACGTCTCCTATCATTGCGCAACAACAATCGAGCTCCGGTCTCCAGCATCCTCCCCAGTTATCCCCGGCTGACTCACCGATCCCACTTTCGCAATGCACTTGACCGCAGCCGAGCCAAATCGCCAGGTATTTTTCACTTTCTCGCCTCTCTAACGCATCCTGGTTCCGGGGAAGTTGACGTCAAGGCGCCCCCACCCCGCGGCGGACGCACCACCACCCGGTCTCCTCTCTCTCTCTCTCTCTCGGGCCGGAATGCCCAATTACCACAGACTCGGCTTGCTCGGCACACGCACACAGGTAGGATTTCGGTGAAAGCCGGGCCCGAAGTGGGGGAGCGTATATAGGCCGGACGATGAAACCGACGGGCTCACAACGACGAACCACCCGAGCGACGCGTCTCACCACGCGGTGCACCAGGACTGAGAGCGAGAGAGAGTCTTTCTCCCACCCCATCTCTCTCTCACTCACCGGAGCGTTCCTCGGCTCTCTCTCCCCAAGTGGACGAGCCGCGCGGCAGAATTATTCGGCGGACAGCGCGATATCGCGCGCCGAAGAGGAAAGTGCATCGTTTCGGAGGAAGAGGATACATTGTAAACTTGAGTGTTTTGAAGTGCTTTTGTAACGTGACCGTTCGCGAACGAAGAGAAGCAGGAGACCGACCGAGGGACTTGAGTTTGGAAAAGGTTTGTGGATTTGCTTCGATTTTCGTGTGTGCGAAGGCGACCCTGCTGTGGCTTGGCGGGCTCAGAGTGCTACGAGAGAGAGAGAGAGAGAGGATTTGGCGCGCGAAATTGGATGTGGTGTGAACTCGCAAAGTTGCAGACTGTAGCGACACAGCCCCTTTTAAAATTCCGATTTTGTTAAATTGTCAATGTAACTAAAGTAGAATCACGTATCGACGGTAAAGTGTGACGAAAAAAAAATCTATCCTCGCTAAAAGTCTCAATCTCGAAAAGTAACACACCGCTGACAAGGACGATTAGAGTAAAAGAAAAAAAAAACAAACGTTCTCGAAACCGGCAGCGAAACGTATTCCACGCTCCAGCTGTCCGCGCGCGAAAACAGTCGCCGGGGGGGAGGGGGGGGGGCACGACGAAAAAGAGTCGTCTCTCTCTCGCTCACGATCGAAGCTCGATCGGTGTGTCCGGCCGCGGGGTGATCCATCAAGCTCGGCTAATGTAAGCAGCGTCGTGAGTCTTCCCCAGATGCTAATCCTCTCTCTTTAGGCGCGGGCGAAAATGTCTCGAAAATCGCGAGTCGATTTCACCTCTCTCGCGAGTCATGCGCGCGGATACACACATACACACGTACGTATACACGGAGCGAGAGTCGTGCGCGGCGTCCGAGAGGTAAAAGGGTATGTGGGGTAGCGAGTCAGTGTGTCAACGTTCTCCGTCTCTGTCCTTCCCTCCTTCCTCTCCGCGAGAATAAGGCCGCGGGCGAGGGAGAGAGAGAGAGAGAGAGAGAGATGGATGTGCGCGCGCGAGCACGTGTAAGAGCGGCACAGTGTGTAAGCCATTCAAGGATCTAAGGCATAATGCGAGCAAGAGCCGTGAGAATGGCGTTTTTAAGTAGGCTAATGGAGGATGTGTAACGCTTCAACGCGTCCGATGGGGCTTCTGCTTTCCGAGTTTCCGACTTGTATTGAATTAATGGGAATGCCGGACGATCGAGCTTTTCGATAGGCTTTTAAAGAATTTCAGCCGTAACTTTTTTTTTACTTACTGCACCGTAATCATCTTAATAATTCAGTGAAACCGTTGCCTAAAAACCTAAAAATCAACGCAGACGCCCACGCCGATTCCAGAGCCTCCTTACCATTTAAAGCCGTGCCTCTTTTCGAAGGAGCTTAGATTAGAAAAAAAAGCGCCTCGTCTCAAACGGCCGCGTGTAGGCCGTTCCTCCTTCTCCTGGCAAAGTCCCGGAAGTGAAAGTTTCCGAGTCAATGGGACATGTGCCAGTGTGGAACGGGTAAAAAAAAAAAAAAAAAAAAAATGCTTTTCTGGACACATTTCTGCGCGCGCGCGAGAGTAGACGTCGCGAGCAGGTATATATGTACACGTCGCGAAAGCAATCATTGACCGAGCGCTCGAGGGTTCATTGTCGTGGCGCGCGCGGGGACACAACGTGAAAGCCGCGATCCGCGGGGCATCGATCCGGTCTCGCGGGCGGCTTAATTGGAAACTCCGCTAAATGCATCTTAATACGAGGCCGAGGAATTTCGGAGTCCGAGCTGTTCTTGTTAGCGGGTGAAACGTTCTGGGTACGAGTTTAGCGGACGGAAAATTTGCTCGTTTTTCAGGAAGAAAAGAGCTTAACTAATCGGGGTAATTGCCCACATTGTCGCCGAAAGTTTCCGCGTTTCTTCGAAAACTTTTTCGTTTTTACAGATTCTTTTAGAATAATATGCTCGAGCGATCCGAAGAAGTTAACGCTCTTGTGTTTGCTTAGCTGATAATAGGTTCCCCTAACCGGAGCATCGCTCCAGATCATCCCATTATCGCATTATTCGCGCCACAATTCGCCCGAGTACAATATGTGTGTTTTAAAAAAATAACAAGACGCCGGAGAAGAGAGAAAGAGAGAGAGGGAGAGCAATTAAAAATCTCGGCGCCGCGGGTCTATTAATTAATTCTGCCTAACGAACCGGTAGCCGGTACATGCGCGCAACTCATCTGCAGTTCGGCGTGCACGGAACCTCAGCCGAGCGCGGAGAGTCTGCGGAAAAAACCCCTGTTTACGCGTGTACGAAAAATTTAGTCCGAGCCGTGTCGGCCTTTAAAAAAATAGTGCGTGGCCAAATCGCCGACTCAAATCGCTGACCAAAAACCACTGTGCCGCGCGAGTTTTATTATTATATATTATCACGCGCGTCGCCGATTGATCGCGCTAATTATTCCGTAACAGTACTCGCGGCGCCCCTCCCGAACCAAGCGTCGCAAAAAGAAAGGCTCGCATTCGTTACTCGATTAATTAACAAGTGCCTTACATAATTATCATTAAAACGAACGAAATCAAAGCGCGATTTACCTTCTAATTAATCATTGCCAAACGGTATTGTCTAGAAACTCAAATATATCGCGAGGGGGAACAGGGGGGGGGGGGCCTAACGACCGCGACGAATTTCCATCAATTTACCTCCGCGGGGGTCCGCGCGCAATTTCGCGCTTTCTTCACCTACTGAAAGGTGAGGAGGAGGAGGAGGAGGAGGAAGGTGCTTGCTTGCTTGCGCGTAGGCGACAAACAACGCGCGCGTTTTCAGTCCTTAATTAGCTGTAACGAACGACGCGTCGCGGATCTTCCGAAGACCGGCCCGGGGAGAGAAAGAGGCGAGCTCGCGTATCTGGTGCAGCGCTCGCCTCTTTCTCCAAGTGCGTTGACTCGCCGCCGCTGTCGCGCTCAATTTTTTTTTTATACGCCCGTTCGCCGCGCGGCTAAGCTCCTTTATGAACGGCAGATTGAGGTTCGTCGAAAGTTTGGGCTCTTTTAAGTTTGTTAATGCGGGTAAAGCGAGTGTTGTAGTCGGGGAGCTGCAAGTGTCGGTCTTTAAACCGTATCAATTATCGCCCGTTCCATTATAATCGCGGAGGAAGCCTCGCGCAATTTATTACCCGGAACTTCGGGAACATTAACCAAACGGTCTTCACGGCAACGAGCATCGCAAAACACTTTGAGCTATTTAAAAACTCCTCCCGAACCGATCGACGTCGCGCACCGCCAACGTCCCAATTCGCCGAACCAAAACAACGACAAAAGGGCCCCCGACTACGCCTCCCCCTCCCCCAACAAAGGAGCGCCGAAAAAAAAAAGATTGCGCAAACGCTCGCGTAATTCGCCGGGGCGTCCGGGCTGCATTTTTCGTACGGTACTCCGTCGCTCGTTACCAGCGCGTAAAAGAAAAAAAAGAAGAAGAAGACGCCAGCCCGTGCGCTCACTTTCGAGCTCGGCCGGTGCGCGCCCCTCCTCCGCGCGCGGGGCTTCTTCCTAACGGGACTCGGCTTGCGTCACGGCGCTCCGTAGCACGCACCTGTCGCGTGTGTGTAATATGCGCGCGCGCGAAGGTATATACAGAGGCAGGCCCCGAGAAGGGCCCCCGGGAAAGTGAGACGGACGGCAACGTATATTCGCTCGTTATCCGATATCTCACTTCCGCGAGCGAGCGAGGATAAAGAAAGCACACGGCGGACGACGGCTTCTTCCGATTCTTTTCGCTTTGTTCGCGAGGCACAGGCGGTTCTTTTCGACTCGGGACGCCTCGCTGTTTTTTTTTATTTTTTTTTTATTTCTAACGGACGGCCGAAAGTAAAAGGAACGAGGCTCCTTGATGGTGCGCCTCTGCGTTTCGGGCATTGTCTTGTAAAAATTGGAGCGTATTTCAACTTTCACTCGCTGGTAATTCGATTCTTTTTTTTTTCTCGGAGACGCCGAGCGAGTTTGTTCGAAAACTCGGGTGGACGGAGGGGAATAATTGCGTTACGTTTTACGAAAATACTCTCGGCGATTTCTGCAGTGGGCAATATCGTTTTTTTTTTTTTTTCAATTTCATTTTGATGAACTACTTCTTCGCCTCTTTATTTATAGTGTACGAGTTAATTCGTTTTAGTATTATCGGGATTGCGTTTCCTTTTGCAAATGTATCGGAGATTATAACTGTACGCGGCGTCAATTTAATTCCCCCGATACAATTTGTGATACATTTGAAATTCTCAAAATTCCCGTTCACACTTTGGAGCACTTTTCGAATCAAATCTATGTCATCTGTTAATTAATTCAAACTTTCATCAGTGATCCCCTTTGCAGCGAATTAGAAGCGCCGGAACATATACATATAGAAATATTGCCCGGCTTTGAAAAAAAAAAAAAAAAAACAAGCAGCTGGAGTTTCCGCGAGCCTCGATCAATCACCTGGCATTTATCAATATATATACATGTATATAATCGGGCTGCATTCCGTCCCGAAATTCTTCCCGCGACGGAGGAAAAGCGCGCGCGACAGTATCGTATCCCTCGATAAACACGTCGGGCTGGCCTTTCTTTTTTTTCGAATCCAGAGGCGAGAGAGAGAGAGAGAGGCTTTTCCGAGAAATCCTTTCCTCGAGCGAGCGGCTATTATGCCTACCTCCACGATCGTTCCAATTATATCCGCCGATGCGTGGACTCTGACTTTCTCGGACGACGTGCCGAGGTGCGCGCGCAGAGGAACCGCCGAGCGCCCGCTTTTTCTCCGAGGTGTTACGTTATGCGGCTGCCCGGTGTTCCTTTTTTCTTCTCTCTCTCGAATACAATCGCGCCTCATCTCCGAGTTGTCGCGCTCCGACTCGATTTTTCTAGATTTTTCAGAGCATCCGAGAGTCGGCGCGTGATTTATTTCTCCCTAAGTATTCCTCGGGGTTTTAACTTTGTTCATATTCCCTCCATTTGTCCGCTTCGTATATATCTCTCATCTTTTCTCGAATGTGCCTTTCGCTCCCCTTTTTGCCCCCGAGTGCCTTTGATTTCTCTGGTGAATAACTTATCACGACTTATTCTTCTTCAATCTTTCTCATTTTTTTGCCCAAGATCTCTTATCTCTTCACCGTGGATTTTCCTTTACTTCTTCATTGTCGTATTAAACTTTGGTTTTCGTATATAATTTCTATTTTTTTTCTTCTACATTTCAATTTCTCGTTTGATTCACTCTATTTACCGTCCCTACGTATTGTTTCTTCTCACCTATATATATACTTTCTCCGCCGTGCGCCATATCTCACCCGAGGTACAATTTATCTAAAGCTCTCTTTTAACAAATATCTTCTCACAATGCCCCGGTCGTTACTTTCTATTTCATTTTTCTTCCGCCTCGGCTTTTTACATTTATTTTCGACTCGCAGGGCTCTACTATATCCATCTCGGTTTTAAAACTACATCGTCGGCTAGAAATTACTGATCTTTATCTCCCCAGTCAACACTCGCCGATCTTCGCGCGCCTCGGCCTGAATTATTTTCCCATTCGTCCGCAATAACGCATATAACTGTTTACTCTCAAAGACTCCGGAACAAAGGTAATTCTATCCGAGTTCGGGGAGTCGATTTTGGCCCTGGAAACGAGCTCGGGTTCTCGGCGCGTAATATCGAGCGCGCCAGAATATATCGTTTACGGAAAATCGATTTCGCGTCCGGCGGCAGAGTCGCCCGCGGAGTACAAAGGCAGGAAAGCGCGCGAGAAGGCGAGAGAGAGAGGGGACTTTGCTCGGGGGAAATCAATGGCTGCAAATACGATATAGCCTGAACGACGTCTTTGCGGCTTGAATGGCCGATGAGAGGAAGCTCCGCGCGTAAAGCGATAGATTTTGCTTTTGACGGAGCGCGTCTCGCATTGTCGTGTCCCGCTCGTCGACTGCAGATATCGTCGGAGGAGGATAACTGACCTCTTTCGCGGCTTACTATGGGAAAGTGGTCCGTAAAAAAGTGGCCGCCGCCGCCGCGCGCAATGAAATCCTAGCTTATCCCGCCATCGGTGTAATCTACTTAGCGTATAATGCCGCGGCTGCCGATGCGATCCTTTGATATAGCTGTCGGTATCATAAGTTCGAGCGGCTACTTTATGAGGTTGAAAGTATACTCCGGAGAGGAGATTCTCTGTAAAGCTGCTTTGTATCTTTCGCTGCACCCGATGAACGATGCCGGTTTCAATTGAAAGCAAGGAACTTGTACCTTCATTCGGTATTAGATAAATAACAGTTTTTTATCCCCCCGAAATCGTAATTAAAAGTTTCGCACATACGCTCTTTCACGGAACATTAACCGAAACGAACGACAAATACCCCGGCAATTAATCTCGGTGGGGGGGCCGCTGATAATCGGGGCAAAATCCGCTGTCCTCCTTGGTTAGGATCGCGACGGCGCTGATTGCAGACGCGCGAAATATGTGGCACGCGCGGCATCGCCGAGCGAGACCGAGTCGATGCGCCTCCGGGCGCCTTCGTCGCGCAAGGTGGTACATCGGCGAGTCGAGCGATACCGATTATCTCCGCCGCCGTTCCGTTGAAGCGACTCCGCGCGGAAAATGCCGCGAGGAAGCTTCAATTTTCGCGGGGGGAGGCAGTTTCCCGCTTGGGCGAGCTTCGAGGAATGTTGGGTCTACTTTTTTTTCTTTTAGCAGCCGAGTTAATTAGTGTGGTGCAGTTGAAATTCGAGGGTTTTACGGTGCGTTCGCGGAGGGTGATTTATTTTAGCGGAAAACGTTATTATTCTGAATAAGGAGAAACTTTAATTTGTCCGAGATTTATTTATTTTGATGCATACACGACTGTAGTAATTATCTTCAAAGTAGGATTTCTGTTCATTAAATTAATTTGAATCGAGTTCAAGCTCCGCAGAAGCCGCACAATAAACGTGTCTTAAATGATAATCTTCGGTCGGAATCATGAAACATAACGGAGATTTTAGTGTGTTAAAAGAATGCACTATTTCAATTAAAGTCGCAACCTATTTTTCAGCCGAAGAAAGTATATTATTACAATGCAGCCGTGCCTCCCTTCCAAAGAGTATATATACAAACATTATTAGCGAACCTGCCGGGGTTCGCCGCCGAGCAAACAGTAAAAGCGGAAGAATCAATAATCTAAAACATCAGCCGCCAATCGGCGCTCTTACAGCACTCCGCGATCCTCACCTCGCAGCTCCCGCTAAGCACCGCAATAATCCTTAATCGCTCGTTCCAATTACCGCTCTCTTTCTCTCTCTCGCTCGAGATCCCCGTCGGAACACACAGCCGCGCGCAGCGATTTTATCGTCGTCGAGCGTCGACGGATCATCTCTTCCCCCGCCGCCGGAAACTGCTTATATACGTATATATATTTGGCATTCGAGCGCGGAATCACGCTTCATTCCTCTTTGCAAAATTAAGCGCAGCCGCGAGAGAGCGGAATTACAGTAATTTAGCCGACGTGCGATCTCCTTTAAAACGAAACCGTTTCGCGCGCAATTTCGACTTTCTCGCCGCGGCGGCGGCGGCGGCGGCGGCGACGATCGGGGACGCAGAGAGGAGACGATCATCGGAGCTGTCGGCGAGCGATGTGTGTTATACGCGGCGTGAAAGGGACATAAGTCACCGCGCTTCTTTTTTTTTTTTTTTTCACCGCGGGAGTTTAATGCGCCGGGTGTCGTGTGAGGCGCGCGAGTGCGCGTTATATGCATTGAACTTCTCTCGCCGCGAATAAATCCGAGCGATTTATGGAGCCGCCGAGGCCTCCGGCTCGAGAGCCCTGCAGTTTTTGACGGATCCGCCGTTTTGTTTTTTTCGCGTTTTGTACGTATACTTATCGAACCCGGGTATATATTCGTAATGCGGATATCTGACCCAGATTTTCGTCGATTCGTTTTTTTTTTAATTCCTTCCTCTCCTCGATGTAAAATCCCCGCGCGTAAATAACTCGCAGCAGCCGATCGGCTTTCGAGGCGGCTAACGAACCGCGGCGAGATAATACAAAATTTTCGCAAGCCGCAAAGTCACTCGGCCTTCGTGCTGAAAAAAAAAAGAAAGAAACGCCCCTTTCGCGCGTGACAAAACAATTCGCGCGAGGATCCCTTTTTTTTTGGCTTCGAGTTCTGCGAGGCTCGTTTTCCCAGGCGACCGATTACTATCCACCGGCTGACAAATGGCTATTTGCCCAGACGCCTCCAGCGGTGTGGGCTTAATTGACGCGGTTGTTTTATTCGGCCGAGTTTGCGGCGGCCCCGAAAATTCTAGGCTGTGATGATTTGGATAAACGGCGCCGCTGCTTTTTTTTGGGCGTTGCAAGGGAATTGATTGTTGGTTAAAGTTTACGCGGTGGGGAGTGTTTTAGTGGTTCCTTTTTGTAGCACACTTTTTTTTTTTTATTGCGAATTTACCGCTGCCGCGGAGGCTGATGAATATTTCATCGGAGTTTCGGATGGATCATTGACTGGTTTTGGGGTTTTGAGGTATTGTTTATGGGTTTTTAATTTATTTTGGCGACGTTTATCCGAATGACAAAGTTACTGGACTAAAACGGAGATAAAGTTTGGCGGTGATTATTGTCACACAAGTTGAAGGAAACGTTGACGCGTCAATTTTATTTGATCAATCTGAATGAAATTAATCGCGTCTTAAACTGTCCTTATTGATATTCTATAGGAAGAAAGCTTACAAGTCGTGACATAACGGTCGAACGATCCAGGAATACTAACCGAATCCAATTAAGCATGAATACAATAAACGAGTGTAATACATCATCGGCGATCCTTTAAAACTATTTGTTTCCCCAAACCAAAAATCGTAAACAACGTCATTTCTCAAAGGCTAACCATCCACTTACCGTCGAAGCGCATTCCTCTCTCGACGGCGGTGCGAAACCACCGGCGCGCCACTCTTTCCAATAATTCACCGGGCGCGAAAAAAATGCCCGCGCACGCGTCTTTCTCTCTCTCTCTCTCGCCTTGGGTATTTCTAAAATATATCGCGGACGTGGATGCTCCGCGGCGCGTAAAGTAGGCGCAGCCTTGCTCCTCACGTAGCCTCGGATTTGGGTCTTGAGAACGAAAAGCCAAGCCGCGCGCGGCGTGTGTGTTTCCGGCTGTGTGAATATAAACTCGCGGCTAAGCAGCAGCCGGGAGAGAGAGAGATGAGTTTTTGGGGCCGCCGCTTTCACCTAAGCCTACACTCCCCCTTCCCTCCGCCGCCGCCTTCGGGATTTCGACCTTGGAAAAGTGACGCGATTCGACCCATATCCGCGGTTCATCGCACTCCGGTTCACCTGCCTTTTTTCCGCACTTTAACTTTCTTTCTTTTCGTGGCCGGTTTTCAGCCGGACGCTCGCCGGCACGTCGACGGATTCGACGGGAGAAATTGAATTTTCGGTCGGGCGCGGGCTTTTTTTTTTATCGCGGCCGCTAAGCGCCCGATTGTTTCCGGCCCGCGGACTGTGGAATTTTTATTCGCGGGGTGAGAGAGGGGATCGTTTATTGATGGACCGTTGCGACGGCGGGGGGGCTTTATGAATTATTTATACGGCGAACTCGGCATGTAAGCAGGAGATTTCGATGTGTTGATACAAGCTTCGAAAGTGTCACGCGCCCGTGCGCGAGATTTCTTTTTACGGACGTTATGCCACATTGGATTTCATTGAACCCGGCGGCGCGGAGAGAACGATTCCGGCGCGGTTTTTGTCGCGTTTAGGAGCGCGATCGTTTTTTTTTTGTTTTACGCTCGTCTCTGTCGGCTCCCGCGGAGTAATGCGAACGACGTTAATTCGAGGGGACCTCGTTTTCATGCCGCGCGGGTCCTCGTTAGTTTGTTTACTGCGAATTGTGCCGCCGGCGTATATACATATATATGTGGTATACGAATGCAGAACAATTAAAATTACCGTATATAAAATGCACAACGAATCGAGCGTTTCCTTGTCCCATATATTTCGACTTTCAAATTTGAAATCCGAAAGCATAAATTCTATACTTAACTCGCGGAATGAATGTAATCAACGCGCGTCTGTACAGTAACTAATAAATATATAACTCTCAAAGCCGCGGCTATTACTTGCACATATTTTCCTCTATTTTTACATCCCGGTAAAAACTGTTTGAAAACTAATTTCCTCGCGGATATTACCTTACTTATCCGAGTGAAATGTGTTTGTATTTACCAGATGTGAATCTCTTTGCTTCGCGAATACGGGGCTGGTACCACAATAATAATTAACCGAGCTGAAATATAACTTTTAATAAATTCGAACTAGTCGACGATAATAAAAGTAAGCTTAAGCCTATAATAGAGAGTAAGCAAAAAGATCGCATCCATTAAGCATCGTAAAATAGCCGTAAAAACGAGCGGCAAAACAATAGCAGAACGAACCGCCAGTATACTTTCATTATTTACCCTCCCCGCTGAATTTATATTCCACCAAAGACGATCGATCTCGTCGTCCGAACCCTCAAACTGACGCGAAACCCCGGCAAAAGAAAAAAGAGACAATCGCTCCCTTCTTTCTCGGCGCATTCGCCCCACTTCGATAAGATCGAAGGCGGCTCTCAACCTACTCGCCCAGAAAGCGGCTATCGGGCGATTCTGCTCGGCGGCGGAAGCGATCCGTACTACATGCAAAAAGGAGCTAGTCGCGGAAAGCGAAAGGCCCCCGCGCGGTCTCTTCTGGGCTGCAAAATCGGCGGCTTATCTCGCGGCCGATAAGAGGAGGCGTTACAGTAGAAAGCCCCGGCGAGGCGTTTCGCTTTCGCGCGGGGGGCATATCGCGCGCTCGACTTCCGGATGGTCAGGAGGACTCTATGCGGGCGTAAAAACTGGGTCGCGCGCGCGTTATGCAAAATCGCTTTCATCGCCGGTAAACGACGCGCTCTCTTTTTTTTTCTCTCCTCTTCTGCATGCCTGCCTTTTTTTCTAGCATACGTTAGCTCGAGCGCGAAAAATAGAAATGCGCGCTTGGGAAGTGGCCCACATTCGATTCGGACCTCGTGCGGGGATTTCGAGAGCTGGGAATTCGGAGAGCAAACACGAGAGGGCTTGAGTTACGGCTGAGAATCGACCGAGAGGCGGAAAGGGGCCGACTTTGTTGTCTTAACTAATTAAAAAGCAAAGAGAGGCTGGAGATGGTTTTTGCTTTTTGCTCGGTTGAAATAGTTGCCGGAATAAGGTTCGCGCTGGCACAAGAGCGCGCGCACGTAATACCCTGATTAATGGAATTAGCCGAGTGCTCGTGGAAAATCGCGCGATAATATTCCGACGACGCGGAAAAAGCTGAGGGCGCCGTTAAAATTCAGTAATGTGATTTTCGACATTTCCTCTTTTACATAAGAGAGAGTTGCAACGAGGAACATTGGACTTTTTACAGTTCCAGGCGCCGATAAACATTTGCCAATCCCGCAACCGAACGCTTTCGACTGAAATTACCGCAAAAAGTCAGAACTTGAGCATACATGCAGTAAACTCGAGCAGATCTGTCTAATACCACAAAAGCAGCACGCCCTAATCAAGCCGAAACATCAATTACAGCTCGAATCTCGGCAAGGTCATTATCAGGCCTCGGCAATTACATCTCTCCGATATAATTAACACCGCGTAAGCATAGAACGCTCGCTCGAAATCAGGCACGCAACACGGCTCGGGAACAGAGGCCTTCCTCCATTGACGCGAGCAGCAGAGCTACTCGTGTACATACACTTTTGTTCCTCGCGTTATCGGCGCCGCGAGCGTTTCACAACGCTCCTTTTTTTCCGTGAGGCGCTCGAAGCGCATTTGAATGACAATGCGGTAATCAGATTGGCCGGCTGTTTCTTCTTTTTTTTTCTTTTTTCGAAGGTCTACATTTTCCTGTTTTCTTTCTCAGCCGGGTTATGTAGATAAGCGTGTACGAGTTAGTTTCTTCTTTATGCTCTCTGGCTCTTTCACGGCTAGATTGGGCCTTTACGATTGCGGCTCTCCTCTCGGTGCTTCGGGGGCCGCAATTACGCTCTCCGTTTGCCTGCAATTTGTCGAACGAGATGATGATTTACGGGACGCGCGGCGGTCTGAGAGAGAGAAAAAAAAACGAAGTTTTTCGCCGTAATTACACGCGCGCGGGGAGAGGAGGGATCGGCGCGCGGCGAGCTTTCCTCGGTCAAAAAGGCTTATTAATGCGCACAAAACGGCTTCATTATTTTCCGGCTAATTAGCTTCTTGCGCGCGGCGAGAATTATTTTCGCATTTCGCTAATTTTTAATTCCACCTCGCGCGGCTAAGTGAGTCGTCATTTTAATTGCCGGCCCGTCGTTAAGGCATTCCTGCTCGGCCTTTCGTCGCGCGCAACAAGGAACCATTAAAATAAAATAAAATACTCGAAAAAGGAGGGGGGGGAGGGATTAAAGAAAGAAGAAATCGCAGCTAAAGAACAGAGTCGAGAAGAGGAGGTACGGCGGGCGAGTTTCGAAATATTCGGGGGGCGCTGCAGCCGAGAAAAAAAGGAGCGAAGAAATTCGACAAAATCAATTTCGCCGGCGCGTAACGCACCGCAACGCCGCGCAAAAACGGGGAACCGCGAAACGCGGCGAAAAAAAGAAAAGAACACGTATAATCGAGCGATCTAGAGAGAAAGGAAAAATGAGCACGACGCTAAAAGAGAGTGCGGAGGATAATTCGCGAGGGAGAAAGAGAGAGAGAGAGAGAGAGAGAGGGAGAGGAACGCCGCCGCGTTTATGATTACTTTCGTTTGCAGTTAAAACCCGCGGTATATACAATCCCCGAGAAAAGTAAAGCAGCCCAAAAGCAAAAAAAGCCGAGAAAAAAAAGAAAACGCTTCGCCGCTGCAAAGGGCCGCCTTTCTCTTTCTCGCGCTCCTAAGGCTCTCTCTCTCTCTCTCTGGCGGAGGAGAGAGAGAGAAAGGAGGAGCACTCCTCTGCATGAGTCTTTCACCTGTGCGCCGCCCGGCGTATTATATCGAACGGCCGCGGGCCAGGAAACAACATCGTCGCGGCGCTCTGACTTTAATGGCGCGAGAGAGCGCGGCCGACGAAGAAAAAAGCTCCGGAGAGTCGATTATTAATTCGCGCTTCCTGTCCGCCGGCGAACATTCCATACGGGGGGGGGGGGGGGGGGGTTTTTTAGCCCGAGAGCGAGAATTTCGCGGATGCAAAAGTGCCGCGCGGAGAGGTTATTCGGTTAATCGCGGCTAATTAAGGTTATATTCCGATCGATACGTTATAAATTGGCTCGCTTTTTGCCGCTGTTTACCTTCGCGCCTTTTTGTCAATTTCTGCCGGATTAACGTGCGTGTACTTTGTGCCCGCGGACGAAATTACTTTATTCGCCCGAATCCAATCTGCACGAATCTCAGAGTAGGAGCAAGAACTCGCGGGGTAAACAAGCGAATACAATCCCCCCTCCCCTCCCGAGAGGAATTTCGTTTCCCGTTGAAAAAAACGCGCCCGAATCGCGCCGCGTCGCGCCGAGATAGTGAATGAGAAAGAGAAAAGGAAGAAGAAAGAGCGCGTGTGCTGCTGCCGCTGCTGCTGCCGGTGGGCCCCGGCGGAGGAGGAGGGGTGGGGGGAGACACGGCGGTAGCAGAGCGGGCCCCCTGAGTAGGTCAGTGGGACGTTCGCTCGTGCGCTCGGCACGCCGGTGCTCGCGTTCAGTCAGTCTCCGTCGGGCAGAAACGTCACGTTGGGCCTGCCCCCAAAGCCGCGACGAGAAGCCGCGCGAGTGTTGCTTTTGGTCGGTCCTTGGGCCCCGATGAGGCGCCTCTGATTTCCGCCGCCGCCGTCGTCTCCTCTCCTCTCCTCCTTCCTCCTTCTCTCTTCTCTTCTTCCGCTTCCTGTTCGCTGGTAAGGAGGGTAGCAACGGCGCGACCGAAGGAAGGAACTCGAGGGATATCGATCGATGTAAGGGATAAGTGAAACGAGTTTGATTTACAAGTGCGAATCAGTGCGTTTTCTTTGAGAAAGTTGTAAAGGTGATCTGTCGAGCGGCGTGCGGTTCGGGAAGCTGTGAAGTTTGTCTCGAATGCCGGAATTTCGGTTTGAGGATCGAGAAATCGCATAAGTGCTCTATTGACTTGCGGATTTTGATATGTGAAAAAAAGTGAAAATTAAAGATTTTTTTTTGCAACGCTCACTTATGATATTTCTTGAAGCCTTGAGCTGCATTAAAAAACTGTTAATCATAAATGTTATTACACGTGTAAAAGTCGATATAAATAATCGAATATATTAACCAATCTTTCCAGTTGATAAGTTTTCATTCAGCAGTATTTCTTTTGCCCTCTGGAATATTTTTTTTCGTAAAATCTTTTTTTACTGCTCAATGAACTGTAAAATGCGTTTCCAATCGCCTGTGGTATAAATACGCTTAAATTTAATGACTGAATATATTTAATATTATTTTAAAATGTTAAATACCGTTAAGCGTAACGACCAGTAAAAATAATTACCTTATATCGTATTTTAATTCATAAGATTTTTAATTTTAATTTCAATGTAAAAAAAAACAACCTTTTACTGAACCTTCTAAAAGTTAGAAGTAACGAAATAAAAAAAAAAAAAATATTGCGATACTTATGCGTTTCTTCTTTTGCATTGCAGAGTTCAACAAACACACAGACGATGGATAGAACGCGGAGGAGTTTACGGAAGTCAGCCCTTTCGTTATTGCTGCCGTTGTTATTGTTGGCAGTGAGTACACAGTTGAAAATTAAAAAAAAAAAAAAAAAAAAAAACACCAATGTGACCTGTGCGTAAATGTGGTTAATTCGATTCATCTGCTTAACTTTGTGCATCTCACGTGTCATTTTGGAAGTTTGCATGAATAAAATATTATAGTGCCAAGAAAAATGTCGTATATCGTACGTTTAAACGGTAAAAAAAAAACACGTTCGAAGTACCAGAAAAACCAACGCAGTGAATTAACATTCGACTAACCCACTAACCGCTAAATTAAAAATCGCTAAAATACTAACGAATCAGTGCGAGTCATTAACTCTCCAATTAAGAAATTTATAAAAATCGCATTACGCTAATTAACTCCAATTAGCTTGATAACCCATCAGCCGCGTTCGTCGGGTCGTTTCATAAATCATCGAATGGTACGAAACAATAAACTACCGCGCGGCCAAAGGCAAACAGCCGTGAAGCGCGCGAAAAAAGGCAACGAACGAGAGGCGACTTTACAGCCTCCCCGCGGCCGATAAAAAGCAAGCCGATTGGCGCAAGAAGCGAAGCGAGAGCCGGGGACGAGGCCTGCCGAGAGATTCGAGGGAAGTTGCAGCCGATATCGTCGCCTCCGATCGGCGTAGGAATCGAAAGTGACGGTTTTTTTGTCGTCGGTGCCGAGGCGGTTGAATATAATATCGCAGTGCATCGCCATTGATCAAAGTCGCTCGTTCGTTTCTTTGGCGCGCGATGATAAATGCGAACGATCGGGTTATAATATATCGCGGGAAAAAGTGAGCAACCGTATAATGATACGGATTCATTCTGGTTAATGTAATGGAATTGCGGGTATCAGTTAATTGAATTGAGATAAATTGCTAAAAAGTCCTTTATAAGAATGATATATATGTACGATCGTCGGGAAGTAGACTGGAATAATTTTGCGCGTTATTCGTTTTATAAATCATAAATTATTAGTTATTGATAGATAATTTTATGGTATATCTCTCGTTTCCATTGAATAAGACGAAACCGTTAAGAAGCACTTAATTCGGTAACGCGTCTGACGGAATCGTCTGTTACCACTGAGGAATGCCGTCGTCGCGTTTCCTTTCCCGCCGCCTGAATTTTCTCAAAATTTTCAGTTTTTCTCGCTTCCCGGGGAACACGGCCGTACGAATTTTTCCGGCTGCGATGCGAGTTGCTTCGGGTGAAAGCCGCGTCGTAAATAAAATTTAAACGACCATAATAAATATCCGAGTTCTCTCCCCGCCGAGCTCGTTTTCTGAGCTTCTTCGAAAACTGATAAATTTACATTAATTCCCCATCAATTATATTTTTCCCCCAAAACCATTCGCGAGAAAGTCCGATTTTTCGAACGGCCTTCCTCGCAGGAATCGCCTGCATCCGCGCTTTCATCGTCCGAGCTAATAAAGCCCAGCGTACATCCAAAAGATATCCCGGTCTTCCCTCGGAGTCGGCGAAGGGTAACGGACAAGGACGTACTTGCCGCTCTTGGGCAGGTTGTTTCTCTCTCTCTCTCTCTCTCTCTCTCGCGGAGAGCGCGGTGCGCGCATCGCGCACACACACTGCCGGCGGAGCGACGATAGTAGGTCACTGCGCCGGACGCGCGCTGCCCCGCTTAAAAACTCCTCCTCTCTCGAGCGCTCTCCGGCAATCGGACTGCTTTTTCTTTCTCTCTCTCTCTCTCTCGCGCGCGCGCAGCTTTCTTTCTCGGGAAGAGAGCCGCGGCGTGCGTTTACGCACACACGATAGATGCGTCGCGCTACTAGCTCGCGTAAGGGGACCGCCGCCGCGGACTCGTTTGCCGACCGGCTTTTTTTCTGGACGGACGCTCGGTTGACGAGCCGCCGCGGCTCTCCGCGCGTTGACGAGCGTCGCCGAGAGAAAGAGGAGGACTTTTCACGAAGTAGGCGGTCGCGCCGAGTGTCAATGGCGCTATTATTTAGGCGCGAAGGAGATGCTAATGATAGTGATTGTCGGTTAGGCTAGGTCGTTATTCGAAGCGTCGGCGCTAATGAGAACTTGCCTCGTTTCGGGCTGACTTTCGAAGTGGGATTGTTTGAGCGGTGCCGTCGTTTAAATTGAGTAAATCATTTCGAATCAATCGGTCTGATAAAAAGTCAATTTGGGGGTCTTTAGGGTCTCGGAAATCAATCAATAAAAGCACATTGACGTACGGTAATAAATCGTTAGAGCATCGTTAGTACAAAAAAAAAAAGAAAGTTCGTTTAACTCTTAGTTTGTATTCTTCTTCCCCGTATGACTAGTTTAAATTGTCCTTTTAACCTACATGTTAATCTGCAGTGAGCAGACTTCAAATTGAATTCCTGAATAATGCACGTATAAAAAACTTTTTATCCTCGAAGATTTAATCAAAAATAAAAAAAAAGAGCGAAAAAAAGCCTCTTTATAACCCCCATTATTGTACATTCAGTCGCTTACACGTCGGAGAGATGAATCATTATACGACCCATTTTAAGCTCATAAAAGACCAGTTTTACTTTACTTCTAATAAAGCTTGCATGTATAATGCATATCGCCCAGCTGCGAACGATACGAACGTAGCATTAAAATTCAATTACTCCTAGACTTTTTTCCACCCCTCTTCCTCCCCCTCGGGGAGGAGACGAAAATTCGAAGCTCCCGAATGAGGCCCCAGGACCTCGACTCGCGTATTGAAAAATTGGAAGCTCGTTAGAGTCCCCCCGGCACATCCCTGGATATCTCTCGCAAACGAGCCGCGCTCCTTCGTCGTCGGCGACACATTTCGAGTATCCACGTAATCGGCCGCCGTTCCCGTTTCCCCGTTAGAAAGCGCCGAGCTGATTGGACTCTCTCGCGCCAATTAAAATAACTTATCAATCACTTCGGCGCGCGCGCGCCTTTAATCCGCGCGCGGCGATGATTAACGCGGGCGAAGATCCGACGCTTTTGATTCGTCATTGATATCGGCGACGTTTTCGATGAGCCTTCGAGGCCAATCGAGTATGTACCGTTGCTCGAGTAAAACTCGACAACACCTCCTCGCGGGGCGGGGAGGGGAAGAAAGAGTCGCGCGTGCGAGGTGTTTTTTAACCTTTGCAAGGACAGCTTCGGCGTCTCGTACTTCTTGCGAGACCTACAACTGGTTTCGAGAAACTTCCCCGGGACTCTTTCGCCTAAGTAGTTTCTCGATCCACTTTGCCGACGCGCCGGTTTGATTCGATCGCCTCGGACTTTCACGCGAATTTGAATAATACGACTTTTGAGATTTACGCGGGTGAGTTTCTTTTATTTCGCGCCACTTTTCGAGCGCATTCTTTCGTCTCCGAGCGGTCTAAATTTTTTTTTACACCTTTTCGTCGTCGCGAATTAAAACTGTGCAAAATACCAGTCGAGCCGAAACCCACAATTTGCCAGTTCCGGTAATGAAAATCTTCCCGCCGCCTTTCCGCGACGCCTCGCGAAGAAGAGGCGTGACGAAGCCGCGCTTCGGCGGTGCAATCTTGCGGGACACCGCAGAGAATCGCCCCCGCGCCGCCTCTCCGTCGTTCCAGCTGCTTAGACGCGCGGAAAAAGCGAAAGTGCGCGCGCCCCGAAATTTCCGCGATCCGCGAAAAGGAGATCGCCGAATAATCGGGAGCAGCGACTTTCTACGTGTTCCGACGCTCTTTTTTGCGTCGATTCCGTGAGCTTGCCTCTCCGTTACTTTCTTTTCTCGCGCGGAATATATTCGCGAGCGCGGGCCGTCCAATTAAAAGGCCGGGGACGAAAAAAGTTTCGAGGATAGGAGCAATTGAATTCTATAATTGGGGGAGGGAGAGACGGTGCACAGCGCCGACGACAATCGCTGCACGCGGCTTTATTGTGCATTACCGCCTCCGCGGATTTAATGAAAGGCTCGAACGGGGCAAAAAGCGAGCGCGGCGGGGAGATCGGGTCGCGCATTCGGATTTAATCTCACGCTAAGAGAGTTAATTAATAAATGAAGCCGACGGTTCGGGAAAAAAACTGCACGGAGGCGGCGCGTCTGCGGCAAGAAATCGATCCCGACGGCGCTTTTCGTTTTGATACTCTTCTTAATAATGAATTGTATACCGAGAGCCATTCCGAATTTACTTGTTAATTGATTTTATCGACTATAAAGTATACGCGCGTAATTCGAATATTTATTTAATTTAATAATGCGCGCCGGAGCTTGTGAATTTCCAATTATTTATAATTTATATCGTTATAAATGATCGCAATAATAACGCAACGTCGATGATAAAATTAAAGCACTTAAAAACGCGGGGTAAATGAAATCCTCGGAAAACAATAATTTGCTTGAGCACTTTACGAAATTATATATACAAACATCGAAATCTAATTTAACAAATCGCGAGCAAAATGTTTCACTAACGATCGCGATCGCGATCTAATTACCCGAAAACCGACTAAGAAGTCGCGTTCAATTTAAAGAAGGCTTGAAGATCCAGCACTTCATTAACCGCCGTAATTAAAAGCGAAGCAGGAATCACACGCAGGCACGCACATCTTGCACTCCGTCAATGCCCCCCTCTCTCTCTCTCTCTCGCCGCTTCGCCGAAAGATGGCTCGAATTCGATTATGCAAAAGCCCGCGTATAATACAATAACTCTCCGGCTCCTCCGTCCAATTAAAAATTAACCTCGAATCGAATCGTCTCGCTCCCAGCCTGGTTCTCACGCGCCTCGAACATAATAAGCTGCTCGCTTCCTAATTAGCGGCAAACGGAAAAATTCTTCCGCGGAGCCGCTTCCGTATAGACTCCTCGGTGGCAGAGTCGGGCCGGAGGAGGCGAAGAAGAAGAAGAAGAAAAAAAAAATCGGGGCGAACGGCCGCGACAGTTTTCCCCCCCGACTGCGGACGGGCGCGTAATAGGAGAGCAGCAGACGAGAGCAGCGCGTCGTCGCTCCACTTTTTCCGTATGGGGCGACGACGTCGTCGCTCGGCGCCGTTTTCTCTTTGAGAGATCTCTCTAATATCTTTTTACGAGGGAGGGGAAACGGGTCGCAGCCGTGGAGGAGGAGGAGGAGAGAGGATTTTATCGAAATTCCTCGCCGCGGAAAGAAGAAGGATAGGACTCTCCCCCCCCCCCCCCCGGGGGGGAGAGAAGCGGACGAGCTCCGCGATTTTGCCTTACTTGGACGGATATGCGCGCCGTCATCTCGGGAAAGCTCCCGGAGCTGCGGGCTTTCTGTTGTGCAACGAGTCGCGGATCTACTTCCGGATGTTTGTTTTGGCATACTTTAGTCGGTGGATCTTAAGAGCCCGAGCGTTTATATTAAAGTTTTCGAGCTTCTTCCGCGCGTTTATTGTGGCGATTGTTAAAGCGAAATGTTTTACGGCTGCAAGGTGGATTATTGCTCACCTTTTATTGCTGCTGTAACCGGAGGCGTTCTGTAGTCGTATTAATTAACACGAATTTCTTTTATTCCTGGGCTGATTGAGCATTTTATTTTTACGCGTTTATTGATTCGGCTGTTTTTCCAGAAAGAATTATTTTAATACCACTTACAATACAATTAAAAAATAACAAACCTCTCAATTAACAAAGCTCTTAATTGACGAAAATCCCCAACGGACGGCGAGCGCAACGGCACACGAAAATCCCCGGAATCGCCCTTACGCAACGCCTTCCGAAAAGTTACGTGTCCGCTAAGGTTGCATTCCGTCTAGACGACCTCGACGCCATAACCGAGCGCTGGTGCTTTGATACATCGGTCCTTTTCGTGGGCCGGTTGCAGCGCGTATACAGTTATACCTTATACGCGCCGTAAACAGCGGCGACGCACGGCGCCTTTTTGAAATTCCCCGCGCGTCGTGCCGCGCGGCGCTTTAGTCGTTAATTGCGACGACGAATGGCTTTTTTTTCGGAGCCGAAGCCGTGCACTACTGCTTTTTGGCCGAGCGCGGTGCTAAGACTGTGTGAACTCCTGGCTTCGTTAATCTTTCTCTCTCTCTCTCTACTCCGCGGTTTCTTCTTTTCGAATGCGTTCGGGGACACTGATTGCTGGATAGTTTTTTGGTAGAATTTGTGAAGTGATTGGCAGACGAGTTTTAGAGGAAAGTTTGGTCAATAAATATGTACGTATTTATAACTAACTAAGAAGATAAACTTTCATAAATCTTCGTAAATTGTTACTACATCCTGCGGTTGATTATAATTTGTGCCATAAACTTTCATTACAAATGCAGTATATACAACACTTGTCCAACCTACTTATCAATGATAAATTACTCGAAAAACACCTGCTTACAATAACTCACTCACAAATCCTCATCAGCCGCCCGACACACACAGCATATCTTGTTTACCAACAATTTTCTCCTCCTAAATCCATTGACGTGAAAGGCAAAAAGGAGCGCTCATACGCTGCCCGTCCTCGAGCAGCTGGTCAATTTTGAATACGATCTTTCCGCGAAGCGCCCGCAATTACCGCAATCATTTCTTTCTTCGAGTTTCTCCGCGCGCGGAGGCACGCGCGCACATAGACACGTATACATACGTGCCCGGTAACCCAGAAAAGCCAAAGGAGAAGAAGCAGCAGCAGCAGCAGCCGCCGCCTCGAGGCGATATCGCGACCGGCACACACTCCGCCGCTCGCGGCTAAAAAAAACCGAGGAAGACAAACACGCGCCGCGGGGAAGGGAGGGGGAGAAGGAGAGTAGAGCCGAGCGCCCCGGCAAAAACGCCGCCGTAAATTGGCAAATTTGTTATCCATTACGTGCCGCGGCGCGCGCTTATCTCGTTATGCGGATTTAGGACTAATTTTCAAGCTAGGCTTTTGGTGTAGCTATGTTTTTTGATTATTTACTTACAGTCGTTTGTTTTTCCAAGACGCAACAGAAACATTATTTGTATTACAAAACAATATAGTTTAGTTAATCAACAACAATCTCAATTAACGACGCGCCGTTAGCTTCCCTCGAACCCTTCAATCGAGGCAAAGGCAATCGCTCGGCGAGAGAAAAAGCAGCTCGTAAAATCAGCTGCCCGACGAAAATATCAAAGGTCCGACGCGCGGAGAGTGTATAGTGCACTTGTCGACGCGCGTCGACCCGTTCATCTTCATTCCAGCGAGTGTCGCGCGCGGACACTTGTTCCCGCGTTCCGCGGGGCCCGCTCGTAAACCGGAAACGAGCCGGTAACGTCGCTCGCGTCCATTGTTTCTTCGAAATCGTAACGTCACGCGCACGCACGCTGGCTTTCTTTCTCTCCGTGTCCCTCCTCTCTCGCTTGTGCAATATCTCGCGCCGATCCGAGAAACACGCCGGGACGAAATCGCCTGCCAACCATCACGGATCGAGATTCCGTTAGCTCGCCGGCTCATCTTGCTTTTCTTCTTTCTCTTTCTTTTCACGGCTTTTCGGGTGACTGTTTTCTTTTTTTTTTTTTTTCTTTTTAATAACCGGTCCGCCGTCGGGTTGCGTGTCATAAGTTTTGTTACATCATACTTTCATAACGCATGCTTTTCGGTACTTGGTTTTGTGGGCATTGATAAACATTTGATTATGCCTCGCAGTATTAATATAATGCGAGTTTAATTACCTTATTTGATAAAAGCATTTTTTTAGTATTTAATAAAAAAAATGACTTGCCCCTGTACACATTGAAATAGAATCTAAATAAAAAGTAAACGAATCGACTAAGAATATCCTGAATTTTCCAGAGCACAAACGGCGAGGCTCCGCTGGTCGACAGCAGCGCCCTTCCCCTGGAGCACCGCTCGGTGTACGGGCCACCGGCGGTGTACGGCCCGCCGGGCGGCTCGCACGTCGCCGAGGAGAGCTGGCCGCTCGCGACCCCCGACACCCCGCAGATCAAGCACCTGCAGGTCCAGTGCGAGAAGACCCACATGCGGGTGAACATCGAGTTCGATCGTCCCTTCTACGGGATGATCTTCAGCAAGGGCTTCTACTCGGATCCGCACTGCGTCCACCTGAAGCCCGGCACCGGCCACCTCAGCGCCACCTTCGAGATCTTCCTGAACTCGTGCGGCATGAGCTCCTCGGCGAATCACAACGTCCAGGCGTACGGCGCCCCGACGCCCTCCGGCAGCTACGTCGAGAACACCATCATCATCCAGTACGACTCGTACGTCCAGGAGGTCTGGGATCAGGCCAGGAAGCTCAGGTGCACCTGGTACGACTTCTACGAGAAGGCGGTCACCTTCAGGCCCTTCCAGGTCGACATGCTCCACGCCGTCACCGCCAACTTCCTGGGCGACAATCTGCAGTGCTGGATGCAGATACAGGTTGGCAAGGGACCCTGGGCCTCCGAGGTGTCCGGCATCGTTAAGATCGGACAGACTATGACGATGGTCCTGGCGATCAAGGACGACGAGAACAAGTTCGACATGCTCGTGAGGAACTGCGTCGCTCACGACGGCAAGAGGGCGCCGATTCAGCTGGTCGACCAGTACGGATGCGTCGTCAGGCCGAAAATTATGTCTAGGTAAGATTCGACATTTTTTTCCTTTCTCCGTATAATTATTGACATTCTCATTTCACGGTAATTGATGACTATATAGTTAACAAAGCAATCGAATAACTTTACTTTTATTCTTTATTCACGAAAAAAACAAAGAAAGTTCTCCAAAAGAAATGTGAAACAACTGCAATTGCCCGCTTACTTAACAGCCTACTCCCAATAACGATCCCGCGAAGAAAAACCGCTCGTCAGGCTCACCTAAACACCTCCATTACCCGGCAAAGAGCCCGACATTAGCCAGTAGCTTTAAACGCCGCTCTCGCTCTCAAATTAACCGTCGACTCCACGTCTCGATTGCAGGTTCCAGAAGATAAAGAACTTCGGTCCGAGCGCCTCGGTGGTGAGCTTCGCCTACTTCCAGGCGTTCAAGTTCCCCGACAGCATGAACGTCCACTTCCAGTGCGTGATCCAGGTCTGCCGCTACAACTGCCCGGAGCCGAAGTGCGGCCACCCGGGACTCGAGTACGGCGCCGCCTCCAACTCGATATCGGCCGAGTACGGGGCGCCGGTACATCACGGACTGACATCCGAGTACGGGGCGCCGCCAGTGCCGGAGTACGGAATACCGCCGGCTTACCCGGATCCCCGTCATCCTAGCGGGCCCGCCGGCGCGTACAGGTAATTTATGGGGAATTGAGTTGTACGCGGCGCCATTGTTTGTCTTTCAAGTCGCGATTGTCATGTTAATTCGATTTCGATGCCGGATGGTATGCGCGGTTCGAGCTAATTTGTCGAGGGGATTGTTGCCCCGTGCAAATTAGCTCATGAATTAAGATTTCGCTACTGTATAAGCGTAATTAATACTCGAAAGACAATTTGGGCGTTTGCTTATCCGTCCAACATATCGTATCAATCTAACGCCAAAAAATCTGTTTAGCGAGCCGAGTCCCGACGTAGTGCCAGCCCCGCAAGCGCAGACCTCCTCCTCGTCGCCGAGCTCGACGTCGACGAACGGGGACGCGACGGCGAGCAGCAGCGCCCCCCAGCCGAACTCCCAGCAGAACCAGCAGCAGCCCCAACAGCAGCAGCAACAGCAGCAGCAGCAGCAGCAGCAAGATAGCATTCACCTGCCGCCGCCTCCGCTGCCCGGACATCCGGCCGGCGCCTACCAGACGGTCAAGAGGAAGGGCACCGTCGGCAGCGACGAACTCGAGGGCAATCTCGCGACCCTCGGCGGAAGGCCGAGATCCGTCGAGGGACTTCCCGCGGAACTGAGGGGCGCCAGGAGGCGACGGAACGTCGTCCTCGGCCAAGACGACGACGATAACGAGGTGAGAGAGTCGAGCGAGCCGAGATATGTTATTCTTTTCCTTTGAGCTGACCGGTGAATACGTGGAGGCCGGATTCGATAGCGGGTAGAAAGTCGAATTTCTGAGCGAATATTGAGAATGACGCGGAGAGCGCCCGGGATTCTCGCCGAATCGGAGCGTGAAGGAACGAGAATTTTAATGTATCGATCGTAGCGTGAAAACGCGCGCGCCGAGCTAACGGAAAAAAATATCTGATGGTACACTTTTTTTTCTTAATCCGGTGTATCGTGCTTTTTTCTGTTTGCACACCGACGAAACATTTCTCTTATTTATCTTATATTTTAAAATTTTCAGAGCTTCTTCCACACGGTGACGTTCGTCCACTCGCACGTCTACAAGCGCGCGGCCCAAGAGATGACCGACGTGAACACGTCCCGCATAATCCAGGTGGTCGCCCCCGGCGACGTGAACTTCGCCCTCGGCACGCCGAGCTCCGACAACGACACGACGGTCGTCATCCAGGACGCGGCGACCGGCAACGACCCGGAGACGATCTGCATGTCGCTGCCCGGCTTCGTCGGCGGCCTCATCATGCTCCTCCTGGTGATCGTCGTCGCCTCCCTCGTCGCGGCCTTCCTCTTCGTGCGCGTCCGCGCCGTCGACCGGAAGACCGCCGGCATCGGCCTCGGCTTCGCTCATCCCGCCTACGTCACCGAGAACCCCGAGCTCGTCAAGGTCGCCAATTGAAGGAGCGCCGCCGCCGGAGACGCTGTTTCGAATCTTAAAAACCGTTGAAAGAAGGAAGAGAGAGAGAGAGAGAGGGAGGAGAACCCGAGGAAGCCGGGATTCGTCGAGTCTATGAATCTCGGCTCCTGCACTAACCAGCAACACTTCCACGAGGCTCTCTCCTCCCTCCTCGGCTTCTCCTGTGCTCTTTCGAATCTTTCTCCGACAGTCCCTCGCTTCCTCTCTAAGCTCCTCGAGGCGGAGGCCCGGAATACTTTGAAGCTTGGCTAAGGGAAGGGAACGACGATGAAACGCCGGGACGAAAGAGCGCGCGCGCGGAAGTGAATTTGCGCGCTTCTCTTATATATCCTCGCAAAGACTGACATCGGTTTTCGCTCCTCCGAGGACCTTAGAGGCGAGAGGCGACTCTTCCTCCTCTACCTACCCTTCGCAATTGTCCCCGGAGACATTCCGACAAAGTGTTTTGTTCTTCTGTAAATATTGGAGCAGCTTCTCTCTCCCGTATACGCGTCGCCAAACGAATCCGAACGGAGGACGAGGAGGAGGAGGAGCGCGAGATCGAGAGAAAGAGAGAGAGAGAGAGAAAGGAGAAGGAAAAAAAGAAAAAAACGCTTGAGGAGCACTCGCGGTGTGTTCATGTACATATGGAGCGCAGACGGGCGAGTCGAGTCGGTGCTCCTGCGAAAGCACCTGCGTGTAAGCCCGTTTACTTTTCTGTTTTGTTCGTTGTTTTCTCCCTCCTTCGATCGGCGCTGCGACGCTATATTATTCTCCTATCCTTATCAGCATCATCGACGCTCGCCGAGTCCGCGAGCTTTGCAATTTGCAAACCTTTCATTCTTTGTATTTATTGCGAGTGACGACGCGTTAATTATTATTGTATATCTAACTACTCCATTCCCTCCCCCCCTCCTAATACTCCCCTCATCACGCGGATCATCGTCTTCCACCTGCCATTCGAACGTCGCCCAGCGCGACGTTAGTCTCTCTCGCCCTTTATATTATTTATTTTCTACTTTAAAAAAAGAAAAAAAGGAAAACATAATAAATAGAAGAAAGAAGAAATCACGTTACCTCAGCGCCTTATGTACGTTGGCCCCATTTCTAAACATC
Source organism: Ormyrus labotus (assembly GCA_035582975.1). Taxonomy (NCBI): domain Eukaryota; kingdom Metazoa; phylum Arthropoda; class Insecta; order Hymenoptera; family Ormyridae; genus Ormyrus; species Ormyrus labotus. Next base: position 24,783,380 of record JAWWEO010000009.1, on the reverse strand, counting down.
TTTTTCTTCTCTCGCATGTTCCTATTTCCCACTTCCCTCCTTTAGAAAGACACTAATGCGCACTAACCTTAACTTATTGCTCGATATTTCCCTCGACTGTCCATTTCTTTTCTAGCTCTTTCCCCCGTCATTCGTTCATTATACCCTCCTCATCGTCCCTCTCCTTATCGCGCGAACTAAACATTCCCGCCGACCGGGAATGTGTTTTACGTACGTGTCTTGAGCACACGCCCTCACACGATTTTCGTATCATAATATTGGAATACGATCAAGATATTGTAAGGATTTTTCATGATTACTCGAATTATATACTACTTTTTATTTATATAAAAACTCGACTCTCGTATTTATTTTATTTTCCACTTCCTTATTCCATTATGGATTTAACTTGTTGCAAAGTAAGTAACGTTACGTTATTAGCCTGATAGAGAATTTATTAAATTGGCTGATGCTAAAATTTCTATAAGGAAATTAAACCACTTGTTTATTAAAATTACAAAGTTTGATGTATTATTTAACATGTAAATAAAATTTATATTACAATGTATTTATCTTGAAATGTCACGTTAGACATTAAAATAAATTTTACGTCGTTTTACCTATTTTTACTACTAATATAGTATCCAAGAGTAATCGTACCCCTAAAATTCCGAACGAAGAGCACTCAGATTACTCCTAATATTAATAAAAGCCAGTTACTCGAGTTAAAAGCAGGCAATATTTCTAAATATGTAGAAACTCATAATTATTAATACAGTCGTTCCCGGGCGCAAGACTAGAGCGACATAAAAGCCAATGGGTGTGAAAAGCATTAAAATGAATTATCACCGTGTAAATAACGCAAAGGCGCGCGCGAGGGGTTTACGAAGTTCTCAAAGTATGGGCTCGAGCGCGAAGCGCAGAGTGGATGAATAATAAATCAGCCGGGGTTCCCTTTTAACGAAATACATAAAGTAAGCCACTACTCGGGCGCTCGAGTTTCTTACTGCCGCCCTTTGATAGAGTCGTGAAAATTACTAACTGCTACTTGCGGCGAGCCTCCACTTAATTCTCAACGAGATTAACCGCCGTTAAAAAGCCGCTGTCGCTTTTTTTCGCCGTTGATAAAGAAAGAACGCGCGGCTTTACGAGCGCTGGAATTAATATCATTCGAGAATCGCGAGTTTTATTTCCGGCCCTCCTCCGCCCCCGGAGATGTGCGAGAAGAATTTCCAGCGCGGCGACGAAGTGCTTCTTCGCGTGTGTAACCGTGTATGGAAATGGAGAAATTTTAAGGAAAAAATTCTTGGACTTGCCTGGCTTTTATGACTGCATTTTGATATTAAAAATTTTCTCGCGAGATTCCTCCGTTATAAACATTCGCATCCGCGAATTTTATATGCAAGCTTTTCCCATATTAAAGTCAAGATATTTAAGTAATGTTACAATTTTATATTCAACGTTCATATTTGCTGAAGAAGGACGTCTCCGCGTTAAAGTCGCTAAATTGAGGCAGGTAAGTCAGCATTTTTATTTATGACGCTTTTACACGAAGAATTTAAATTCTGCTGATTTTAAAGTACATATAAGAAATTTTTTTATCAAAAAAAAAATTTCATTAAATTAAATTTATTGGTTAAGCTGGTATGAAATACTTTATACACCAATATTTTTAATAACTTAATTGTTATCGTTACAAACATTTATAACAAAACACCTAGCGAACCGCAAAACCCAGAAGTTTTCCCCATCCAAGCTAGACGATTCCCCGCCAAAAAAAACAGTTTCTTCCCGCCTTAAAAAAGAGATTCAATTAAGCCTCGAGCCCGCGAGTTTAAAACTCTCCTCCTCCCGGCGATCCCGTAATTCAGCGGCTCTCGGCTCCAGCATCGATCGCTTACGTCTAATCCGACAGGCGCAACAGGAAGGAGAGCGGCTCAGCAGCCCCCGCGGGGGTGGCGGACCGCCACAGTCAAGACGTCGGGGGCAAGGCTAACTCTCTCTCTCGCCGGCTAAATCGGCGACGCGCTTCAGCTGCCAGCGGCACTAAGTAGCTCACTAAATAAGGGCGCGCGCGCGCGCGTTTCATGGTTAAGCGATACACGCGCGTACACACGCAGGCAGACGTGCCTGAGCATTAGTCACTCGGCCAACCGAGAGACGGAGCGTTCTGCCCGCATTGCTAATTTGCAAACGGAGGAGTAAGCTGTACGTGCCAGCTAAGCTGCAGAGACGGAGCTGCGACGAAGGGCGAGGCGATGATGCCGGGGGGAGGGAGGGTTTTCAAAGGAAGACTCGAAGCGTTTTTTGATATGCTTCGAGGCGCCAGCTGTCTGGGAAGGGGGATGAGGGACGTATAGATGTGAGGTTAAAATGACATTTTTCTGTAAAGGGAGATTTGGAAGCTCAAAAGTGGAGTAGAAGAAGTGGGCGATTCTGCGAGAACTTTGTTCTTTTTATACGCAAGGACCTTTGCAGTACAAAGTAATTTACGTTAACGAGCTGGTTTTCAGTACAGATTGTAACTGATAACTATAAATAAGTCTTTCAATTATATTTTAGTATTACTTAATCCTTATAAAGTCGGAACTTGTAATAAAATACCTTAAAAAATATGAAATATAATGCACAAACAGCCAAGGAAAAAAGTTAAAGCGGCATTCAACAATCCGCGATAAATTCAAGTTCCCGAGATTGCTCGCCTTTTCCTCGTTAAAACAACTTTCTCCGCGCGCGACTACATCGTCGCCGGGGAAAGAAAACCGAGAAAAGCGTCGAGACAAACGCTCAAAAGATAAGCAGCGAACAAAATCTGCGAGGACGAGGACGAGAGGCGAGAGAGGAAGAAAGAGAAGGAGGCGGCGGCGCTCCTCCTTTCTTTGATCCTGTAATTGGAGGTGTCCAGAACCGGCGGGGATTAACCGAGTTATAAGCGAGGGGGGGGGGGGGTTTACTCGGCCGGGCGATTGCTCGCTTTTTGCCTCCCCGGGGCAGAGGCGCGCGCGCGCCGGATTAATTTTAACGCGCGACAACTCTCTTCTCTCGCAGGAGCCGCGGAATTGTTTTACGATTCTTTTGTCGCGAGAATTAAGCAAGAAGCCCTCCGCGGGCGCGCGGTGTCGTCTTTTTTTCTCTCTCCTCCTCTCCTTTGCCCATCGCGTCTCTTTACGCGTCGAGAACGGCAAGGAAATTACGCGGATGACAAAGGAATTCGAGTCCCGGGGAGTTTCTGCGGGGTGGCTGTGGATGGCTGGATTTTCCTGTGCAATTAATTATTAAATATTCTGAATGCGTTTTGTTTTTTTTTTGTTTTTTCGTGCTTTGCGGGTTGGGTTGTTTGGTGAAAAGTCTTTTGAAAGCTTAAGTTTGCGGGGAAAATTGTTTCTTCGTTGAAGCTTTTATAAACCAGAAGAACAGAAGAATTTTTAACTGAAATGTAAAGTCAATTAAAAAGTGATTTTTGCCAGTCATAAGCAATATTTTCTACGACTTTCTATTACATCAGCTCAATTTTATTTTTGTTGTAGAGTAATACTGGATGCCGGTTTCATCAGTATATCAGCGTTTCTTTAAGGAAAGGCACCAAAAAAATTAATAGGTTATTATAGTAGTCCGGAATAATAAAAGGTATCATCAAAACGGCAGTTTTTCACAAATCATAATTCGCAATAACGAACTCATCGCTTCCATCCGAGTATATCGCAGAAACAAACGATCGCATTTCCCTCTTCATCCGTAAATTCGCCGCTCCTCATTACAATTCCTCGTTACCCAACAAATCGCAACAACGACTCCGTTTATATGTATAAAATAACTCTCTCGCTTCATTAAATCAATCGGCCCTTCAGCCGCGTCTTGCCACCGCGAAATTAATTTCCCCGAAATCCGCCAGTTTTCCATTCGGAGCTCCCGCGCCTCTCGTCATTATCATATACGCAATCTCGCGAGAGCGAATCCACTCGGCTCTCTCTCTCTCTCGTGGCGCGCGCGCGTTTAATTAAATTAAAGCCGGCGCGCGCGATATTCGAGAAGAAAAAAAAAATAAAGGCCGCCGCCGCCGCCGCCTCGGCGCTGTCGTCGCAAATACTCTCCCGCCTCCTTAATTCGCTCGGCTGCGAGAGAGAAGGCGCGCGGGCAGAGAGAATTTCCATGCACGAGCTAGAAAGACCCGTAGCTCTCGTGGATTTAAGCTCGCCGGTAAACGGCCCATCTCGGTAAAGTGGCCTGCAACGGCGAGTGTGCAGCAGCAGCGCCGCAGTTAGATTTTACGTTTATCGCGCGAGACCGCCGGAGCTGGTTGGTCGATTGCCCGGAGGGAAAGGGGAGTTGGGAGGGGGACTTGATTTCGAGTGCGCCGCGGTTGCTGCAAAAATATCGGCTGCCGAGTGGCATCGGCTGCGGAGTGCTGCTTAATAATGATAATTATCGTTAGGAGGGCACTTGTGCCGCTGCGCGCCTGCAGAATTCATGCGCGGGATTGATTTTTTGCGAATTTACGCCTTTTCCGAGGGTGGTTAATTGTTTATTCTTCGGATTTATTGGTTTGATTTTGCATTGAAATGGTGGTTTGTGTTGATACGTGGAACTAGAATATTGCAAATCTGTCTGTGATGGAAGAAGAAGAAGCTAATTATATTAATTACTGATATAATGAAGCTGCTATCTTCTAATTCAGAGATTTATTGTAAACGCTAACAATATATTATACATAAGTGTTGTATTAAGAAACGTTGGCTACAATTTTTTCACGTTAGACACTCAAAGCAATACCTGCGTAACAGTTTGCAATTATTCCTTTTCCCTAATTACAAGACCTCGCGCGCAGAGAGCGCGGCGCGAGTTCCCTGCGGTCCGCGAATTCTAATTCCGGGCAAAAATTAAAAAATTTCAGCGCGAGATATCCTCCATAAAATCCGGAAGATTACGAAATAACCGCAACGCTTAATACCGAGGAGCAAAGAAAAAAAGAAAAAAAAGAATGAGCTTCCCCGCGCGTAATAATCCATTCCTCGGGGCTCGATTGCACCCCGCCGCCTCGCGAGATATTGCGCAATCAAATAAATGATATCAGGCCGGCCGTTCCTTTACACGATTATACAGAGGAGCAGCAGCGCCGCTGTAAAGAATCCCGACTTTCCTCTCGGGCCGCGCGGCGCGCCGAATGGAAAAATGCGAATTAAGGAAATATCCCTTCCGCAGCTGCCGCTTGCAGCAGTGCAGATGACTCATCGGATCCGCGAACGGATAACAAGAGTCGTAACAATATCGCCACCCTCCGCGGAGTCGCCCCCTCCCCCCGCCCTTCGCCGTTCTTCAAACTCCGGAATATTCGCCGCTGAGGGTGGAATAATGCAGTCTAGACGCTCGAGGACGGGATATCGGATTCTTAACGACACGGGCCGGACACTTTTTTTTTCTCCAATATAACGATTGCTCTTTAAAGTGGTGCGGTGCTGTGTACCTGCGGATGAAAGAAATATGCATTTTACAGTGTGTTTATTGTTTATCGGGGTATACAAAATATTGTAACGCTGATGTCTAATACCAATGCTGAATCCGGGCCAAAGTTTTGAAAGATATCTTCATTCTTTTTACATGTGCATTTCACTGCATGCATTATTCAACGATTTCGGGAAACTTGCCGTGGCAGAAAATTCCGTTTGTAAAATCAAAAGAGCAAATTCACGCGGATTTTACGGGGTACGGCAAATTTGATATCGCGAAGGATCAATATTCATTAGCCGGAGAGCCGAATAAAAAGTGCTTTCCAAAAAAGCGATAAACGCAGAATTCGCCGGATATATAGAACGGCGAAAAAAAAGGCACTTCCTCGAGATTGAAAGAGTCAACAGCGGGGCTCGCAGACGGCTCTTTGGCGAATATAAGATCAAGGTTGGCCCTCTCTCTCTCCCGATCCCCTCGTCATTAAGCTCTCGACGCGATGCTCTAATCAAAGTCGATTGCAGAGAGTCGAGCTCGGGCTGTTTGGTTTATGGCGAGGCCTCTCTCTCTCTCTCTACCCTCTCCGGGCGGCGTGGCTTGTTTGCTTTCACTCAGAACTTCCTTGGGCGAGTGCGCGTGTTGTTACACCGGCGCCCCGAAGAAGCAGAGAAAAAAGAAAAAACGAGTCCCGCCGCCCCCGAAGAGAGAGATGCCGCCGCCGCCGCCGCGCTTCCGAGGCGGTTCCCGGTGCTTCCGGCGCCGGAAACACGTCCCGCCGTTTACAAGATGCTTAAGGGAAAACACACGGATTTCCCGAGCTCTTATCCGTTTCCCTCGACCACCCCCCCGGAGGAGAGGGAGAGTCAATACCGAGCCGAAAGGTGATCGATAATTAATTTGAGTAATTTCGGGGGCCTCGCTGAAATTGCATCGCGCCTGAGTCAATACCGGGTGGCTCGAGGATGGATGGAGCCAGTTTCTTAGGATCGAGTTTTTAAAGAGGATGGGATTGCTCAGGGAGAGGAGTTTAAGTCAAGCTCGAGAGATCGATAGTAATTAAGTATACGTTGAGTTGAGTCCACTGAAAGTCGTTACCCCTTTCTCGACAAGAAAAAGAGAATATGGTTCGAGTGTGTATTTTGTAAAAAAAAGACTGTAAACCGGATGTACTTTGTGAATTGATAAAGTCAAAGATATTCTTATAAATTATTTTAAAGCAGTTCCTATGATCTACATAATCTATAAAACTGCCATGTATTTTTGAGTAAACTCAATTATTCCTGAACAGACAACCGGGACAATTAGAACGTGTTAATTTTTTATTTGTAAGCATTCATTTTTTAAACACAAAACTAATATTCTTGTTTAATCTTCTAAACAATTTTGATTTTCCGACAGTAAAAAGTCTCCTTCCCTTCAAAATAGGCTGCCGATCCGACGTTAATCGTACCACCCCATCTTTATCCGCGCCTTGCGAGCACAAATTTCCCAGCAAAATGGAAGACGTGCATCAGGACGGCTTATAACTTTCAATGTTACAAACTCCATTAACGTGAAACGAAAGCATAGGGCCTCGATAAACGAACTAAAAGTATACGCTTAAGCCCGCGCGGCCGCGCAATTTAAACGGAGGCTTAATTCGAGTGCATTATTCGCGTCTTAAGACGAGAGAGAGAGCGCCCGGCCACTTATTTCAGCCCGACAATAAATAACGGGGCAGCAGCCGAGCGGCGGCCCGCCGCTCTCGCAAAACTTCTCCTCCGCACCGGGGCTTTAAAGGAATTTTCCCCGCGCCGACGAATTGAACTTTCTGGCCCGGAGCCACGCTTTGGACCCCGTTCCGAATCATTGTTGTGCCCCCTCCCGCGCACAAACGGCCGCGGACTCGACTTCCAACCATCCCCTCCCTTCGTCCTCGCTAAAGGAATTCATCCATTACCCCGGGAAGAGGAAGCACTGAAAAAAAAGGAAGCGGCAGCCGAGAGAAACAAACAATTATATGGCCGGGGGTGCAGGCGGGCGCTTTCTTCTTTCATATACGGCCGAGTAGGCCGGGATTCGCGTGTGCAGTTTTCCAGAAGATGAAATTCGTCTAAAATATTCATCGCGCTGAGGGAAATAGTTCAGCGAGATGGAGAGCTGGAAATATGAGGGAGGACGGAGAGGCCCCGTAAATGAAATTGTCTTACTTTTTACGACAATTGTTTTATTTGCGCCGGATCTCTAGACGGGCCGCCGTGCATTTCTGGAAATGAAGATAATAAAGTGTAAGTTGTACAGATTCCCGAGGCTTTCTATTCGATATAATTCTGACTAACCACTGTATTTAAATGTCAATTCAAAAATTTATTCATCGAAATGAAATTTAATCGCGACGATTTCTTCGAACGTGAAAAATGAAAATACATCCCCCTCTGCTCTTCGAACGATATTTTCCGCTAAAACATTTATCTCCCACCTCTCTCTTCCTCTCTCAGCTAATCATTCGACGGTTCCGTTCCGTTCGATGCCGATACCGACCGCAGTCAATTTTTCTAAGTAGCCCAGCTTTTCCGCGGATACTTTCGATACCCCGGAATTTCAGCCCCCCTCGCACATCTCCGACTCGTCCTCGGCGTGCACGGGGATCGAGTCAGCGGCGTGATGGATCGCTCGCGGCTGTCGCGCCGCGTCCGCCGTGACAAAACGTTTTTCGACCACCGTTCCCTCCTTCTCCCTTGCCTGCCTGCCTGTATAATCAGCGGACTCCGCTAGACAAATGGACTTTGTATCCATACATATCCAGCGGAGCCGTACGGCTTTCCACTCTCTCTTTGGGGCTTTTTGACGCGGCCGGAGCCAGCCAGTCGGTCTGTGTTGTGCATAGTTGAAGATCCGACACGTATTGAATATATAACGCGTCTTTGGTTTGCACAGGTTTTCGATCCCCCGTGCCTCTCCTCGAGTGCCTCCGGGCTCTCCGAGCTCTGATGATTCTGTAATGCGCGCCGTTTAATTAATTAAAGTGGCAAGTTTTTTGAGGCGCCGCCGCGCCGTTGGTTTAGGCGAGTGTTTTGTTTGCCGAGAATCGGCTGAATTGGCTGACTGTTTTGAAAAGTTTTCGAATCTGCCCGGTGGAATAATTCATAATATCGCTGGGTTGGATGGATTTTCGTTTATTTTCGAGAGGAACCATTGCGTTTACGTAAAATTAACAGGCATTTAATGCCCTTCGTATTATCGTCCGTTAAGTATTATTCGTTTAATATTTTACATGAAATAAAGCCCTTGCGAGTACCACGTTTGAAGGCGAAATAATGATGCATCCACGCTGATTTAACTCCTCCGTCCCTCCGCCAATATTGCTGCGAAATTTTCCTGGTATAACCATCGACGGCAATCCACAAATAATCAAAATCAAACGAACCTCTCGGCGCCCGAGTGCCACTATAAAAACGTAACGAATCCGCGCGGCGCGCGGAAACTCTTTTTATGGCACTTTCCCCCAAAACTATATCGTCCCCGCATTTCGCATTCAATGTGAAAATTCAAATTATCGAGCAATCTCCGAAACGAAGTTTCGCCCGCGCGATGCCTATCCGAGAGCATCGAGGAACTGGCTGTACCATCCTCTCCCTCTTTCTCTCTATCGATACATCATATCGACTCTCGGGCGGGCTATTTTGTACACGTATTTCCACCTCGTAAAAGTCAGCTTCCCCTCCTCCCATAATCGAGCTTACCATTTTTGCAATAATACAGGGCGGCGCAATAAAAATGGTAATCCTTCCGCGAGCGATAAAAAAAAGAAAAAAGAAGGAGAAGGCTGCGGCGGCTGCGGCGGCTGCGGCGGCGGCAGCGACTCGACGCCGATCCTCATGAATAAATTTCGAGCGCGGCGCGCAAAATCGGAAGTAAACGCGGGCCCTTTTACGGCTCGCGCTCTCTCTCTCTCTTCTTTTTTCTGCCTTCGCAGCTATCGGTCGTTTACATCCTCGAGCCCGCCGCGGCGGGCGCCGAAATCCCCACTGGCCAAGTGCTCGTAAAAAGCTTTCGGCCAAGCTTTTTTCCCCCTCCGCCTGCTTTCTGCCTAATATCACCGCTGCGAGAGAAGTCCTACAATGCACTTCCTGGCTCGCGAGCAGCTTCCTTTTTTTCTCCTCTCCGGGCTTCTTCTCCTATTTCGTCCTCCGTCGCTCTCTGTCTCTCTCTCTGTTATTGCTTCAAAAGTCCGTCCGCGCACAGGAAAAACTTTTCAATGGACTTTTCCCTCGTGGCTTTTGGCTTCTAGCCGCGCGTTTGTTGCTTTTTGCGGATGCTTCCTGTCTTCGCTATTCTTTCCTGGGCTGGGGGCTGATTCTTCCGCACTCTAGATTTTAGCGGGCGAACGGGGCGAGGGTTTTCATTGCGCTCTGCTTCGTCATAAATTACGCCCGGTAAAGGCCCCGATTGTGGGGATCGATGATTAAGGTGCTGTGTTTTAAGAGTTTGGATTAATGAACGATGAAGGGACGCTCGCAGTTGAAGTGGAATATAAGGAGCTGTAGAATCTATTTGCATAATTTGATAGACTTGTTCTTCTCCAGTAATGTTATATGTACCGGAAATAATAATTTACGAACTTTCTCGACTTTCGTGTAAAAGGAGAAATTCTTACATATTTATATAGATACAAGCGACATTCAGGCGCGCTCAAATTTTATTACAAATATTACAAATTTATTTCTTATACGAATTTCAAACATATTTTTTGAAAGTTCATTTATCTAAAATTCATTACTGCCATGTAGAAACTTCAATTTTCAATGTTGAGGTTATGAATTCAAAATTTATTCGAATATTTTTCATTATTTAGCATTGTAAAAACTATTAAGATTTAGTTATATATTTTATTCATTACTGCCATGTAGAAACTTCAATTTTCAATGTTGAGATTATGAATTCAAAATTTATTCGAATATTTTTCATTATTCAGCATTGTAAAAACTATTAAGATTTAGTTATATATTTTTTTACATCTAAAGATCAATATTCGGTTTTAAAAATTCAAAGAATTCAGAATTCTGACCGCTCATCACTTTTTTAAGAAGGGATCATTTTTTTGTTTAATTCTAAAAATGTATTAGGTCTGACTCTAAAGTACTGTTTATAACGGTTTAACTTTAAATATTAGCGAAAGCATCATAGAATAAGAAAAGCTTCAACAAATTTCGTGCATTTAACTCGTTAATTACTAAAAAGAAGTTAAATACAGAATTAAATATTTTAAGCATTAATTCCCGTCGCTGTAGAGGCAATAATCAAAAAACTGTCATCTGCCAGAGTCGCTCGTTTTCAAACGAAAAGAAATCATCCTCGAAAACTGATATAAATTTCTCTATGTAAATGCGCGAGCCCGAATCGCGCGACTAAAAAGCAATCATCAAAATCCCATTCCACCCCCCGCGGCATTTAGCCGCGTCGGTCAGCGGCAGGCCATCATCGCCGTCGCGCAAAACAAGAGCGCATCATCAAAAAAGCCGCGTTCACCATAGCCCCGTCTCTCCTCTGCTTTATTAACGAGCCTCGGCGCTAATCCTCGCTCGCAATAATTATCTTCGCGGGCGGCTTGGCGGAGTACAAAAGCGCCCCCGCCCCCCCCCCCTCCCCACCTGGGCCACGTCGATAAGACCAGTCCCCAGGCGGCGCTTCTTCCGATGATCGCGTCCATGATCGGGATCCGCGGCGGGCGGAGGCCCCCCGATTTCGGCCTTATCTGCCCCGGTCCAGGTGCTTTTGTACCGGCGCGGATGTGCCCTATCGATTTTACGCTCCCGAATTTCCTATGCTAATTCGCGACGCCCGCCGCCGCCGCCGCCGACGCTTTCGCAAGATGAGCAGATAAGTTTTTGGCGTGCGATAGAGCGCTCGGGCGCCGGGTTCCGGCTGCGATGAGCTGCGCCGTCTCGCTCGTGAATTCGGGGATAATTTCGGGGGAAATTCGGATGGAATTAACTTCCAGCTATTTGGCGATTGAACATTAATCGGGAAATTGGGAAATGTTTTTGTGAATATAGAAAATTAGTAGAATTATATAGATTATTCGAAGCAAGTTCGATAAGGATTTGTGGATCAATTTTCTGATGGTTCAACGATCAATTTAACGTTTAAAGTCGCGCGAAGCACGAATTGAGTTTAGACATAAAATTAAACAAAAAATCCGAACAAAATTTCTTCTTCAACATTTTCATTCACGTCGCCGCTTCCCAAGTACCCAAACAATAATAAAGCGCGCAATTCCATTTATCTAAAATTAAATACATTTTTCCCGCGGCGCGAGCAAATATATATTTCCCGCAAACAAAGCGAAATCTCCGCGCCAGCGACGGTCTCTCTCGCTATCTGGCTCGCATTATTCTCCGGGCGAGCGAAAAATAATCGAAGCCTCCAATCTTGGCTCTCTCTCGCGGCCGCGTAAATATTTGAAATCAAGCGGAGGAGATCGGCGCGGCCCGCGAAAACAAACCCAAGGAGCACGCGATTGACAATGAGCACGTAATGCACACCGACGGCGCACACAATCGAGCGCAAGACGAATATATACGTTCCATCTCTCCCGCCCGGCTGTGCGTGCTATGTGTTTATCCGCCGCTGTTTAATGCTGCTTTTTCGCGTGCAGCGCTGCCGAAAAAAAGCACGCGTCGCGCGGCACGACGAGGGAAAAAACGAGAGAGAGAGAAAGAGCTTTACGAACCGCGGAAGGGCTCGAGAATAAAAGCCGCCGCCGGCTGCCTTACGCCGCGGCAGATGTATACGCGCACGCGATATTTAGTCTCGCGGCGTAATTCAGAGCCAATATGCACTCGTCCGTGAATCCGACTTAACAAAGCTTGCGGCGGCGGCGGTGGCGGCGCGGCTACGGCGAAACGGAGAAATATCGCGTTTCGGTCTTTGGCGGGGGAGGAGAGAGTAAAAAAAGGTTATTGGAAAATGTCCCATTAGTTCTCGTAACTGTTGCTCGACGCGGCGAACGTTCCGATTGTCAAAGCTCTGGTTTATCATGAAATTACGGGCCGCGGTGCGTGAAAACTTTATGGCCCTTTTCTGCCTTTCTTCCGCGCGCTCTGCATTATTATACGATTCTATGATTTCGACGAAAATGTACGATGCTTTATTCTTTCGCGCGCGCTCTTTCATGCCTTATCGGAGGCTTTTCTGAAGAGTGATCGCCAAGTTTTTCGTGAAAAACAAGTTTCTTGGTTAATTTTTACAATGTTATTATAGAAAGTTGTATAAAAGTATGTTACATTCAAATTATTCCTTCTAAGTGACTAATTAAATAATTAATCTGAAACGCAAAGATATAATTATGTATTGTCTAAATTTATAATAAAACGTATATAGCAGTTTTATAGAAATAATTCAAGGTTGACTAAATATATCGCATGATCAAAGTGAAATAAAAAAATCAATAAGCCTAAAAATAATATTTACCTAGCTCCTACAGAATCTATATTTATATTCTCTTTAACTTTGCTCATTAATCCAGAGACTTTCGCCTCGCAATTTTAAAAATCCAACAGCGAACAAATTTAAAATACCTCATAATTCTCTCGCTCTCAAATGCCGCGCCTAACAAGCGAAATGAATATCCTTGTCGCAAGAGCGTCTCGCAAAGGGCGCAAAAATAACCGGCGCGCGCGCCGTAGCTCCCGGAAATTCAAAAAGTTACGCAATTTCAGATTAAAAATTCCTGCAGCCCGGCAAAAACAGCAGCACAGTCAACAATTCGCTCATACACAACGGCTCCGGTCCATCGCCAGGAGTATTTTTCTCCACCTGCGCGGCGAGCGCAGAGAGCAGCGACACAAAGCACGTCGGCAGCCGAAAAAAGGGAAGAAACAAAAAAAAGAAAAAAAAAGGAAAAAAAAGGAGTCCGATCGCAAAAATTTCCAGTACACGCACTCGTACATCCACGGCACGACTTCGCGGCAATATCGCGCAGCTCGGGAGCCATAAAGCGCCGGCGGAAAATGGACGGGGGAGGAGGGGGGAGGGACTTTGACGCGCAGCAGTGCGCACCGACGCGTCGGGCCCGTGAAAGGGCCGAAATATGGTTTTATTCAATTTGCATACATATCGGGGGCCGATAACGAGAGGAGTGATTACCCCGCAGCGGACGGCGGCCAAAGGCCCGGGCTTCGATTATTATTAAAGCCCCCGCGCGCGCGCGCGCGGAACGGGAAAAAGTGGTATAATGCGAATCGATAGCCGTGTCTAACGATAGACGCGCGCGCGCCTGCCGAATTTGCATGTCGATTACTTTTAATTGAAGCGATCGCCGTTTTCACTTTTCGAGCTCTGCTTTTTACACGACGCCAAGAGAGAGAGAGAGATAGATAGATAGATAGATATTCGTTTATTTGCAACATGAGTACAAAATATATATAAAATACAGTGAGCATGTTA
>JAWWEO010000009.1:24752321-24769432 GCA_035582975.1 Ormyrus labotus | reverse complement strand
AAAATCACAGTAAGTCGGTTTAGTAAAATTAGTGATATCACAAACGCTCACGGATGAAGTAAAATTCTCAGATACAAGAGAGAGAGAGAGAGAGGGATATGCCATCGGCCCATTGATTTACGATGGATTTTATTGATTTCCGGGGTTAGCAGCCGGCGCGAGCACGACCCCGACGCGGCTGCCGTGAATTTCGCGGCGATTATCGAGCGAGGCTTGGTTATGCGCGTTGTTAACGTTTATTACGGAATAATTGTTGTTTTCGATCGGCGGCCCTCGGGATTATACAGCATCGCTTTGTAATAGAATATATTTTTAACGGCGCGCGGAGAGGCGCGGATCGATTGTTCGGGTTAATTTTATTCGCGCAATTTCGGGCTCTCCGATAGGGCCGGAGGCTTTTACGGCGCATGACTGTGCGTGTTTCACGGAAAATGATTGCATTATACGCGCTTCTGTCAAATTCTGGTGTAGCTGCTCTCACACTTGAAACGCCGGGCATGGGAAAGGATTTTTTGACGCTCGATTGCGCTTCGTTTAAATGTTAACGATAGATTTCGGTGTCGATTTGCAAAATGAATGTATATTTCCGCGCGCATTAGCCGAGGAACGAGTGGCCGAAATTTTGCAGGAAATTGTGTTGCGCGAAAATTGTAAAATTTTCGGCGGGGTTCTCGAAATGTTGGGATTAAAGTTCGAACTGGAAATAAATCTATGAGAAAGGTACTTTAGGTGAAAAATTGATATTTACCAACTGAGAAAAAATATAGTTAATAAAAGTTTTCAAAGAAGAATTTACAAATAAATATTTTTATCCAACCATTCTATATAATTACTTTTCAAGTTTTCACGAAGTTCCAGACTTTTATCCGAACGAAAATTACGAAAAATCCTCAGCGCCGTTTCAATAAAAGCAATCGCAGCAGCGGCAGCAGCGGCAACGAGCCGATATTAACGTAACCATCGCCGACACCGCTTTTTCTAAACACCGCGGGGGGGAGGAAGCGCGCGCGCGCGCCGAAGCTCGCGCCGTTTAACGAGCGACACGTGACCGGGGCGCTTCGCGCCGAGCCGTCATTGCGTTCCGGCACGCGCAACGACTCGTTTACAAGCGTCCTCCGCTAATGAAGCCTGAACAACATCTGGTCGACAGTGCCCTCTGACCCTTTTTTTTTTTTTGTTCTCTCCGTCCGAGGTGTATCGGGGCTTAGTTTTAGCGCCGGCCCGGAATGAAAAATCGATGCCGGAGCCGCGCGACCGCGACGCGGAAATTATATACGCGATGGCGCCTCCTCGCGTATTTGCACATGACGATCGGGGATTTTTTTTTTGCACCGCCGCGTGCTCTGCTTTTTTGTTTTATCCGGGGGATTAGGGGTCTTGAATTTACGGTTATTGGGTTGGTACAGGTTTGCGCGGGGCTTTGCAAGCTTTAAATGTTTATCGGCTGGTTTCAATTTGCTTGAACAATTGTTTGAGCAGTATAAAGTTATTGCCGGCGTATTGAGAATCCCAGAAGTAGATTTCATTTTGAAAGAGTGCTTTTATTTTATATGGAATAAAATAAAATAATATTAAATTGAATTAAATTAAATTAAATTTTCTTTAATTAATAATAATTAATTTTGATATTTAAAATGATGTTTTATGGTTAATTATATTACAGCATTCGAATCTAGAAAAGAACATTAACAAGATTAAAACATTTTTACTTTAAAAACGAAAATGAACCAACGGTCCCTCATAAAACCCCACCGCACTCGTCGAAACAAAAGTTAATAAAATAAAATACGCAGCATTCATTACTCACCCCAGCATAAACACGTATCGCGCGAATCGCGAGCAAATAATTCGGCTCTCTCTCTCCCCGCGGTATATAAAGTAGACGCGTCGGAAAGCGAAAATTTACACGTCGCCTCATCCGCTCTCTCTCCCGGCGCACGCCGAGCCGAAAAGAATACAACGAGTTTTGCGGGCTCGGCAAAATTTAGCTCGTCCCCGCGCGCACTCGTACAAGTGCGCGTTAGAGAAAGAGACACGAGCGCGGTGTGCACACGCGTTAAGAGGATCGCGAGCCTCCTGTCAAACGTTTTGATTAATTTTCGACGGGAGAGCGCAATGAGAATCGCCCGGCCGGAATGGCACACAACTGCATGCACACAACGCGCTTGTAAATCGTCCCGAAAGAGCGTGGGAGACGGAGAGCGGAATCGTTATTATAATTTACGTCGCCGTTATCAGCGGCTCGAAGTGGAATAACGCGGCCCCGCGATATTATTATTTATGCGCGTCTTTTTTTATATCCCCCACCCGCCTCTGTCGGTGGCGTACACAAAAAAGTGTAGAAAAGCAGCGGCGGCGAGGACGATTTTTTATTTGTTCTTTTTTTTAGCTTTATCGCCGAGTCGCCGAGTTTTGTCCAATGATCGGAATTTTTCATCATGAAAATCCAATTGCCGAGTAATACTTCGATATTGAAATTGCGACTCGGCGAATTGACATTGTATTTTTTATCGGCCGGCCCGATTATTTCAATGGTACGCGTGAAACTGGTCGCCGCGGATTCGATTTTTCGACGATACGCATTTGCTTTTGCGAAATGATGTAAGCCCCTTTGTTGCTGAGTTGCAATGTTTTACGCGGATGGTTGGAAACGCGTTTAATAATAAAGCGTTTTTTGTCCACTTCTGGTTTTGGCAATAGGAGCTTTTTTTATTATCTGAACATTTTTTCATTTAAAATTCAGTTTTGAGTGTTTCACATTTTTTTTCGCGAATAAAGAACAATTTTACCGTTGAAGGAAGAAAAATTGCAGCAGGTAATAAATGACACTTGATAAAAAAGCTACTTCAAAATAAAATTTAATCAAAATCACAAAATCTAGATTCGATCTAATTTTTTTACTATTAAATTAAATTACAAGAGGTAGTAAATTAAATAATGTACGATTCATTCCGGAATTTGAAGTGCTTTCAAATTTAATCTTAATTATTAGAACAAATCAATGCTTCTCGATTAAACACGATGTAGAGTTTTTCAGAGTATTTCAATTATTCCCTTTCAATAATTCTATACGTGTTTTCCATTCACGTTTCAACACTCGCAAACTGCACTTGATTATCGAAGCTAAAAAGGTAATAGACCAATCCAGCCTTTTTGCCAACCGAAAAATCGGAAACGCGCCGCGGAGAAAAAGGAGGCAGCGCGAACAACCCTCAGATGTATTTGTAAATTCGCAGAAAAGCAAGACCGTCTGATTAAATCGAGCGACTAATGGTGCGCTCGGGTTATCCAAACGAGGGCTTGTTAAGTTCGACGGCTCGGGGGCGAACGTCTGTCTCGATCCCGCCGGCAGGAAGTTAATAATGGAAACGGGAAAGTCGCTTAGCGTCTCGAATCGATCATTTAACTTGAAACGAGCAATCGATCTCTTTTTATACCCCCGGCTGTTAAGGAAGACCGATTAACCGAAAATTTTTTCCCTCTCCGCTCCTCTCTGCCGGGAGGGGTTCGCCTGGCTAGCTTCCCTTTTATCGCGTTATGATGAATAAACTTTTTCATTAAACCCTTTTTAACCTTTTGTTCGAGATGCGCGGATTAATTAATTGCCGAATCGTGTGACTAATGCTTGAATTTTGGCTCGGATAATTATACCGACCCGTTTTTTATACAAAATTATTCATAAAATAGTTTATGCTTTCTCTAAAAAAAAAAACTTTGTATCAAATGCAGCTGTATACAAAATGGAGAAGCCATTTCCTTTTACTGCAGCTGAAAAACGTGAAACGTACCTCCGCGCCGCGAATAAAGTTTCTTTCAGAAAGCACGAAGTACGCAAGTTGGAAGCAACAGTCGTCAATTGCACCTCCGTCGGCCATAAACGTACATAATCACCGTCATTCCTCGGCGCTTGATGGCATAAAAAAAAAAGTCGCGTCGCGTCTCAGATCTATCATTTACCTCTTCGCAGCACTTTCACAGAAAAAAAAAAAACAACATCGATCCCCGCTGCGTTTTCGCCTCCTTCCTCCACACCATCGCCAGGATTCCCCTTGACAGAGAAGCGGCAGCAGCAGCTTTAAATAATGAATTGCGCGTGACCGCGGCGATCGATATTAGCTGCGTGTCTGCCTTGAAGTACATACCCACTACTAGACGTACGACGCTCGGGGCAGGGGAGGGGAGAGCCTACGGACGGACGTACGCGGCGGCGGCGCGATCGGCTATCGAGCGATTGGCAAAGATTCCTATCGCGGCCGCGGACTCTTTGGGGCAGCGGATCGTTTGTTGCCGCCACTGCAATGCGGCCGAGCTTCTTTGGTCCCTCGCAGCCGAGAGAGTCCCTTTGGCCTACCCGGGGATTTTTCGCATTAACGGAATTTAGGCTCTCTCGTGGGCTTGCGGCAGGACTCGGGGAGATAGTTGATGGATTTAGACGTATCGGGTTGTTAGGAGCTGAGTTTTATTGCTAGATTTCAAAAGCCGTCTTTGTACTTTCTTTTGGCTAATTTTGATTTATGAAAGAGCCGCTTCAGCCGAAAGACGACTCATCGATCATTTTTTTTATATTGCATTCCTCTTCATGACTTTTTATATACGAAAAACGTTATACTCGAATTCAATGAATCGATTCGCGTTTATTTCTTTATGAAAATGTATTGATTAAAATATCGAGTTACCGGCTTATCCGTGAATGCAAGCTACTCCAATCTACAGCTCCGCAACTACCTCTCCGAGGCTTTAGCACTCATTCGATTTAGTTCCCGTTTCTATTTGTTTTTCTTCCTTCCCTCTTTTCGATTTTACGTTCTTTTTTTCTCTCTCCTTTAGCAAATAAACTTGTTTAGTTTGCAGAACGACTTTTACGGTTTGGAAAACAAAAACAGCTTTTTCAAGAGACAATATCGAGCAGTGGTTTTTAGATTTTCGCAATTCCGCTTTTTTTTTTTTTACTGCAGGGAAAAACTAATCTAATTTTAATTTCACACTTTTGCGCGTATTTCATCTGCTCAGAGAGAAATTTTAATGGAGTGTAGAAAGTTCGTTTGAATCCCTTTTTAAAACAAGCATATTTGCTCTAAACTACATTAGAAATTTTAAAGACATATTTTTTTATCGACTTGACGCAGCAGTCAAAAAAAGTCTTTCTCCGGTTCTTTTAGCAATTTATAAAGCGGAAGATTTATTTTCTAACCTGCCGCACATTTATCAGACTACTATTTCAAAATTATTTTAACACGGCAGCTTGGAACTTTGAAATTTAACAAAACTTGGACGGGTATCTTTATATCTATAAACTAGAAAAACAGAAGAAAGTTAAAACTCAAAGTTCCGCAACTGGGAAAGTTGGCCACTTTCAAACTGTCGTTTTCAACTTTCGCGCGGCGGTGTCCTTTTGACAAATTCCAGGATCCCCGTCTCGAACTAAAACGCAATCTAGGCGCATACATTACAAGCCCCGGCGATTCAATTTTTTCATCTCTCCGCCGTCGGCGGTGGCGGCAGCATTTCGATACGGCAATCGGCACCCACCCTCCGCTCTCTCTCTCCGATTAATCAGATTCCAATGGGAAGGCAAACGAGCGCGTTTAAATTCCTATAAAGCGGACTATCTGCATAACCCTCGTCACCTTTAATTTCGCCGCGGACTGGGGGGGGGGGGGGGAATATTGATTCTTAGCCCCCCCGAAAAGGAGGGACGCGACGTAAAAACCGGCGAATGGAAATTATCCGTTCGCCCGGGATGTCGAAAGGGAATATATATGCCGGGCGATCATTCGACGAGCCGATCGGGTTAATTAGTTACCCTCGCCTCTAATTAAACTCCCCTTTGTCGGGAGGGCGGCCGCGCTGTCATCGAGGGGGAGAGATGATCGCGAATTTCGCGGAGTTGACGAGTCGCGGCAAGAGTCGATCCCCGCTTCCCCTCCTCCGCAGACCGCGGATACACGCGTAAACGAGGGGAAAAGCCTCGCCCCCGCCGCCGACAGACCGGTTGAAAGGTGAAAAAGATAAATAAATGGTTCGCGCGAGATGTTGGGTTTTCGTGTTTTCGGTTTTATGGCTCTGATGCGCAGAGGAGAGAGGACAGCTTAATATGTCAAAAGTGATATAATTCAACGGGTTGCCGGGGGGATGATGGCTGATGCTTCTCTAATAAAATGAGAATGAAAAGTTGCAAGCGTTGATGGAAGCACATGTTTATAAAGGCACGTTCGGCGTGATGACGGAAAAATAATTGCTTCGAATTTATAAATGACTCGAGCTTGTGCAGCGTTGTATTATGTTAGATATAGAGCTATTCTATGAAAACGAGAAATTAAAGATTAGTCATATTATTTATGTACTATTTTCAATGCAGTGTTGACAAAAAACTAAACGATGAGACATTTTATTTTACATAAATATCCTTATCGCATAAGTTAAGAGATGATTACATTCCACGGAGTATGAATACTGCCCGCAATACAGCAAGAGTATTGTGGCGTTGCTGCAATTTTGCTAAAATATGAAGCATAAACATTTCAGTGGTACGGTGGACATTCAAAATGCCTGCAAGAATTCTAGAAATTATACGTCATACGATTAATTTTCTGCTAATAAAAAACAGTGAAAATATTAACCAACTCAAGACAAATAGCTGTGTAAATTCCTTTCTTCCACTCGAGCGTCCCAATTACTAATTTAAAATTGCCGCTCAGCCGTCTTCGACCGTCCGTAATAGGAGCTTTTTTTCTCTTTCAAATGCACACAGCCGCCGCACACAATAAGAGCTGCGGAATTGCAGCCGGAGATAGAGGACGACAGGTCTTGGATGCGCGGAGAGACACGAGGGGGAGTATATCGTCCTATTTAATTAAATTCAAGCGTTTTCGAGCGCGACGATGCGAGCAACGCGTCGCGCTTCGTCCAATCGAAAATCTAGATGCGGAAGCTCGAGGGAGAGAGAGAGAGAGAGAGAGACGCGCACGGTGCGCGCACACAAACGGGCAGATAAACACTGCACTGCACAGGGCTGAATATTGATAAGCTCTCGTTAAATATCTTTAGAAGCGCCAAGTCGACGAGCGCCGCCGGTTTTCTCGAGCGAGGAGAATTAATCTTTTCTGCAGTCCGAGAGCTTTGTTCGGCTTTGTCCCCGGAGGAATATTTATTTTTTTCGAAATCGATAAGTGTTTTCGAGTAATTCAGGGCAGAGCGTGATAATGTTGTGGATAATTTAATAATTTTATCGGCCATTCGTTACGCACTGACAGGTTTTTACGATCGCGGAATTTAAATTCCTTTTTGGCTTTGCGCGGTATCCGCTCATAAATGACAGAATTGTGTAATCGAATCCGCGATTAATAATTCACTGCCCGCAAATTCATTTATCCAAAAGCTTTATTATTTCATTACTATAATCAACCTCCATTACAATGCACACTGTTTATCTCGTGTTTCATACAACTCATCAGCCATTTTCCCTCTGCCATCTCTCAGCACCGCGCAATCCCCAGCCGCAGCAACAGTCTCTCTCCCAAGATTCGCGCGCCGCGGCAAAGTCTTTAAAAAGCACTCAATCACGCCTAATTCAATAAGACCAGCAGGGCAAACTCATCCGTCAAACCCGCGGTCTCGAAAAAAAAGTCCCAATCTTCCCTTCGAAAAGCAGGCGCGCGCAAAGGGCGCGATTTAGCTCTCTTTTTCTCCGTCGTTTGTGCATCGGCGTTCGCAATATATAAGCCGGGGCGCTCCGAGCGCCTGCGTCGCGACGACGACGGCGGCGGCGACGGCGTTGCTCTCGCTCTCCCTTCGGGCTGCGTGCGGCGCGGCCCGACGACTCTCAGTCAGGCAGTCGCGCTCACCGGTGACGCGCCGCCGCTGCAGAGAGAACCTCGCCGCCGCACAGTTCCTGCCACGTGAGAGCCGGCGCCTTTTTCGAGCGGACGGAACGAAAAAAAAAAGGATATATTTGGTCGGTGCCGCGTGCTTTTTTTTTTCAGCGTCGATCTCGCCTGGCTGTCCGTTCCGGTGAGTTATCGACGGCTGCCGCTGGGGTTTTTCGAAACTGCGCGCGGCTCTCCCGTGAAAAATGTGTCAGTCGGACTTGCAAACAAGCCGGCTCGAGTTTCCACGGTAAATCAAACGAGCGGAACGCGAGGTATCTCGGAAGTACGGCAGAGCAGAAACTTTGAGCTCGGGCGATAAATCAACGTCCGCCGAAAGAGTACACCGGAAGAAGGAAAAGCTCGCCGCTCAAAACAAGCGCGGGCTCGATCAGCTGGAAAGGCGGAAGAAGCAGCTAATAATACACGGCGCCGAAGTCCGAGGCTGCACCGGCCGGGACCAGTTTTCTTATCGCTGCGCGAGTTCCGACGGGGGAGAAAGGGAGGGAGACGAGGGAGGAGACTCGCGAACGATGCGACAATGCAGTTGCCCGGAAGTTCGTTTCGCGAGCTCAAGTTCGTCGCGCCGCTGCTGTTGCTGCTGCTCGTCGGCTCCAGCGACGCCTACCTCAACCTCTTCATCAGTCAATCGCAAGTCGAGAAACTGCTCGGTGAGTTGTTGCTGTTGTTGTTGTTGTTGTCGTCGCTTCTGCTTTCGCATCGCATCGAGTTCGAGCTTTCTTCTGCTACTGCCGGTTTGCTTTTTGCGCTTGCGTTTTTTTTTCTTTTCGAGAAGGAGATTCGCGCGAGCGAGGAGCGCTCGAGATGGAATTCGAACGAAGGGGTTCCGAGCTCGAGAAATGAGGCGTGTAGGCTTACTTGATTTTCTTTCGTGCGAAATTGAAAAAGTTGGAAAACAATGATTTGAATTTAATTTTACTTTTAAATTTTGATTTTATGTCGTTTCGTAAAATTTATTTAATGTTAGGAATAAGCGGAATGAAAATTTGACGATCTACGATTTTTAGCAAGATTTATTTACAAAATTGAAAATGATTTTTTTTTGTTTTATATATTTTCATTATGTTCATGCAGGCTGCAAATATTCGCTGACATTGTGAAATTTTAAACATATTTAACTTTCATTACACCGAAATAACAAACAAACTTTAGGAATTTGAATTTTCTAACGAACTGCTGCGCAGCAGTAAACAGAAAATTTTAATTAAATCCCAATTCTCACGAAAATAGTTTCTCCCGCACCCAGCATCAATTATACCCTATCAAAATCAAGAGCTAACCTCCCGAGCCAACCCTAATCTAACCCCAAAACGTTATGGCGAATTATAAAGCCACCGGACATCCCCGACGACTGGTTGCAGCCGTCGTGCATAAATAACGCCGCCGATTCGCCGGCCGATATCAGCCTCGAGTCCTTCCCACGCAAGTATGTACGAGCGAAGAAAGCGGCGAGAGAGAGAGAGAGAGAGCTCCGGCGAAAGCTCGCCGCGAACAGCACCTCGGAGAGTATCGCTCCCCCGCCGTCCTTAAACGCTCTCGTGCGTCCGTATTATATATATCCGTATCGGGCGCGCGGGTCTCTCTCTCTCTCTCTCTCTCCCGCGGATTTATGGCCTCGGCGATGTGGACCGTCGCGAGTGCGTACACGTGATTCATTCGCGTGCGTGCGTCGCCCGCGAGATTTGCGACGTCGCTCGAGCGGGAAGCGCATAAATTTTTGACCCCTCCCCCTGTCCACCACTGCAACTTTTATCTAATTACGCCGCTGATTTATGCCCAGCGGGCAAGACGCGAGCGAGCTTTGTTTACGCGGACTGGACGCGCGGCGATTGAGCGCTTACACTGTTTTTTTTGGGCTCTCGTCGGTTTTGAATTTCGTCCGTGTTTTCGGGGGCGCCGACGGCGGAGGGAATATTTCAGAGACCGGGGAGAAGGATGCTGTTTGTTTTGCGCGGAAGGTTGACTTGATTCTCGGCGTATGATGTCGGTATACTTCGGGTTAAACGTTAATAGACGGATAAATTTGTGCGGGGGCGTTTAGCTTTTACAGTTTGAAAAAGAAATTGACATTTTCGGGGGAGGGGGGGGATTGAAGCTTAAATGTAGAAGGGGAAGGTTTTTTTCTTTCAAGTAAGCAAGACCTTTTATCTTCTTATTTTCCTTCTTTTACTTCTCCTGCTATAGGAGAAAAGTAACATTTTTACGTTCTTAAGGTTGGTTACGGGTACTTTGGCGGATAGCTGGGCTGTCTTTAGAGCATCGTTACATCCGCCTTAAAGTGTTTTTCCAAAGAAAACTACTGCGGAACACTTTTTTAGCAATTAGGAGAAAAACGACAGAAGTAATTGAAATAAAAGCAAAAAAAAGGGAGAGAGAGAAAAGCCTGAATGGCCCCATCTCCGAAGTAAATGTTTCGTTTTATTTTTTTTTTTCAGAGAAAATAATTTTTATACTTTTGAATGTTACAATAGTGCTTTTTTTGTAAGCAATGAATCGATTGAAACGAGAAGGGCTGGCACTTTACGAAAGTAGCAGGGAAATTAAAATAATTTTTCCCGATATCCCTCATCGAAACTTGCCCGAATTCTCGCGACCGCCGCGAGAGAACTATATACTTCTCGAACTCGAGAAGAAAAGCTCGACCGACGGCAATTTATTAAAAATAGAAAAAAAAAGAGAAGTCCGCTCGTCGAATCCACCTGTAATTCCCCAACTATCGATCGTCGTGCCAGAGTCTCTCCCGGCTAAACACTTCCGTGCTCGGCCAGGGCTTCTCCACGGCCGGTATAAATATCGACAAGTCCGAAAAAGAAAAGCGTCGAAAAAAGGGGAGCCGAAGATCGAAGGCAGAAAACGAAGCGGAGAATTAAGGCGCAATATAAACGGCGACCGGAAGTTGGCCCGATCTTGGCCAGGACGAAAAAGAAACCGAGAGAGAGAGAGAGAGAGAGAGAGAGAGAGAGAGAGGAGACAGAGGAGAGAGCCTAAGAAAGAGAGCCGGAGCGCGAACTAGATAAAAAGGAGAGCGCCGCCTGGAACGAGTTTCGTTCTCCCGAAGCTCTCGAAAGTCACTTAACTTAGATTGCAGGGACGAAATGACTTTACTTCCCTAAGAAACTTGCAGGACGCGAACACGTGGGGGGTATTAAAAAAAAGGGAACGAGAGAGAGCGAAGAAAGGAGAGAGAGAGAGAGAGAGAGAGAGCCGCGGCCGGTATAAAGGACCGGGGAAAGAAAAGATCGCCTCCGGCGAGCGAATCCCCATTTTCCGACGGGGGAGCGGGAGGGGGGAGAAGCCCGGCTCTCGGTTTTAAGTGCTGTTAATACGCGCGCGAGACACTAATTCGACGCGTTCAGCGCGGGCATAACGCTCCCGGCCCCCCGGAATTAAAACTAATGAGGACGAGTGCTCGCGCTTAGTCGGGCTTGTTGGGTAATGAAAGAAGAAAAAAGAAAAAGGGATGAGGGAGGAGGGCCGAGGCATGCAAAGACGGAGGCACCGCCGCCGCCTGCCGCGCGAGACGGAAAGGGAGAGTTTGTATGCGCGGTGAGTAAGGCGCGGGTTTTACGGGCGAGGAGGAACTGCGAGGAAAGTTTATTGTAAGGACGATCAGGAGTGCGATTTCATAATTGAGTTTTTCGGGCAGTTTCGCCGGGGATCATTGGCCGATAACTGCCGCGTTAAGTTGGCTTAATTGGGCATTTCATTGCTTCGAGGGTAGTTTAATTCGGGTATGATGATGATACTGAATTTATGCTTTTATTAGTCATTAATTCAGAATGATACATTTTTTCCGATTTCATTACAAACTTTATTGTAATAAATTAAAATGCACATTTTATAAGCATCATTTCAACCCAGCAGAATTCGCTGAAACCAAACTAAATTCCCGCATTCCACCTTCGATGAAGGAGGCAGCGATCCCTCACCCGGGCGAATTCTCCCCCGATTTCCCGGCACTTACCGAAACACTTCATTTCCCGGAATGATCTCCGGGAGAGCCTGGAAAATTTGCGAAATATCGAGTCCCCCGCCGCAATAACCCATTGACGGCAAAGCCTCCTAAGAGGATTTCCCTTATCCCGAGAGCTCGTCGCAGACGCATTAGAGAGGCGCGCGCGGCGAGAGCGGGATTGATTTTTAATTTCGCCCCGGGCGGCCCGAATTTCCGCACCTCGAGTATGCCGGTATATATGTATGGATATATATATACGCGGATTGCCATACCGCAGCGTTGTACCTGCATCCGTCTGTGTCGGCTTCCGTTGCGTTCCGGGGCGAGAGAGAGAGAGAGAGAGAGAGAGATTCGGTATTCGGTGATGTTTGCCATCGATGTTGTTTTAGTTATTATACTGATTAATATTTCCCGGATGTTTGCTCGGGCTTTATTAGTGATTTAGGCCAATAATTATCTTTGATTTATAAGAATTCCAGAGCCGACCGAGCTGTAATTTATCGGGCAACGTTTGGCAAGTGTTATGATAATATTATGATTTGTTGCTTGGTAAATAAATAGTTTATTGTACGAGCAAGCAAATCTAAGTAAGTTTAAAAAAACTGTTAATAATTAAAAAAAGAAGAAAATTAAAAAACATTGGTATACGGTTTGCGATCGTATATTTACAGTATAAGAAACGAGGTATACAAGCGAGTAAACGGATTACATTTTATCAGGGCAATTTTTTTCATAGCTTATAGAAAATAAAATACTTAATCCGACTGGTGCAAGCACGAAAATCTCAATTTTAAAATCATGTAGGCGCGCTCCTCCTTTTTTCCCGCTTCCTCCTGTCGCTCGCTCCTCTATTTTTCTATCCTCTCCTTCTTCCGGGAAATGCGCCTCTCTCTCTCTCTCTCTCCCTGCAACCGCGCGCTTTTTATCGACTGCCTCGCGCTGTTCTCCCGGCTGGCCTGCGTATACGTTCGATTAAACCCTTTCACGTTTGATAGCTAAGCTCTCGCGGATTCGTTTGCTTATTTAAATTGCGCCGATAAGTATCCTTCGCGTTTCCAGTGTTTGCGCTCTCTCTCTCTCTCTCTCTCTCTCTCTCCGCGGTGTGGCTAGACAGAGATTTTCCCGCGTCGGGATTTTTACTCCGCGGGGAAATAACATCGAATTGTGGAAAGTGCACCGATAGTATGATCCAATAACATCGCGCAAAAAAGGAATATTTATTCAGGTTGAAACAAACTTCTGTTTTCAGCGAGCGAGGCGCGGCGCGCGGCGCTGAATATTTTTTCGCGCGGACGCAGCACTTTGCTCGCTTCTCTCTCTTTCTCTCTCTCTCCCGCCGGCCTAAGTTGGGGCATTTCCATTGTTTGCGCGCAAATATAAGAGCGGGAGATCCGCGCTAATCGATATCGCATCTTTTGCGATTACTAATCAGTATTCTTCCCCTTAGTTTGCAGAAAACTTTTTTTTTTTGCTTCCGAAGAGACGTTTAAATTAAAGGAGCAATCTTTTCTTTATTTTCCGGATCAAAATCATCTTCTAAATCATCAAAAATCATTAAAAAGCGGGTAATTAAACGGCAGCAATTACCAATCAGGACCGCGCTCCGCCCTAATGAAAAACAAGCAATCCAAACCCCACCCTTAAAGGCCATCAGCGGCTAAAAAAAAGAATGTTCACTCGAAGGACAAAAAAAAAAAAAAAAACAGGGAACAAAAAAACTTCGCCTGTGTCAATTTCCGGGGAACGAAGACAAACGTCCACAACTCATCAGGCTGCGGTATTCCAGCCGTTCCACCCACACCATAGAGAGAGAGAGAGAGAGAGAGAGAGCGAGCTCGGTGTCAGCCGGGGCGTAGGTGAAAATCCGCCGACGGACTGCCGCTGCCGCGCTGCAGCATCACTCGTGTTCTCTCTCGCATCCTCGACGCGTCTCGCCGCGGCGATTGATATTGCGAGCGTCGACGGGTCGATGAGTAGTAATTTCAAGTTACGCGACGAGCTCGGGGAGATGAAGAGCCGTTCGTCGCGATCCGCTCCCCCCGCCGCGCCGAGAGAGGCCTGTCGCCTCTTGATTTCAGCCAGGAATCCGAGGAGACGCGCGCGCGCGCGCCCGCAATTTCCGGATGGCCAATTTGCGCGAAACAGAGGAGGTCCTTGCGATGCTAACGCTTAATTATGGAGAATGTCTGGCCGTTCTTGGGGATGTACGGCTCGATATGTACTCTTTTTTTTTCGCAGCTATACTTCGAGGTTTTTTCGTGGATGTATTTTTGATGAAAGTTGCTTTTTTTTGCTCGGTGTAAGTATATATTCAGCTTTATTTGATAATAATTTCCAATTTATGAAACTTTTACTTCAAGTTGGTCCTGCATACTTTATATCGTGTCTCAACTGAGGAATTAAGTAAGAGTTTGTGCATAGTTTATTTTATGCTCGTTTGAGCTAGCAGTCTTCAAATAAATTATGCCTCTAAGAAAAGTTCTTAGCTCAAGTGCTGCATTTCCACGTTAAGTTTCTGAGAATAATAATGTCGTGTTTAGTTTTTCGTTTAAAATCGCCAAATTTAATTATAAACTGTTTTAAGCATCTGAAATAAAATTTATTTTTTTAGTGTTAAGTATTTTAATTTTATTTATTACACGATGAGCCATTTTGAATTTCAATGTTGAAAACATATCTTTTAGAATTTTACCGAGGTAAATTATTCAATTTTTATTCGCACTTAAATTAAATAATCTTGAGTGAAGATAAAAAAGTGTTCTATTTACAAATGATATTGATTAAGTAAAGTCAATCATACAATAAAATTGAAAATACAATATGGAAATTTCAACTAGAAACATTGGTACAGTAGATTGATTAATTGAGATAAAATGCAGATTCGTTTCGATAAAACCTTGATAGCCGATTTAATTCTAAGCCTAAGTCAATAAACGTGCACGATTCTATAATCTTCTATAATTCTATAATTAATCTTGAATCGCGCAGTTATTATAATTAATCTATTAATTGAATACTAAATGTTTAAAATAATTGATTGAATGATATCCAATATTAATAAGGAAATCTTTATAAAATTCGAACACTTCGCAAAGACATTTTACAGCTTTCGAACGTCTTCATAGTTTTTATTTATTTATTTATTTTTGTATTTTAATTAAAAATCAGAAGGAATCTCGTTATTAAACGCCGCGTAAACTGTCAGCTAATATTTCCACGAGAGCGATTTCAGCTTGATTCATGCTACAATGATTAAATTCAATCAAAGCGGCGCCGCAACGTTCAAACGAAAACCTCACGTAGCGTGCAGGCAGATATCAACGCTAATTAGCAAAAGCGCTGCAATGCGAAGCTCTCGGCATGCAACAAGCTCCGCCTGAAATCTTCCAACTCTGCAAGGTCGTTCTACCGTCTAGTTCAGAAGTTAGCTTTCGTTCCAATTGTGTGAATAAACACGTTGCGGCGTTTTAATCCCTTTTTGGATTCTAATTAATATCATACTCAAGATTATACTTTATACGAATGTGGTTTATTTTTTAAGAGGTACCGAACAGTTTTTAGTCGATCACGAAGAATATAAATATTCTTGCACGTTTGCATTATAAATATTTCAGCCCTTCGACGTAATTTTGCATCCAAACCGGAAAAAACTGCGAGATCGAAATAAAAGAGCATATATAAAGAATAATCTCGCGCGCATACTTGTCGGCTCGAAAAGTAGACTCTACTGCTGCAACTCCGCAATCAAAATTCTAATACAGCCACAAAAGAGCGTAATTTTTCGCGACAAGCATACAGCTTTAAAGCTCACCTCTCGCGCTTACGATACGATCCGGGGGAGCGCAGACAGAGTCCGCAGTGGGAGCATCGACAAAAACCGGGAGCGGGAAAACGGCTCGTTTACCGTTGAAATTGGTATTACGAAAGAGCCAGAGAGAGAGAGAGAGAAGGAGAGACGGAGAGAGAGAGAGAGAGCTGACGCTGCTGTTTATGCGCTGCTGCATCGCGATTTCCGCTGGCGCGCTTTTCCCAGATGAGCGCCGCGGCACTGCTGGCCCCGTGCGGATCGAGAGGGACAGAATGGAATTGGAAAGATGGAGACCAAGATGCGTAGGTGCCTCGCGGAAAGGATTTCTATTATTACTCTCGGAATTTTCCAAAGAGACATTTTTATTTCAACGGGCTGCTGCCTGCGACTGCCGTTGCGAACACCTGCTGCTTCGCTCGTTTCTTTTGTTATTTTTTTTCTGGATTTGCGTTGTTTAACGTTTATTTCTAATTTTGAATTTTGAGGTAAAACGCAATTTTGATAATTCGTTTTTTTTTTTCATTAATCTCGTATTAATAATATTGCTGAACTAATGTGCCTTTATTGGTTATTGTACTCAAATCTCGGTCAGCGTGGAAAACACGTATATATCACTAGTTTTTATGATGTTTGACGAGCGATTGTAATTACTTAGCTCCCTCAAACTTGATATTTTGTTTCCACATGGACACGAAATGTTTTTTTGCTGAAAAATGACTTATTTTTATACCGAAAAAAGTCTTAAAACCTGATATTTTTTAACACTCCATGCGCAAAGTGCCACTTTTGCGAGTGTGTGAGCGTGCGCAAAATTGGCCTTTCCGCTCGTCGTATCAAGAAATATGGCTCGATAAACGTGCGAGAATGTAACTTTAGCCTTTTGTGACCTTTTTACACTCGCTTCGTTCGTGCGCAAACTTTTCTTTCAGGAAGCAAAATTGCTTCTGATAGTTTAGTCGAAAATATACTAATGAAACAGTGCTAACGAAGTAAATGCTTGTTAGTAAGTGTTTATTTTGTTATGTCATAGCATCCGTTATGTCATAGCTGGTGGGAGTGTGTTGAAATACGAAAAACCTGTATGAAAATTTACGACCTCGATTATCTTTTTTTTTTGCTCGGTTAGCATCACTTTGCATTTTAAATCAGGAATAACGTAGGGAAGTGTTGTTCAGTCTTTACTAGATCATTGTTGGAGTAGTCAGAACTAGAAAGCTAAGCAGAGACTTAAAAATTTCGGAAGTGTGTCAAGAATTTTACTTAAAAAATTGGAATACTTCACAGATACTTTGCTTTCTTAAGATTAGATTGCGGTTTTTATCAGCACTGTTTATATATTATTAGTAATTCTATTATTTACCTCGGGTGAGTTATATTATTTGATATTGTACACTGAGAGAATTTTTCCTGAAAATTTCCAATTAAATTTACCGGAAAAATTACCGTTACGAATCGCAAACGT